>VWZN01005892.1:71144-98875 GCA_013396955.1 Regulus satrapa | reverse complement strand
TTTTTTTAATTTTTCTTTTATTTAATTGGCATATTTATGAGGAAAAAACTTCTCCTGAACTGTGATTTGCCACTTAAGAATAGAGGTTTCCTAATCCAAGTTACCTCTAGAAGTCAAACTTTGTTCATAGTGGAGCCAGACACACCATTCAAACAAGCTTTCATGTTGCTTGCTGTCAAATGGAATGGAAATTGCTGAGGTCAAGGAGCAGTCTGAAGCCTAGCATAACATACATCCACTCATTATTGTTTAATTGCTTTCTTTTGACATCAGACAGCAGTTATTATTACATTAATTTAAATGGGAGTTTTGGCTATCAAGATTTGTTGACTTGAAGTGTAATTGAATGAAATCTGATTAAGGTTTTGACTTCTCTGGCCCAATTGTGATACAGGTTGGCATTCTCATTTATCAGCCCCTGTCTCCCCATATGGCTCAAAGTTGCACCAATGACTGGTGAATGACACAAAAAAAACAAACAAAAGCAGCATACATTGTATGGATTTTCTCAACCGCTATTGTTTAATGGCTGTGTTTAATGTGACCTATCTGGAAAATGAGGACTACGAATAAAAAGCGATTACTAATAGTGGTGTTGCCTGCTTTTGCATTCATTAACACAGAAGAAATGTGTTAAACACTGCATACCACAGGGAGCCTGATGGTAATTACTTTGGAAAAGCAACTTGTGGCAATGCGGCTGTTACAGCTAGTTATCAGTTTGCCAAAAAAATGACAGTTCCTGCTTCATTTATTAGAAATGTGTAACCGTTTTCTCTCAACAGGAAAGTCGAGAAGAGTTTTCATCAAGCTGAGTAGGTTTATCTTTTAAGCAGCTGATGCACTGAATCCCTACAGGCTGTTATTTGCTCATAGAAACATGGAGCTGAATAAAGGATATTTGGGTTTAGTACACTGGTGTGAATTCACCAGAAACACTATAAATGGGGTGGACCTGTAAGTTCTTAAAGACTGTCAGCCTAGCAGGATAGATCAAAACACTGCTTGAGTATACAAGTGGAGAAAGACAATCTGAAGAACTCAAGGAATTGGTTTTTGCTTTTAAACTTTTATTATTGTGGCTTTCTTAAGAGTGCAAGTAATTTTATTCATGTTGCTGTAAACAATGTCACAAATTGCTGAGAAAAAAATATTACTAAGTCCTATGTCTGGTTTTTTGAGTTTGTTGTTATAATTTAACACTATCATTCACCTCTTTTGTTTGGTTAGGTTTAAATCTATTTGAGCATTATGATCAACCCTCAGAATGTATGGCCCTCTCTGTCTGCTCCTGTGTGATTGCAGCAATGGCATACCAAATAGTGTAAAGCCTGTAAACCAGAATTTTAACTTTTTTTTTTTCCTTTTCCAGTGGGAAGTTTTTTACTTTTGTTCATTTGTTTGTTTAAGTGTTTTTAAAAGTAATTAAGTATATAGGCATTGCTTTTGACAGCTAAATAGAATCTCAGTTTGTTCAGAATACTACAGGTATTATAAGGATGTTCCTGCAGACAGAATTACCTTTTACTCATTACATTCTTTTCTGCAGTCTGTGTGCCAGAAACAAAACTAGCCTGAAACTCGACAATTTTATCTCCCCTTTCCCCTGCTACATGTATTTCCTGCTGCATACATTTCTACAGCCTGATTTCCAAAATCTAGCAAGACACTGTCTGTGCAGAGTCCTGAAAGAATGTACCTTATGCTGCTGATGACCTCACTGGACATGGGATATTAGTTTTACTGTCTTTAACTGTGTGTGATTCAGAGCTTGGCTGTATATGTAGAACAAGTCATAAACCATCCTGGCTTTTCTTTACCCAGAATACAGAGTCATTGATTTCTCATTTGGAAAGTGGCCAGTCTGTCAAACAAAGATTCTTAGATCTCCTTTAAGCCAGCCACGCATTACTGCTTCAGGGTGTTCACTCATGGGATAAATACCCTATCTTTATCCTTTATTGAATCTAAGACATGGAAGTAACTGAAAGCTTATTTCTTCAGTTAGTAATGTTTCCCTAAAAATGAAATTTCTCCAGTAGAAAGGACAACTGTCTTCTGTATGCATAGTTTGATTTTTGAAAGGTCACCTTAGTTTCAGTAGTGCATGAAGAAATGGACCAGGGAATTCATGAGCCATCTAAGAATTTCCTGAGATGTATATTCCATAATGCATATGTTATGATTCAGGGAAAAGAGGGCAGCATCTTGTTTTATTTATTGTTGAGGGTTCCCATTAATGCCTGGCTTATGAAAGTGTTTAGTTTAAATTTTGGGGAAATATTTTTCTCTCTTTTGGAGACAAATTACTTTTAATATTTTTAAGAAGACTTTTTTTTTTTTTTTTTCCCCTAAATACATACTAGTCAAATGTTGGGCCCTTTTTTGCCTTGTGAAAAGTGTTCTGACGTGGTTTCCCCCTTTAGGTTCTTTACATTAGAGACAATATCTTTGATGTGGGCAAGACTCAAAAATATCTGTAAATATTCTGAAATTTATCTGAGTAAGAGTTAATAGTATAGGATTATCTTGAAACTTAGATGACTGGACAACAGATTCAGATGCTAACCTGCTGAGGAAAGGAATAATGAAAATTTCTGTAAACATATTTTATTTAATACTTTGAACACTAACTCTATGGAAATTTTATTATAGTGCACCTACTAAACTGCTATCAGGGAACTAGGGGAACAGTTGGCCAGAAATCCTCAATATTTTCCAAATTAAAAGCAACACTGAAGTTGTAACTGGAAATCAATTGATTGCTGTAACAGTATAGAAATGTCTGCAACAAGAAACACCCCTTAAAAAAAAAAAAAAAAAATTGTGATTACGTTTTGTAACTCCCGTACATTTCCCATCTCTTTAAGGGCAATCACACACACAAACCTTTTCAATGGTTTGATTTGAGAGTGGTAAAAATGGACCACTAGGCCAGGATCAGCATTGAAATAAAAGCACCATACTTGTCTGACCATCAGGAAATGACATCTATTACTGTTTATAGGAAAATGTTCCATGCATATATTTTTAAAATCTTTTATGACAAGCATCACTTATGATGCTGCATGCTGTAATGATTTCTACAAGTGACCCTGTTAGTCACCACTACTTTCTTTTTATATGTTGATTTAATATTCTTTACACTGAAAATTTATCTAATGTAGAGAATGTAGAGTAGATTTCTTATTTGCTTTCACACTTACCATATAATAAAAAATATTCCTCATAATATTTGTACATAAGACCTCAATTTATTTCTTGAAATTTTTGGTTTACAATTTGATTTAAAGCTGCTGAACAATATTAAAACAGTATTTTTTGTTATTTTGTGAGTTCAAAGGGGAATCTTATTAAGAGTATTATAATAAGCTAACCAACTCTAAATAAGAGTATTTTCTTGATATCTAAACATATAGACATTTCATCTTCAGTGAAAATAATTTATTTTTGGATCTTTTGTACTGAAACATGAGAAAAAAATAGACTGATACGTATATTCTGGATAACTAATACATTTAACGTACTCTAACAATAATGCAGTTCAAATTAGTGGTATTTCCTTATGAGTATATGCTTAGATTATTTATTAGTATATATTTATGTTAGACTGCCTTAGACCAGATGAGAAATGGTATTTACTCTGAATACTCTTTGAGTCTCTGTGCTTGAAGATGCAATGGATATATGAATGATCCAAAAGTAATATAAGCACTCCTATATCATTTAATAAGGATTTTTACCATGTGAATACCATGTGAATATTGTAAATTCAGCAGAGAAAAATACATGTGAAACTATTTTAACAACATTATGGTACCATTGTATTATAAGAGATTTAGAACAGAGATTAGCATTGTTAATAAGCCCTTATCTTTGACCACAAGATAAGCTCCTTAAAAGCACTGTGGCTTTGTCTCAGTTTAAGGGTTGTAATACTAGTGGAGAGCACCAGAATAAGGGTCCTATTCAGACTCTAGTTTTCTTTTGTGTTGTCTTTTCCTGGAAGGGGCTCCAGAGGCTGGTAATTATGCTTCCATAATAATTTTTGCACCTCCATCAGCCAGTGTAAGTGAAGCAACCTACCAGATTACTGCCATGCTGTCACTGAGTGCAGACACATCAGTGCTCCAATCTTTCCTTGGCAGAGTCTCTTAAGGTGACTCATTTAGGGATTTATTATGAAAAGAAGGTTGATTTTGTTAGTATGTCTTTTTGGACATGTCAATTAAGACACAGCAATCCTTCTAGAGGAAAAGAAGACACACTTTTTGAAAAAAGTAACAGTTTTTGAAAAGTGTACTCTCCAGAACTATCCCCATCCCCCACCAAGAAACAACAAACAAACAAATACCCAGATAGAATAGTAAGCATAGCCTTGCTTGTAGACACTTTTCCCTCCACAATGCAATAGAGTAACACTGTTGATGAGTATAAATCCACTACAATTCTTTTCTAAATACACCTGTTCCAGTGAACTAAAATAGTAGAGGGTAATGGAAGTTTGAGAAACCCCAGTAGAGCCTGTATAATGATAGAAAGCACAGTCAGTCCTTGAATTTCCAAATGAATCATCTTTTCTGAAAGATTCCTTCTACACTTTTTATTAACCTTCTGTGAACTCCTAAATTGTAAACCCATTGCAGCTGCAGTGTTAATGTCGCTGGCAGTAGAAATCAAGATAGAGAAGAAAAAGCAATGCTATGCTTTGGGCAGACATCAGTTCCTATTACATCTTATCCCTTTAGCAGAGGTGAAATGTCAGGGGTCCATCATATTATGGCAACAGTAGGAGAAGTACAAACAATTGGAGGACGTCTGATTCAAGCACTCTTGTTCAAAAAGCTTTCATGGAGATTTGCCAAGCTTACTGTGGGATCAAGAATGTAAACCTGAGACAGCTCTGCTGATAACCAGTAATTCCTGTAGTCTAAGGTGATGTTCACATCAGCTCCTGCCTGGAAAATTTTCAAGCTTCTACGGGCAATGAAAACACACAACTGCAAGGAGCCACCAGGTGCAGCTGCCAAATCTTGAATGCCATAGCTTCTTGTAAGTGCATGCCAGCTCCCCTCATTCACTTTATTTCCTTCATCCTGAGTGTTTAGAAGGCATACTAGCAAATGCTAGTTGACACTTCCAAGCCTTGAAGGGTGGTCTGGAGAAAGACCAATCTTGGTTCAATGCCTGTGTTTGTTAGCAGAGAATGCTTTCTTGCAGACAGATAAAAATCAGAGCTCTATCTGAAGAACCACCTGTTTGCTCAGTTTGGGAATTGCTTTAGTTATTATTTTTGTTATATTTTATAAATAATCCAGAAAATCTTCAGCATCAGTGAAGCTAAAAGCATGCTCATTTTTAACAGCAGCATAAATATTAATCACAATCACCAGTCAAGACTGAAGATTTTATTTGGCATAACATGTACAACCATGCAACAATTATGTAAAAATGGAAGTTATTATGAGCTGTAATTAATATACTGTGTTACCAGCTGACTCAAAGCTCTTTGCTCAGCATCCTTGGTTTTAAAGACTGCATCTGAGTGGTGGTAAAATGTATACTAAATTAGGTAAAGCATATCAACAGCCCTAGGCTTTCTCCTCTAGTGGTGACTACCACTGAATTTTATTTCTGTTGGAATCTTGCTATTATTAAAAAAAAAAAAAAAAATTAAAAAAGCATAATTGCTGATTTACCACCATTGCTTAATCTAATTCAGTTCTTAGCAGTCCATTAGCATAACAGAATTTGCATTTTCTTTCACAGAAAATGTTATGACTCCACCTGCTTTAGTTCAGAAAACATATCAGAAACAGAAAAAAAATGTTACAAGCAAAGAAATGACAAAACACATTTACCAAAACAACTTAAATATAAAAGGGGAAAGTGTAGTGGTACATGTAGTGTACTGTCTTTGCAAGTGAATTAAAAGTGTACCAACCCCCCTCACATCCTTCAGTTCCATTACTCAGTTTCCATTTTATTTGGTTTCCAAAACTCAGGAGTAATTTTCAAATGTGCTGATATCACATGCCATATCCTTGTAAAATTTTATTCATTGTGAAGACTGTGACAGAAAATGTGCAAAGACATATGCAGGGATATAGTGCTTTATCAAACTATAACATTGCTAAACATAACTGTCTTCCTATTGACTTGGACCTAATCCAGACACTAGAGATCATAGAAAAATTACAAGTTATCACACCCTGCCCAGAGTGAGGTGATCAAAATAATAACAAATTAAGGATATTTTGATTGACAGCTTATATAGATTTCATTATATTTTTGCACTTCCTTTGAGTCTCAAATCCTAAGGGTGACAGCTGTCATTTTAAAGGTGACTCATTACATTCCTTTACAGAGTCTCCTAACAGATGGAAAGGTCTTTGTTTCCCAAGAAACACTGACAGGTTATGATTTCTAAAGCTTTTAATCATTTTAGCAACACTCATACACATCTGTCAATTACGCTATTCACTGATGTTAATAATACAGCAATCTCAAAATGACAAAGAACACTCTTCTTTTCTTGAAAACACAACTTTTCCATCAAGATTAGGAAAAAAACCAGAATTAAAACACTTTTGAAGAGCTCTTTCCTCCCAGATAAATCAGTGTAAGTGCCAGGCTATTTGGCCTGGCTGAGATGGAGCTCATTTTCTCCGCAGCAGCCCTCACAGTGCTGTGCTCTGCACTGGTAGCTGGAAAGGTGTTGGTAGCACACCGGTGTTTTGGCTGCTGCTGAGCAAGCCTGGCTCAGCATCAGTGCTGTCTCCCCAATGTCCCACCCTCACTATCACCCCCAACAGTACCCCAGGGATTGCAAAGACCTTGGCATATGATACAGTCAGGAGAGATGACCAAAGGAATAGTCAATATGATATCTTCTCAGACACGAAAACTACGAGAAAGGAGGAGGCAGAAGGAATTCATTATTTATGACATTTGTCTTCTGGAGCAACTGCTACATGTACTGAAGCCCTACTTCCCAGAAAAGGACTGGACATCACCTGCTGATGGGAAGTAGAAAAGAAATCCTTTGTTTTCCTTTGCTAATGCACATCGTCTTGCTTTTGCTGTATTAAGCTGCCCTTATCTTTTTGGATTTTTTTGCATCTTATTTTCTCCCTCTCCCATTCACATAGGGAAGGGACTGTTAGGACAGTTTGGTGGGCACCTGGAGTCCAGCCAAGGTCAACCCACCACAACCATCATATATAGTAACAGTAAAATTTTATTTTCATAATACATGTCGACAGAGCCTTTTTTCTCCTCTCCTGAGCTACAGTGAAGCTATAAATCATTAAAACATACAACCGATAAAACATGACAAGCTGGCATCACACAAATAATTAAAATCAAAGTCACTGTGCAGAAGTGATAATTTTGGTCAGGTACAGAGTAACAGCCTTCACTGTGGTGCTTTTTCTGGTCATGATACCGGGCACTTGAAGCTCCCAAGGCTTCAGAATAGCAGCAGCAGATGTGTGTGTACCAGTAGATGTGGTAGATCTACCTCATGATTAATATGCAGCTCATTCATTCATTATAGAACTGAGACTGAAGTCCCCTTATGTAAACCAGGTATATTTTTTCAGTGATGTTAAATGGTATCAACATAGAGGTTACATAGTTTTTACAGAGCAATGACAGTGGAATGTTTTGGAAGGAGTTTTTTTGTTTGTTTGTTTATTTTTGCGTTTTTTTTTGTTTTTTTTTTTTTTTTTTTTTAATGACTTCTATGTTATGTTCAATATGAGCAGGAACCTGAGCATCTAGATAAAAACTTGTCATAGTAATATAGAAAAAATTCAGAAAAACATATTTTTACAGCATATTTTTATTTTATTTTATTTTGGTTTGGTTTTGTTCATTTTTATTTAGAGGAAATTTTATTCTGATACTCACTATAAAAAGTAAATATAGCTCTACTGTTCTGCAGTGTAACAACAACTTAACTGTACCTCAGTAACAGAACCCTTTCAGCTTTCAACTACATTTTTAAGACATTTCAATTGAAGATTTTTTGTGTCATTAGGCAGTACCTAATACTGCTTAATATCATTACAATAGCATTTGAAGACACTAGAGGAAGAGTCACAGCTTCTTTTTAAGCACTACTGATAAGCAGTGAAATGTTTCATATAGAAAAAGTATTATAGAAGCGAAGCAAAGCAAAACAAAACAATATTTCAGACAGAGAAAATCCTATTATCTCCAGACCAGTCACAACTGGAGTAATATGACAGAATTTATAGGTTATGGTCTGTGCAAGCAATGTGTACCAGAGCCAGGAATTTAACTTGCTTTTCCCTAATATTCTAATCCAGACCTTGAACTACTGCTACCACTTTTTATCTTCTTCAGGAAGATCAGATAGGTTATAGATCAGAAAAGCAGTTCCCAGAATTAAAACCCATTCCACAACAGTTTAACCCCAGGCTTTAACCTCTTCTCTGTACACACTGTATATACCCCTCTACTCTTCCAGCAACAAAATTGCCAGGAAGAGTGTTTCCCACCATTTTCTCAGTGGCTTTAGACCTCTAGGGTCCTTGACATCCCTGTATATATTCTCTGGAAAAAAAGTATGGACTATTCAAATGCTCTTCTGTAAAGTAAAATAAGTGGCAGCTGGCACCACACAGTTCTGTTATAATGAAAACATGAGGTGGTTGCCATTACGCAGTCCTGCACTAATGAGAACAGTAGGAGTCTAGCATTACAATGGTCTAATGAAAACAGGAAATGGCTGGCATTAGATTGGGATAATGAAAACAGGAGGTGGCTGGATTATGCTTATACAATAAATAAATCAAGATTTCTGGCCCTACCAATCCCGCCTACATTATACATTATTCCACTGTGCAAGAGAGAAGCTTATGCAAAAAAGGGACAGTGACAGTAAAGATCATTCTTTGCTGCATCACCTCAGAAGAAGAGTTGTGTCCATTTCCTTTCAATTGTGTATTTCTTTTTTCGGTGTTATACACAAGCAAAAGAGGCACATGGTTTTAAAAATTGGCATGTAACCTATACAGAATCTTTTATTTTAAAATAGCCAAAAGTAGCTTGTTTCCTGGTGCCTGCCATGCTTGAATGTGAAAGGTTAAAAATAGCTTATCAAAAAGTGAAAATTGATATGACCGGACTTTATAAAATTACTCTCACACTTAGCTCTCCTAGTCTGGGCTAAGTATGCAATTGGTAATACTTCGGGGTGTTTAATGCAATACAGAGAATGAGATCAATATTTGCTAAGAAATAAAGAAAAAAAAAAAAAGAAAAAATTTATGCATCAAATCAATCATTTAGGTAATGTGCTTTCTTCTAAGAACCGCGGGGTAAGGTGGTTTTCTTCCTTGTTTTTCAAACTAACCTTTCTGGTTGAGTCTTTTTTATCATTATTACACAAGAGGGTCTTCTGTGTAGGTCTTAGACAATGAATGGACCACCATTTTCCCTTTTATTACAACTTTTAGAGCCATCTAAAAACTGATTGATTCTCACTCTCCTTAATCTGGCTGAATTCACCATGAAGTTTGTACAGTTCAAGGCCAGTACATTAAAGCACTGCATCAATCCACTCATACAATACCTTTCGACCTCTCAGTCTTCCATTTCTCATCTTCAAGCTCAACTGTATTGTTTCTGGACATTTTCCACTGAAACTAAGAGGTTAAATGAAGCAAGAAAATGTTTGTAGTATGATTTTAAAAGCAGCAATTAGTGTGCTGGAATGTTCCAGGATAAAACACTGTGCTTCCTGCAGCCTGTTATTCTGCTGATAGCTTTGGTTTCCACACTCAGATTGCAGTGAAAATATTCCAGTCAGGTAGCTTGGAGTGAAACAGCAGTGTGATGCAAATAAGGAACAGATAATCAAATCAAACTTTCTAATCGAGTTTTGCTATGCTGACTCTCTTATTTCTCTCTAGCCTGCAGTTTGCATGTTTTACAACACTGCAGAATTAGCTTAAAGAGTAAATACTTGTGAGTTTATTGAATCTTGTCATGTCTCACATATACTGAAGAACAACTGAAGAAAATAATTTTCCTGTGCTGCTTCTATTATTACTTTAATTTCTTTCCATCTTTGGTGTGGTTCTGATTTAATCCTTTTGAAGGATGGAAATAGAAGATGAAGAAGCCAGAGGGGTAAAACACAGTGAATGCTGTTAATAAATTTTTGCTTTCTTTTTCTTTTGTTTTTATTTCTTCATCAAACAACCAAAGGAAAAAACAAACAAACAAAAACTAAAGGAAAAAAAGAAAAAAAAAAAAACAACTAAATACTCAAACCTTATGGACTAAATTTTAAACTAAAACTTATGGCACTGGAAGCAGCATATGCCTTGGAAAATCTGCTGTTATGTGCTGTGTGTGCAAGCTACAGACATGGCTTAATGAGATAGGAGGCGACACGTGCCGTGCATCTGAGATTAGTGTCTGGACCTCAGCCATTAATGCTGGCATCCCATGAACTGGCTCATTCCTCTGCCAAACTTCTGCTGGGATTTGGGTTCACTGAATCTGACTCACAGTCTTTAATCCCCCCCCAAGCTGTATCTCTTTGAACTGTGGAGCTTGCAAAACATTCAGGTGGTGGTCCAGCCACGACAGCATCTGCATAAGCTCAAGAAATAACCTGCTTTCTTTAAGAGAGTTCTACTATTCAGAAAGTTTCTAGCCCTCTACCATGTGTGTCTGAATGTCAAAGCTTTTTCTTTGGTTCATTATACTGAGTAGACAATAGTCATATTGCCCTTCCAATCTCTTTGAAATATTTGAGATCTTAAAAACGTCGTATGCTATAGATCTATTTGATGGGCCTCATCATTCTGTAAGCAATATTTTTCATTATCTTTGTATTAAAATGGCATTTTGCCCTATTTTCAAACTAACAAATTTTGTCAGGTTTGGCATCTCTATTACATTACCAAATATATCAGTCAATACCACCTGGTAATTGAGTCTTGTTATATGATTCAGATAGTTGCTTAAACTATGGATTTTTCAAAGTCAAATTTTCTGGTAGGAAGAATATTATTTTAATAAAATTTCAAATAAATAGGCAGTATATCACTGTAACTACTAGTCTTGATTTAAGACAATTAATTGACCTTCGTGTAGAAAATGCAAGATCATTTATAATTTTGTTGCACACAAAAATCTGTATAAAACCATTTGATTACATTTGATTTCTCAAGCTGCATACCAAAACTAGCACCTGACACTCACAGTAGAGCACAAATGAGCATGAAAGTAAAATTCCTATAGGAGCCAAGGGTTTTTTCTTATATAATATTAGGAAATATGTTCCCTTCTGGTGTTCTAAGTAAGTAAGGAAACTGGCATTGTGAAAAAGTTTCCTATCTTTTAATGGAATGCAAAAATTAAAATTTAAAATCTAGCAACACACATACACTCAAGGAGAAGAACCACATGAAGGTAAAAGATTTAAAACCAAGTTGCACAGATTCAGCTAAACTACATTCTGAGCCAAACCTTTTTCATAGACATATTCACCTATAACAAAGGACAAATTCTATACTACTACATGGTTAGCTAATCAAAAGTTTTTCATTCTCATCTGCGCATCTTTATTCATATTTTGGAGCATTCATTAAATTAAAATATGGAAATGGTATCTAAATGTTATTTATTTTCCTGTCTCTTTTTTTTTTCCCTTTATTTTCATATTGAATAAATATTTTTGAAATATGGATAAATATTTAAAATTTGCTTATCAGAACACAACAAAAACACTGGATTATAGACAGCATTTCAGCATAACAGGGCTAACTGTTTCTGTCCACATTAATAATGAAAATTATTGTATAAATTTTTCTCTAAGTTTTTCTAAATTTTTTTCTCTTATATTTTTATTGTTTCTTTAATGCACTATAATTTCTTTGATGACAAACACTGAGATTTTTAAAAAATATATATTACCACAATAGATTTACATCCTAGCTACAGTCCAAACTTTCAGTGTACATAAAAAATATTTTTGCTACATGATATAGTTGTGCCAGATCCAGTCAAAGTTAAGCTCACCCTAAACAATTACTGGGACATCTCCAAGGAAAGCAGAGAGCTCTACTAAGTAAACTAGACTGTTTACCAGGTGATACTGTCCTTTTCTTCTATGTCAACATTAAACTAATCAATATTAGTCCAAACTAGACCACTTAATAAATTCCCTACCTTTTCAGAGTTTACAGTGGGAGCCCTTATTCTCCTCCTTCTTATACTAAGATGAATTGAAAATTTTGTTCTAAGTTTATATGAACTTTTTCCAAATGTTCTGGCAACTGTGGTATTCCGTAGCCTTGAGCATCTATTACGTGGCTGCCAGAAGTAGAAGAAACTGTTACTGCTGCTCCAAGTGGGTTCATTCAAAGTCACATTTCTATTGCCATGCCGGTTTGGGGAAGAACAAAGAGCTTGTCGTGCCTTGAGTTGCTTCTTTTCGAGTTGGAAGTAAAACAAATGTCATTGATTATTAATGGCTCAAAGGAAATTTTTGTAGATAAACTGTATTTACTTCTGTGGACCTTTGGACCAGATTTCAATCTGAATTATTATATTTGCCAAAAAAAAAAAAAAAAAAAAAAAAAAAAAAAAAAAAAAAATCTGGTTTTGGGAATAAGTTGAAGCTCTTCAGGAAAGTTCTTGTTTGTGTTCATGCAGGTAGTTTCATTATAACAACTGTTTGTACAGTTACTACACAAACGAAAATTATTTAGAGAATATTAGAAAGCATACAAAAAAGCTGTAATGCACATACTGCCTTGTATGACCAAATTTTTCTGTGTGAGATGTAACTGGTAGGTAAAAACACTATTTTCTTTGGAAAAAAAATTTATCTCTTGGAATTCTGGTAATAGAGAATAACAGTAGTTTATAACCATGTAAAATGTTTTATCTCATTAACCATGCATTCTTATTATATGTAATGTAATTATACTAGCAAGAAAAATATTTCATATTCTTGGGGAAAAGTTAAAGCTCTCCAGGAATGGTGTAATTGTACTTCCAGCATATCTCCTAATGCAAGTGTTGGCTGGGATGACCAGGGGTAGTGCTCTACTCAGAAATAGGGAAGACCTGCTGGCAGTCTTAGATGTGACTTGAATTGCAGTGTCTCCAAAATTAAGTTAAGGACCTGGAGGTTAAATTGGAGGGCAAGAAGCCTTCCAATCCACATTTTTGACTCTGAACTTTAGAACTGTGTATTTCTTCTAATTAAGGATGTTGCTTGGGAACTCTTTGCGTAGCTGCCATGAAGGAGAAGGATGTCAAGGAAAGCTAGGTGATGCTTCAGGAGAGTCTGAAAATCTCAGGAGTTAATCACAGAATCAAAGAAACTTTGATTGGTCTCAGTCCCTGGGAAGATCAAGAAATACATACTATTGGAATTCATATCCACATTCAAGTAACTGAAAGACAAGAAGAGAAATCAGGAATACTCAACAAGGATTTTTCAGTAGTAAAGTGTGCAGAAAAACCTTTTATCAGGGTGCAATTTAATGACTGGGTATACAAAAAGACATAATGGTGTATGAAATTTTCCTTGACTTTTGTGAGCTGTTTTGTCATTTTCGACAGATGAGAAAGTATGTGCTGAGAAAATAGTTACTTGGGCTTGTTTTGAGGTTTGAATATTAACTGGATTCAGCCACAACAATGCCCAGTGTTTAAATGTCTTTCTGGAAATCAGAGAGAAGTTCAGTACCATAGAAGTCCACAGTTGGACCTGTAAATGTCTGTGAAGTTCAACATTTTCAGTGACCTTGATATAGCGCCAACTGCACTTAGAACATTTGCAGACAAAATAAACCGGAAAGAGTAACTGTGGCCATGCAAAATGTCATAACTCTACCCAAAGAGATTGCAATAAACTTCAGCATCAGAGCAAAAGAAAGTTCTTGAGGTTCCATAAGAATAAGTGAAATGATCTGAACCAAGGGAGAAATTATACCACACATTAACAGAGGTTAGGAAGGGACTAGGTGAGTTAAAGCCCTTCTGGAGAGAGCTTGAGTGTTATGGTGTACATGAGGTTGGAGACAATTCCACAACACTCTTTCTTTCTGAACAAGACCAACTACATCCTGAGCATGCAATTGTTATATACTATATATACTGATAAGAAACTCTGACCACAAGATCAAGAGAAGTTATCTTTCCCTTCTACTTAGCACCAGTGAGCTTGCATATAAAGTACTACATCCAGTTTAGAACTACTCAGTCCTAGATAAAGAGTGATAAAAATTGAATTGGAGAGCATCTAATGGAGGGGTGAGCTATAGCCCATGGGAAGAATTCCCATTGGAGAAGTTTTTGGAGCACTGTCTTCTGTGGGAGAAATGACACACTTAAGAAGGAGGAAGGACTCTTCTCCTTGAGGACAAAGCAACAGCAGAAACAGTATGTGATTAACTGATTGCAACCCCCATTGCCCATCTCAGGAGCACCCACAGAAGGGAAGTGAGGGGAACGAGATAGAGTCAGGAATGAAGCTAAGAATCTGGGAAGGTGCTTTTAAGTCTGGTTTTACTTCTCATTACCGTACACTAATTTTGATTTTGATTGGTAACAAATTCAAGTAATTTCTCAAAGTTGGGTCTGTCTGAGGTTCGATTACCTCATAGTAATTGTAGAGGGATCTCTCTCTGTCCTTATCTTGACACATGAGCCTTTCAGTGTTTTCTCTCCCCTGTCCAGTTGAGGAGTGGTAGAGCAGCTTTCTTGAGCACCTGGAATTTAGCCAGATCAAGTTAACACAACTGCGTAAAACAGCATACAAGTCTCATTGTCAACAAGGAAACAGAATAACTGATAGCAGAAACTTCCTGATCTTTCCAATTCCTCATCAAAATCAAACTCAGGCAAAAATTAAACAATTATTTATTTTAAAACTGAAATGACTAAACAAACTATTTCTGTTTTGCATTCAGCCATCTCTTTCAAAAATTTATTAATTAGAGAAAGTATATGCTTGGCATGTCCGAATCTAATTTTTTTTCTCACTTAACTGTATTTTTCAGGAAATGAAAGATGCCTTTGTTAAGTCAGAACTCTGAGCATACACTCTGGTTTCTGCTAATAGGTCTCACTGAATGTAGTTAACATCTAGAAATGTGTGAATTTAATTAAATATGCATAGGTATCCAGAATTTTCTCAGATGTCCTGTACCATCATCTATCTCATGGTTAACTTTTTCTCTGACAGTTTTTTCTCATAGAATGACATTCATCAGGTTTTTTAAGACAAGAGGAAGAATGATGGGAAGTTCCGAGAGAGACAATACCAGATTTCCTTACCCAAAATCATGTTGTGGCAATATTTTTGCTTGATATTGTGTTTCAATAGCTTCAGAATTCAGTCAACTTAATAATTTACCAAACCATTTCAGCTGCAAAGAGAAGAAACAAGATATGTGGGAGGCCTTGGATTTTTATCTTTACAGGACAAAACCTTTCAATTTTTTTTCTAAAGCCATTTGTCTTCTTTCCTGAGAGAATAACAGAGGAAGCAGTTTCCACTCATAATATCTCAAAAAGGATCTCTGTGTCTATTATGCTCTCTCAAGGTTCATCTGAGTCACCTGATAGTATATGACCACACTCAAGAAGGACCTGTTCATCTTAGAAATGCAATGTACATTCAGTGTAGCATACCCATTTTAAAAATATTATTTTATTCTAATGCTTCTTATATAACCTGTATATCTTGTCTTCACTAATTATTACTATCTGCTACTTAGCCACCTACAGCAGTACAGTTAGAGAGAAGAAGCATAAGAAGACCAAAAAAAAAAAAAAACCAAAACCAACCCAAGCAAAAAAACCCAAAAAACCAAACAAGCAAAATAACAAAACAAACAAACAAAAAAACAAAAAAACCCAAATGACAAAAAGAAAAACAAAACAAAAAACAAAAAACCAAAAACCCAAACCAAAACAAACAAACAAAAAAACAAACAAAAATTTATTTTAATTGTTAATGTTTCATGGGCAATAAACAAGGAACTGGAAGCTCTTCATGGCCTCCAAATCTGTAAGAAAGATGAAGGGTGGTGGCAGTCTTTTGTGCCTCTGACTCCCAGAGTGACCTCTGAACACCCATGTGCCCAGAGTACCCTTGAGGAAGACGAGCTGCTGTGGGTAGTGCTGCCTAAGGCACGGGATTTGGCCAATCTTGTGGGAAGTGGATGAAGGGGCAAGGGTGGGAAAGCAAAGATGAGGCCCTGCCATGTCGTGGGTCTCCTGTCATCATCTCCTGGTATGAGTGATCAAGTCCTTCCCACCTTGGTTACTACACAGGTAAGATGCACCTTTGATCCCTTGGGACTTTACTGGCCAAAATCATCTGGTTCCAGGCATAGTGGAATACCAGCAAAGCTAATACAAAGGAACCACACACAATTAATTTCGCATGTTATTAAGCTGATATCTTCGTTATTATTGCAAGAGGAGATCAAGTAGGTTTTACAAATGGAATGATAACTGAATTTTTCAAGACCAAGCAATGGAATTTCCAGCTAGAAGATACTCCAAAAATTGTGCCTTGCTAATATGTCCTGTTAAAGCCAAAAGCAAACTTTTTCAGCTCCTTGAATTACATTGCATAAGGGTGGAACTGTGAAAAAAATGTGTCAAAAGCAGACACTGGTTTTATGATGCTGTGTCCACCAGCTCTATAGCATGTGTGTATGTTGCCATTAAGCCACAGCTGCTTTTTTTGCAATATTCAGTGCTAGGTTATTGATGCTGCACCTTGCTGAGAGAAGATTTTATTTGTAGGAAGCTGCAGCAAAATGCAGGATTTCATCCTGCCTGAACCCCAAAGGAAATGAATCAGCTATCCTATCTATACCACCTCTTAAATTATCAATTTAGAATATGAGTGCATTATATATTACAAGTTTCAGCACAATTCTCCATCCAAGAAAACATATTATCACTTTTTTTTTTATTTTTTTTTTTTTTTAATCTAGGAGAGGTGTCTTTAAAAAAAATCTCTGAATACCTCCAGCACAAAAGCACTCATAACACCTTCTATATGAACCTGTACATTCTTCCAACTTGGCAACATTCCTAACAAGGGTGTAAGAAGAGTCATAAAGTGCCTTGTTCTCACCTTGATGAGCACTTAAAATGTAATTTATTATTGCTCTCAATTATTGTAGATTCCACAGTGTTTATTATTTCTGGAATCCTGGATCCTCACAGCCACATGATGATGAATTAATATAATGATCTGATCTATTTTAGCAGGAGTGCAGTGACAAAGGCAAAATAAGATATTTAGGCTTATTTGCACTACTACTTCTTGAAACTTTAAAGAACAGTCCAAAAGATGTGATAATATTCTGCTGAAAAAAGGTACTCCAGAATGACATTTTTTTTCACCCTGGGAATAAGAAAATTCTAAAAAACAAAAACAAAAACAAAAGCAAAAACAAACAAACAAACAAACAAAACATATGTGTTCTTTGTATTAATTATGTAGAAGGTCCTCTTTAGACATGCAATTGCATTCTCATCTAGCACCCCAAGAAGGGATTCAAGTCTTTAGGAATTTGACAACTGCTGTCTGCCTCGCTCACTACATCAAATTTCTTTCTTCTGTAGACAAAATCTAAAAAACCCTCAGCAATTTTTTTTGTCAAACTTTCAGATGTTTTATCTTTTTTTTTTTTTTTCTTTTCCTTAATTTACTCCCATCCACCTGTGGTTTGCTTTTTGGTCATAAAAGCACGCCACTTCTTTCTTTCTTTCCCTTAGTCCCTTTGCTGTACATTAAATTATTTCCAGGCTAGTACTAGATATATAACATGCCTAAAAATGCATGTCAGAGTTTTTTCTGGGTAATATTTGATCCTGATGCAAATGCATCCTTTGTATGGAGCAATATGGGTCCTAACATGCCACATGGGATGAACAGAACACTTCTTTTAACATTGTACTACAGAAAGAAATGGACTGTGAACAAAATAAATTTATTACTCAACAACACAAGGTGCATTTTCATTTTGTATAAAGCTTTCAGAGCATATCCTGTCTGCAAATGAAGAACAGTTTCTCAGCACTGGCTTTATCAGAAACAGACTGCCTTTTGGCCTTTCTTTTCAGACTTCTGACACAGCTCTTAGAGCCATATAGGATTTTTTCACCTTATTTCAGAAAGGAGTCTTTATTTCTGGCAGGTGGTATTGTAGACTGCAAGAATAAGGTCTTTAAAAATAATTTAGGGAAAATGCATTAGCTTCTGGAAATTTTCTGTGCTGAAATGTAAATGACAGAGATTTCCCTAAATAAATAGTTTCTAGTCTTGCAAAATAATCACTCACTTTTGAAAGATTTTGTTCATAATATGCATTCAGTGGGAACAATCAATGAACATTAAGCAGACAACATTGAAATTATAATTTAAAATAATAATGGCATGATTATGCAACCATACCAATCAATGTTCCTTAACAACAAAATAATAATAATAAAAAGAAACTACAGTCAGCTCCAACAAAAGAGTTTAACTCATTTACTTAGATAAAGAAAATTTTCCTTTCTACTGAATAGGATCAAAAATACAAAAATCTGGTGATTTGATTATTCTATTTAATGGCTTGATAGAAAAATTAGAGAAAAAGTCTCTGAAATATACAGAAGGTCAGACTAGATGGTTTATGCTTTCTGGTCTCAGCACTGATGAATCTATGATATCCTCATACCTTACAATATGATGTTATTTCCTAATTACAGCAGGCAAGAGGAAAACTCTTTAATGAGCAGCTTACTCAGTAACTTTTCACTCTAGGGAATTACTGCTACTTCCACTGGAACATTTGGGACTGGACATGTCAGAATAGAACATCATGTTGAACAGATTTCTGCTCTGATCCAGAAAGCCACGAGGTTCACAGATTCATACAAAACGAGTGCTACATGGAAAGCTTCTTGACACTATTTTTTGGTTTTAAACAGAGATTCTGGATGGGCTTATTTACTCTCTTCATAAATATTTGACCATTATGTTTGCTTATGCAACACAAATGTATCATTATTTAAACTAATCCTTAGGGATCTTTTTTCTTTTTACAGTTATGCTTTTTATAGTACCTTTTTCTTTGTATAATTTAGGTTTTGAATGTCTGTTATCACCAGCAGTTTAACCCTGTACAAAGAGCACATAAACATACAGATGTTAAAAGAAAATGTTTAGGCATTTTGTGGGTGTTTTGGTTTTTCAGGTTTTTTTTTTTTTGTTTTTTTTTTTTTTTTTTTTTTTCCCATGTATCCAATTTTAAAGTTACCTTAAAAGAAATCATCTTTCATGATGTGGTAGTGCATAGCAACATACAGTGGCTAAAGGACTCCATTTGAGGCTACTGCCATCAATATTACAGAAAACTTGTTCCTCTCTAAATTCAATTGTCTATATTTCCCTAACCCAAATCATGTCCCCTGTGTCAACACTGCTAAATAAAATAGGATTGAGGCCAGCCTGCACCCTAAGGGATAGGTTGGCTCAAATATCGAATTTTGCATAGGAATCCTTTGAGGATATACTGGTCTCATGGGACTCAAATCCCTCAGCCCCAGGTCTCCTCTACAATCTGTGTGATGCCCTTTGGATCCCACAATACTACCAACTAGTCTTTGCCTATGAAAGGTGGGGTGTAGGTGGGGGGAGAGTTTCTTAATATAAAATGCTTGAAGTACTATCTTCAGGGGACACTCCATGGTAGAAGTCTAAGAACAGTATTTTTGAATCCAGGCTGATAAGGAGTAAGAAGATCATGAGGACAAGATACTTCACAGAAACCTGAAGAAACACAATTTATAGAACAAACACCTCTAGTGCTTCAAAGGTGCTTTTTTTTTTTTTTTTTTAAGGATTATACTATATCCTTTCAAGCTACTATGGTCTATTTTACTTTGCAAATGGTCATATGCCTTATACTACCTGCAGTGGTCATCCTGTCAGTCAGGTTACTCTTCTTAAGTAATACTGACAGCAAGTATTTCTCCTTGCCTTGACCAGCAATGAAAAAACTTATCAAAGGGGTGCTGTTTTGGAAATTTGAGAGAAGGCATTCTCCATCCCTACCTCATGGAAGTTTTTGATCTGTCTGCGAAAAGTGCTCGTTAGTGATGATGGACATAGACATGTAAGAAACCTGACCATCATTTCTTTCCTTTCATGATGGAGGAAGTATAGATAGCTATTTTTATTTTCAAAATCTAATTTCTGTAAAACATTTCAAAAAGTTATTGAAGAGATAAACTCAATTTCAGAATACCCAGCAGACTCTGGGAAAAACTCTGAAACCACAAAATCTGTGGGAGCTGCAAGCTCCAGTACAGCAGTATTTACTGAGTTTCAGAAGAAGAAAGTCTGGAAACGAGACTCTGAAGACCCTGGAGAGTGTGTGCAGTGATCTGAAAAGAGAACCAGTGCCCANAAGAATAGGAAACTTTATTTGCAATTGTTCATACTCAAGAGCTAATGAACACCTCAGAAGATAAAAAATCCCAGTAGCCTTATAAAAGTCAAAGATAAGTATTTTTTTCATTCATTATGTAATTAAAAGTGAATTTTATTTTTATAGGAACTTGATAAATCTTATAAAGTGCCAAAAATGTTCAGGAAGAAAGGTTTCTTCTGTACTTACTCAAGACAGAGGTCTGGATGAAACTTCAAATTCTAAAAGCCCTAGACAGTTGATGACAGGAACAGGGAAGCAAGACCAGAGAAAATGTCATTTATCCTGGTCTTGTTTGTCATCTTCTTCTAATCATTCACAGCAGCCTATGGGAAGTCAGTCTAAATGAGTCATCTGTTGTTTTCTGCTATGGGGACACCAATGTTCTTGGGACACCTGTAGGATTTTCACATATGCTACCATATAGACTGAATTCAGTACTGAACTTAATTATCTTCCACTTGAGATGGATTAATTAATTCAAGAACTATAAACTAATAAAGTATGTACTCTCCCACAGTGCCCATGCAAATTGCTTGAAAGAAAACTACCCTTTTTGATGGTGTGAGATACAGCTCTTACATAAATAAATATATACAGATTTATGATGCATTCTTCTTTCTATAGAAAATGCAATAATTGTTCTATCCTAAGTTGAACACAATGAACATCTCTCTTATTTTTCCACCTAATATAAGCCATTAAATTTGACTTAAGGTGTTTTCTATCAGTCTAGCCCAGACCTTATTAAGAGAGCAGCAGCTACACACTGTAAGGGAGTGATCCTTGTTCTCCAGGGCCAAGTACACTGACTTGTGTCCAGACTGCTCAGAGTTAGACCCTTCTACATATTTTGAGTCTTATCCTTACGTAAGACCCCCAAAAATTCTAAAAGAAACTCTTAAAAGGGCTTGTGTGGCTTTTATGTACTCTGAGTTAGCTTCATTGAAGAAATACCAACAAGATACTCTCAAGGGGATCAAAACAGCAAGAAAACTTTACTGGCAACTTCAGAAAATCAGACAACTTTGGCAAAAGCTTAGAGCAGCATTCAATCNGCAAGCTCCAGTACAGCAGTATTTACTGAGTTTCAGAAGAAGAAAGTCTGGAAACGAGACTCTGAAGACCCTGGAGAGTGTGTGCAGTGATCTGAAAAGAGAACCAGTGCCCAAATTCTTCAGGGTCAGAGAAGTGATGGGAAACTGATCCTCTGAGTTCCTGTGGTTGTTATGCTATGCTGTCTCAAGATAGCAAGCAGTTGTCTTGAGAGAGGTAGTTCAGATCACATCAAAGTTCAGTTCCTGTAGATACCTGTTGCAGAGAATCTCCCACAGAATTTTAAATTTAAGTTTTATAAATGCCCCTCTAAAAAGAGTGGGGAAAATGTAATCTACAGAAATTATAAATTAATGGATATCTAGTAAAGCTGATTTAGGAAAAGAATATGAGTACTCAAACACACACACACNTATCTTCCACTTGAGATGGATTAATTAATTCAAGAACTATAAACTAATAAAGTATGTACTCTCCCACAGTGCCCATGCAAATTGCTTGAAAGAAAACTACCCTTTTTGATGGTGTGAGATACAGCTCTTACATAAATAAATATATACAGATTTATGATGCATTCTTCTTTCTATAGAAAATGCAATAATTGTTCTATCCTAAGTTGAACACAATGAACATCTCTCTTATTTTTCCACCTAATATAAGCCATTAAATTTGACTTAAGGTGTTTTCTATCAGTCTAGCCCAGACCTTATTAAGAGAGCAGCAGCTACACACTATAAGGGAGTGATCCTTGTTCTCCAGGGCCTAGTACAGTGACTTGTGTCCAGACTGCTCAGACTTAGACCCTTCTACATATTTTTAGTCTTATCCTTACGTAAGACCCCCAAAAAATTCTAAAAGAAACTCTTAAAAGGGCTTGTGTGGCTTTTATGTACTCTGAGTTAGCTTCATTGAAGAAATACCAACAAGATACTCTCAAGGGGATCAAAACAGCAAGAAAACTTTACTGGCAACTTCAGAAAATCAGACAACTTTGGCAAAAGCTTAGAGCAGCATTCAATCAACATAAAATGCATCTGAAAGCATTACCTCAGCCCATCCAGCTTAGAAAACTCTAAGCCTATTTGATTTTAAGTTAGCAAAAGTTCTGTGAAGAGGGAATTAGAAGGAGAAAGGGAGTAAAACAGAAAAGATATGGAAAGAATAAACATAGCTACCACTCCCAGTTCCTGCAGTGTTCAGCTGACATAACTTAAAGAGGAGGCAGGGTAAAGACTTGTACTTCCATTCAAAGCGAAGTTGCCTTTTGCTTTCCTGGGCCCTTACCCTGGGTGGGAGTTCCTCTCTGATGGCCACTCTGGGATTGGATTTGGGCTTCCAATGCATGGGAGTGGTGCATTGCCTCCAGTGTGCCAGTGAATCTGAGGATATGCTTCTTGAGAGTAGGTTAATTTTCAGATGCTGAGATTAATGGGATTAGTGAGATTTTGAAGGACTGGGATGGGAACTCTGACTAGTTCAGTGTTATATGCACCACATTATGAGAAAGGGTTTTGCCGAAACCCAATTAGAGTTTTTGAATAAGGTAAACTGATGCAGAAACACAGAAAGTGGTTTTAAAACAAAAACAACAACAACAACAAAAAAAAGACTTTGATGGGACAAGAAAGAAAGTATTTTTATTTGTTCTATGAGTTAAAGCATAAGACTTGTGTTTGTAATGCCTTGTTGTTTTTCTAAAGTAATTTTAGTCAAAAAGTGAGCGTACTGTACTCAGCATAGTAAAGCTGAGTGGTTGAATCTTGCCAGTCTGTTGATAACCAGAGTGATACCCAAAGAGACTCATTGCCTACTTTGCACAATAATGAGCACTCAAAGATGCAGCTTTTAAAAAGAGAAATTTAACCTTAATACCTGGGATTAAGATTTCCACAGAGACAGCTCTGAAAGGTGCAATATTGTTGCAAAATAAACAAGTTGTAGAGTGTCAGATACATCAAGTTTTCTGAAAGTAAAAGAAAAAGCCAGGAGTAAACAAGATATGAATTGTTTTCTGCATTGTAACTCCTCACATGACCTTAATGTTTTTCCATAAATGTGAGCAATTCAGACAAAAAGACCATGGAGGATCATATTTACAAGAAGTGTTACATTTCATCAAAAGATAAGCATATAAAGCCAGAAAATAAAAGAGTATAAAATGCATTGTATGATGGATATTAGCAATGGCTGGGATTCTTCCTTACTGTACAGTAATAGGAAGAAGAAATCCATTTCTCATTTTAAAATAAAATTCAGGATGTTAACAGATAATGGTTTGCATATTGAATATATTGTAGAAAAAAATATATCTGAAAGAAAATCATAAAAGATGCAAAAGTCAAACAATACAAAGTTGTAAAATTACAGTAATGAAGTTAAATCAGAGTTTAAATCAGTTTTATGTTTAGATGTCTATACATAGGTAGAAGCAATCTTTCCCTGAATGTTCTCAAGGACTCAATTGATCCATTTAGAAAACACTGATTTCAAGAGAGCAGACTCACTAAACACCCAAAGCTAAGGCACAAGTTGCATCTATCATTTACAGCAAACGGAACTCCTGTGGCACTGTCTTCATTGACATAATGAACCATGTCACTCATTTAATACAAAGTTGAGGAAGATGCTCATTGACTATTGTCATTACTCAAAATTAGTTATGTAAAGCCTTGTTTAGCACACTCTTTTTGGACCCTGCTCTGAATACTGAGTTATTCATTTTACCAGAGACTCTTTCTTCTCTAGCATCTCAAACACTAAACAACTAACAAATCTTCACCCCTGTCAGCCTGTGTCACTGTGGTGGTATTTTACAAGTGGAGTACAGCAGAACCAATGGATTTATGTGAGCAGTATCTATATGTTCAGGTCAGCCAAGACAATGGCAGTTCCAAGTGTTTTCCATAACAGGAGTAATGTGAATAAAGCTATTTTGTCCACTAAGCAAGGGGTCTCAGACTAATTTTACTATGGTAAAGATAGACATCCAAAAATTCACTTCCCAGATGAACAAGGAATGGCAGCATCAGGCTGCTTCCTGAAGTAACACCAGCAGGGAGCCATGGTGACTCTGGAGCAGGTAGTGCTCTCACTATGCGATGCAGTCCTACTGGACCTGAGCACAGTGGACAGAGCTACAAGCTGATGGCTGCAGCAATGTCCATCATTAGTTCCCAACATGTCAATCAATCCATCAGCTCCAGAATACACCTCCAGGGACCCATCAGGGGCAGAAAAACATGGGACAAAGACAGGCTCTGAGGTAAGACGGAGAGTACATCTAATGGGTCCTTCCATGAGACAATGACCCACAGTATAAAGATGAGGTCCATCTGGGCAGCAGGGCTTGGAGACAGGAACCTCTATAATGTAGCCCAGGCCCTGTTTGGAGGCCCAAGGCTAAGCTGTAATTTGGCCCCTGGCCATGTGGTCAAAATGGCAGTGGAGCACCCAGATGAGACTAGTTCAGGCCATTAAAACCTCTCAGTGCACTTGTGACACAAATTCAATATGCAAGCTAATTCTCTGCTGGCTTTCAGCATTGTCCTCCCTCTGCCACACAAACCTTTTTATTATTGCTGTCTTTCTTCCACATGCTTTAATTCCCAAATAATCTTTCTGATGGCTGCTAATTTGTACAGCACTTGCTAGAATTAAGACCACACCACTAACTTATGGAAAAAATTCTTAGCTTTTACCACATCAGTTCTTATCATGCTATTCCTCCAAACAGCTTGGTGACATTTTTGATGCAAGTATTTCATTGACTTATTTACAGACTTTCCTACGTCTAAAGAGTTCCTGTGTCCCAGCTGGGACACAAAGAGATCACAAGTCATGGAAATGCACTGCAGCACATTCTTCCTACTTCCTCCAGTGTAGGCAATTGATTTAGGTAGCTTTGAAGCAATAATCATCTGTGAAACCAGGAAGCCTAAAACTGGTTATCAGGTGCTTTTCCTTTGCTAATGATTTTTGAAGTACCTTCTGGTCTTGACTGACAACTTTGTGTCATCTTTCTACCTCACTGCATAATCTTCTCTTTCAGATAATTAATAAAATGTATTAAAAAGTATGGAGTTTAATGTGAAACCTTGGAGAACCTCTCTGTTAATGTGCTGGTATTTTTTTAATCCTCAAATTTTCTATTTCTTAATCAATTTTGTCAGTTTTATCTCCCTTAGTCTATCTTAAGTATTAAAAATAATTAGTGATATACCTATCACTAATAATTTTTAAATTTGTTCCTTTTTTCTCTTTAAAACATCTCTCACCTGGTTTAACAGAGTCTACAATAGTCTAAATGCTGATATTGATCTAATCAATGAAAAGATACTAAGCAGCCTTATATTACTAGTGTCTCTTGTTGGAAAAAAGTGTATGAAAAGAAGTGGTGTAAGTGTAAGTGACATATAATAAATACTGTCAGTGCCAATGAATCTTGAATTTCTTCCTGATCAGTGTCGACAGTAAGAATGTCTGTACCAATATTTCAGAAAGACTATATCCCATTAGTTAAGGACCTTGGGTTGGGTCATTCATGACAGAATTGTGATAGAAAGTTACCAGACTTGAAAGAATTTCAGCTCTTGGGTCCTGCTTTTTAGGGAAAGGAGGGATACTATTTTTTAGCCCATTATAAACTAAGGATGAAGCTCTGACTCTATCTTTTGGGATTAAAGCAATCTTAATGGGATATGTTACACATGCTCTGTAGAAAGCTTCTGAATTAAACCATTAATATAACATAATAGGAACGATGTCTAACATCTGAATACCAGCTTTGAGGTGTGATGAATTTTCCAGCCACATTAAAACTGATCTGTTTTAGCACAGAAAATCTAAAGTTTAAGATTGACTGGCTTGTTTTCTGTGGATATCTATATGTCACCAGTTTTTAGAGAGGATAACTAAGGTGGCTAGCTGCCTAATTTTCATGTTAATGTGGGCAGGATGAACCTGTCCCTAGACAAATAAGAGTTGATCATCTAACTGGAGTATCTGTGGATCTTGGGTCACTTATGAGATCAGATACAAGCTGAACTGTGATTGCATTTTTATTATTGAAACTTTGTTGACATCTCAAGTGCTTAGGTTCTCATTTGGATATGGCCAGTTGAGAGTGTAGGAAAAAACCTCAGCTGAAGTCAATGGTACAACTGTAGCGGACAATCCCTCTGGAAATCCCAGTTTTTTCAGCAAATAAAAGCTCAAGGTATTGCCTTCACAAACAGCTGCACACCAAAACATCTTAGATGGCAAATTTAGTTTTCATGTTGACCTTGATGTACTGAGGGATCCTTACAGAGCTCTCACTGTTCTTCTGTTTCCTTTCCCTTCAGCTCCTTCAATTATACTGCAAGGTTTCGCTCCAGTATTGATTTGCAAATCACCTCTTTCTGACATGAAAGTTGTGTATTTCAGGACATAACTGAACACATTTCTAACAGGTCCTAAAAGGGATTTTTTGCAAGATTCTAAAGCCTATGAATCTTTCTTCCCTGTCTGTGGTATGCTATAGTTACTGTGACCTATGAGGTACTCCCAGGCTGCTTGGTGCCTTCAAGACAATGAGTTTGTTTCCCTTGATTATATCATTCTTAATTAGCAAAAGACTCACAAGTTCAATGACACATCAGTTCTTTTTATATTTTGCAAAAGATCCTAAGCAGTTTTTTCTAAAAGGCAGTGATAGTATAGATTAGTCATTAAGAGGCTGTCTATATTACAAAGTTCTAAAATTCATAAAATGCTACTGTTTTATTGTAAATTCAAATGTGCAGTATTTATTTATTAACAGTTTTGACTAACTGTAATGTGTCACTATTTGTCTTTCTTATCCCTGACTTATGCATAGCTTTATACAGTTGGTTTTATCTCAATCTGAGCGACTTAACATTAAGTGACCCAGCCTCAGGCTCTGGAGATTGGTTGNTGCTCAAAAGTTGTTAGCACTTTGTCAATGCAATAGGTAAAGGTGAAAATGCTTTAGGTAGAAATATACATAATGACATAGCAAAAGTGGATGACAGTAACTGATTTGCCTACATATTATAGAATATTAAAGGTCCTATTGCTGCTTTTTCATGGTTTTCTTTTCATAATGGTATTATAAATATTTCATATTTATATGAATATACAGAGATAATTTTTTCTCCTTTGTAAAAA
>VWZN01005892.1:37912-57036 GCA_013396955.1 Regulus satrapa | reverse complement strand
TTTCTTTTGTTTTTTTTTTTTGTGGGGGGGGGGGAGTTTAATGGTTTTTGGTTGCTTGCTTGCTTTTGTATTGTTTTATTTTGCTTGTTTTTCCAGGGGGGAAAATATTTCTCTACCCATTCAAAAACCCCCAACATTTTATAGAAAGAAAGAGTCATATAGCAAAACAAAAGTAATTAAAATATTATTAGAAATTAATAGTAGTAAAAGGTATCACCTGTGATCTATCTTGCCAATTAAATGGCGAGAAGGTACTCCATTGCTGATTTTTCCTTCTGGTTGAGAGCTTTCTCTCTTGAGTATCCAGGTCATGAGGAACTTGTTCAACTATTTTGTGTGCTCATCTATTCTCTCTATAAGAGCTCCACCCAGAGGTTTGGCTCCCTCTCCTAGGAAAGGAAGTGTCTGTGGGCACTGTGAACTTAGGAAGAGATCTGACATTTTACGTAGATGCTATTGATGTAGGACCTGGTTTAAGCTCCTGTTTTTTTGTTGTTTTCTCTCAAGTATTCATTATCATAACTGCGTTCATGCTACATTCATTCTTGATCAGGTAACGGACTTATATTTCTCAACAGTTTCTTGTAACTACTGCACTGCAAGACACAGAGCCATGTTTATCTGAAAGAACTTTCCAAAGTACACCTTTGAGAGAAGAATCACAGTATAAGGGGGCAGAACGGAGTCCATTCCACTAAAGCTGTATGCCTTTATTCCTAAATGAAGATAGATCTTATTTTTGATTTTCCCCATCTATGGATGTTGTAATGTTGTGGGTCACCATATTCTGAGAAAGAACACCACTCTGATATTTTAAGATGAATGTTTCAACCAAAATGTCCCAAACTAGAAATCACTGTAAAACATTTAGGTACATATGGCCTTGGACGGCTTAGTTTCCCTCACTTGTTAAAAGATGCTTTCCTTAGGAACACCTCTGTCTTCCTGGAGTTCTCAGAGAGTTTTGAACTGCTCTTATCCCTGAAGAGAATTCTCCCAAGGCTTGTTCAGTTACTGCTTTTGAAGAAGCTCACACAGAATAAACTCAAAAGGTAAGACCTCCAACTCTTTTAGTTCTGGATAAAAAACCTCAATTCCTCTCTGAAAAAGAGTAGACACATGTAATTTTTGTTATGTGTACAATAATAAATTTATTAAATTCTTTGTGTTGCATAAGAATAAGAAGTTACATATTCTTCTGGACAAAATCCTCCTGATTTACAGCAGTCTGTAAATTAGTCTGGAGAAAAGGAGGCTGATGTGAGACCTTATCTTTCTCTCCAACTACCTGAATGGAGATTGAAGTGAGGTGAGTATCTCTGTTTCTCACAAGTAAGGAATGATGGGACAAGAAAAAACATACTCAACTTGTGCCAGGAGTGGTATAGGTTTTATATTAGGAAAAAAAACAAACAAAACTTTACACTGAAAGAGTTGTCAAGCATTGGAACAGACTTCTCAGGGAAGTGGTTGAATCACAAACTCTGAAAGTACTAAAAATATGTGTAAGACATAGTGCTTGGGGTTTGAAAGTGTTGTTAGTGGCTGGTCTTGATACTTAGGGGGATTTTTCAACCAAAATGTTTCTGTGATTATGTAGTTCTAAATCACACTTTCTACACATTCTTTCTCCACTTTATATAATTTTCTAAAAATTTTTTTAAAGTTTCCTGTATTGTACAAAGTATTGTTTCAGTGGGAAACTACAGATGTGAATTTTCTTGTCTTGCACACCTATACATCAAGGGATATACCTAGAATGGGTTTTTAATTAGCTCCCCTTTCTAGACACTGCAGCCCGTGCTCAATGGACAAGTCTGTGGAGTCACAGCTCTGTTGGATACAATCACAATACATATGGTCGATTTCAGAGCCACCTCATAGCCTTTGCTTCCACTAAAAGCAAAATCATCAAGAAGTGATGGTCACTTTTGTGACCAGGAACCACACAACTAACAAAAGGTCAAAGAAAGCCCTTTAAGGTAGAAGCCAAATTAAACATAGTGCTCTAGATGTAATTAATAATGACATTGATCACAATGAAAAATACACCACATGAAATTATTCTCTTATTTGCCCATGACTGAAGTGGTGATGACAAAAATTTTTCCCATACTGTTAAGGAATATATTCTTCTTCTGTATCATGTTGTGTATAACTAATTCCCAGAATGTGGCATCATACTGTGTTACAAATGATTGGGAAGGGTTACAAATGAGCTGGAATGCAGTGGCCATGGAAAAGTACGTTTCTTTGAATTAAAATTGTCAGCAAATTTATTGTTCCTTGTCTACTCACATACAATTAAATTAGATGGATAAACATGATTTTATATTAAAAATAATATTTTAATATACATTTTAATAGTCAAAAATGCAGTCTAGTTATTCAATTTAAAAATCTGCAAATATCAATCAATACACAGTAACTGTTTTTAACATATTTTAAATTTTTATCTTTTATTGTTAATTAAATATATTTGATTTTTTTTTTTTTGCAGTTTTTAAGTCTTTTTGTTCACAGAAAGCGTGCAGCTCAATGCTTGAGCCGGAAGGGACAAGCCCTGAGGCTAGAGTTTGCAGAGCCAGTGTGAAGAGAGTGCACACATCAAGGCCTCTCTGCAGGTATCACACAGCTGGGTTGGGTGTGCATCAAGAAATTCCACATCATTCTCATCACAATTGTTGCTTAGTAATCCTCTGTGATAGGTTTGCTCGATACCTTTTCTGCTTGGTTTAGATCTTTTTTAGCCATGATCACCCTTTGACAAATCCATAGCAAAACCATTTGGGATTTTTTCTGAAGCAGAGCTCTGTACTACTGTGTTATGAAATCCTTTGTGCTCACCTAATTTTAATAGTCTGTGAGTCTATATAATAACCCTTTCCTTAGAATGGAAGAACTAACATGTGGTATGTCTCTCTGCTTTCATACTTTTGCTTTCATCCTATGCACAACCTATAGCTCCAAGGCCTGACCCATGAGCTTGTTCATGCCTTGGGCAGAACCTGTTCTGTGAACCTAGTGACTAGCTTAGAGAGCTACTCTGACGTGGCTCCCCAGGGTACCAGTGAGAAGAGGTTATTTCTTCCAAAGAAGCTGAGATAGACTCCTGCTCTGAACTCCTGCTCCTTCTCTTGAACTCAAGAGAATCTCATTTTAAACTGTGAGCGAATCATTACTTTATTTACCTTGAATTTACTTAGTTATATACTTGGACTTATCATGGTACTTACCTATATTCTGAAGACTCAGACAAAATCACTGAGAGTAATGAAAATGCAGGTTTGATTTGCAGACTTTGTTTCCTTAATAACATAATAAATTATCTTTAAATAAACACTCAGAGAAAACGTGTTCTAAAGCATATTTATGCTTTTTATACAGAGAACTGCATAGAAAGAAGGCTTCCTTTAAGCCCTTTTTCCTCCATGTATTCAGGTACTTTATTTATCAGAAGCTCTGGCATAACACAGATGAAATAATAGAAGGGAGAAAAAAAAGGTACTTTTTATTCCACTTCTGCAACTGGAGAGAAAAAAACAAAAGACACTAAGAATGGAGACAGAGATTAGATGGTATAGAGTCGGGATATGGGGAACAAAGAAAACGAAGGAAGGAGAACACATGGGAATGAGAGATTAAATAATGAACGGAAGTAGAGAATATGGCTAACTGGTTCTCCAAGGATAAACCATGTATACCTCAATTGTACACGAGCTTGGTTACCCTGTTTATCCCTGCAAGAAACTTGTTCAGATGAGGCTCTAATTGATCCAAGATAAAGAAAGTATCCATTAGACAATCACTTTCTGAAAATATGGTCCACACGTTGGAATAAGTGGAAGACCCTTGCTAGTGATAAAATCATGCACTTGCAAACTACACTACAGTGACCAAAAAGGGAATAGTTGTAAATAAAAAGCACAGGTGGCTGATCTGGAGACAGGGATGCCCAGAAGATGAGTCTGTCACAAAGATGGGAAAGTTGGATTTTTTCTCTGTCATAGCTTTCTCAACATCTCCATCCTTTCCTAATCAATAGATCCACAGGTTTAGTTTATCTGTCAAAAGTCATAACCTTTTTGTACTTAGCTGGTTCATCATGAATACCCATATTTCAATGGTAAAGAATTTGTTGCAGTTATACGGTAAGGATGTAATTTTTGTGAGGATCTTTCCTTGGAGAGATGAGAAGGAAGAGTGTATATATATACAAGGTGCCTGCAAAGTTAAGCTTAAGCCCAAATACTTTGACTAAAATATAAACAAGTTCCAAATTTTTCAAAAACCAAATTTTTACAATGCTTAAATTCTTATTAGAAATACAAATTTTCTATGACCTGCAGCTCTTATATGAAGGGAAAAAAAAATTAAGAACCAGATGGGGAATAATACTCTCTTTGAGTAAGGGATTCTTTTGTCATCAGAAGTAGGATCCTGGTAGCTCTTTCTAATCCATTCTAACATTAAGAAAAAGTTCATAATGGGGCCATGGCCTGCCAGATCAAAACAAAGGTCAAACAACCCAACTGAATTTAACACCTCATTTCACATGAGGATATTTTGGTTTTTAAATATTAATTCTATTAATACCTTATTAATTTTATCTTTGTCAGAATCGTCTACTTTTGTTTGGGTTTTTTTTTTGGTTTTGGTTTTTGGTTTTTTTGGGGTTTTTTTTGTTTTTTTTTTTAAATGCTTACTGGTGTGACAAGGTGACTGATCTCCTTTTTTTGTTAGTCAAATTAACAGTATGAAAGTAGTGCTGATGGGATAAAATCTCTTCCCAGGATTTTTAAAATGTAGAATACAAATAAAATTCTAGGCAAAAGCAGCTTTAAATGAGAAGAGGGGGTTAGGGCTAAAAGCATTTTCAGTTCTGTATCTTTGTAGCTTTTTGGGAAATGCCCATGACAATTTGCCCATTGAAGATAACTATATACAAGAAATTTCCAACAGGTCACATTTCTTTACTGCTATACTGTGAATCCCTACTTCTAAAATCAGTATTTGCAAGTTTTAGCAGTGATCCTTTGCCTAAACCCTTTGAATGCAGAATTTACTCTGTTAGACTGTTTCTCAACCTACAAAAAAGCTAAAATATGGAGAAAATATTTGCAGAAATTAGCGGTGACTGTGATAATCTGTAAAGGTAAGCATACACCCAAATACTCAAAATTGATTTCTAGTTATGTAAGAGTTGGTAACCAGGTAAGAGAAAACACAGTTTACAGGCATGAAAAGTCAAAGTTTGCGTTTCTACAGAAGCTTCTATTCTTGGTTTCTACTGTATTTAACTTTTGCCCATCTGGTTGCAATAAGGTTAAAAAGAATAAAGACTTCAAAATAGTAGGAAATGCAGGTGGTTTTGTCCCTATCAGTGTGCAGGGCACTGATGCGCATATACAAAACAGAAAATTTGGGGTAATTTGAGGAGCAGAACTGAGAATAATTGCTTCAGACATTTCTAAAATTTAGAATGATATGTTGTTGTCCAAATGCTTGAACATTTAACTCAAAAAATTTTTTTCAAGCCTCTCTGAACACACAAAAGAATTGTCTCTTGCTCTGGTACATTTGACTCAACATGCATTCTCAATTTTGCTGCAGTTGTTATATAAACAACTTCCATTTTGTTTTGGTGTCTCTGTGGATTAGCATAACTTTTATTTTAGCTTTTTTTATGGCAAGGTATTAAATAATAAACTAACATAGAAGCATTACAGTCAAATCTAAAGAGAAACTTTGTTTCTGTCAGGGTGTGGCATTCACTTTTCTGACAAGCTACTGCCAGTAGAAATGCAGAGATCTCTACCCTTCATTCATTCCTATTTTTATTGCATCTTCAGTTTAGCTTCATATGGCTTTCAGCTTTTGCTGCCGTATCTATACATGATAAAGTGGTGATGGCAATACAATAGGGTAGTAGAGCCAAGACAAAATGGATTTATGTCATTGGCTCAAAACTCTGGTTCAGTTTAAAACATCTTTGAATTATGAACTTCAATCTGCAAAACACTTTTTCTTTTTTTTTTTTTCCTGATAAAAGATTTGTATTATTTTATTATAGAAATTAAAGTTTTCTTCTCCATATTTAATCTAACACATTTTTGGTGTTATATTTGAGTTATAAGAGGCCAGGCTGGTTACTGCAAATACAGCACTCTTCTGTTTTAGAGACCCTATTTGGCATTATTGTCAGTTGCAACTCTGCACTCTGTGGACTATGGGACATTCTGAAAGCTGTTTAGGAATTATCTGCATTGCACTCAGTTGCATATGGCAGATATTGATACAAAAGTAGTACAGTAGTACAAAGTTTTCTCTCAAATGCAGATGTGTGAATCTTAAGCAGAAATACATTGGTTTCCCTATTGCATTATACCATAAACTGTTGGACATCATTATTTGCTAAGCATAAAGGTAAAGCATCTGTGAATTTTAGTCTTTCTAGTAGCTTTGGGAGAGCCCTTTAGACACTGCACGTGCATTATTTGTTGTTGTTTTATTGTTTTCTTTGTTCTTTGAGGTTGTCTGTGTCAAGCTACTAAAAACTTATGCCTTCCTTATCCCTTTTAGTGCTCAGAAAATGTCACATCTTTCTGTAGGGCTCCCAGATAAAGGTGCAAGAACAAAAGGCGGAATCCTTGCTATCAGCCATTTATTTTTTTTTAAGTGCTAGTAGCAATGAGAAATTAAAGCAATAAGTTTTGTCTTGTTTCTGCTCCATTTCCATTTAGTTTCTTTTTAAAAAACTATGATTTAATAAACTATGATTTTTATATATACTCATTGGAAAATCTAAAGTGGTTGACAACTGATTTCTAATATAGTTATAACCACAAAATGTGATGAATTGTACAGAAAGGCTGATCTCAGTATTATCATGATCTAGTTTCAACTATATATATCCTGCATTTCTTCCTATGCTATGATGACCTCTTAGTAGGTTCATTTCTTAATGTATATGATAACAGATATGCACTTAGACTTTTGCACTATATTATAGAAATAGAAAAGAAGGAAAAACCAGAAAAGTTTTATTAATATTAATTTCACTAAAAAAATCCCCAAATCACTATAGCTGATTTTTTACACTTTTAATAAGAAAATAACTTTAATGAAACAGAAGAAATCTATTTGTGAACAACAGTATTATAATAGAAATTATAACCTGTGCTTATAAATTCTGTTTTTGTTTTTTTTTCTAAACCAGTGCAACTTTATTCTTCCTAAACAATTTTTTCTAGCTACTGAGCAGAAGTTTTAACTGTTATTTCATAACTATTCAAGTAAAAATACAGATGTAATTTTTTTTCTAATTAAGAGTCAGAACTCAGTTTATATGCTAACAATTAATTTGAACTATGAAATTGTTAGGTATCCAGTTAAAGCTAGTTGTCTCTCTTTACCATATTTAATAGTAAAAGAGAAATGTCTTTCTAATCTTAGATGCCATTCATTATGGGAATTGTTCTCTACAGAAGCCAAGAAAAAATTGATTATGCATGCACGGTTGTACAAATATATATATATATATATATATATATACCTATATATATATATACACCTATATATATAGGTATAAATACATGGATGTATTTAGAAAAAGAGATATATTTTTATAGATGTTCACATGAATTCATGGAGAAGAGTATACACTGACATATACATCCTAACATTTTTTCCAATCTGACAGTACCACCTTAAAAGCCAAGAATACTGGGTGACTTGCTGCAGTAGGGTATAAAGGGAAGTCTACTTTTATATTTCTCATTGGTGTGATGCCTAGAATTGTGTGGACGAGACTCTCCCTCTGGGTGTCCTAGTTCTACTGATTCCTTCTCCTCAACTGTCTTTCCTCCTCTTGTACATCTACCTGTCCCCTTCCTCCAGGTGCCTTTTTCTTTTATTTTGAACTTTCTAAAGCATAACAAGACAAAATTCATTGCTACTAAGCTGGATGAGCTGTATTGCTCACTATGTTATTTACTTCCTTCTGCTTTTGAATCATATGCTGATTTTGGCTGAGATAATTTTCTTCATAGTAGCCAGCATGAGATTATATTTTGAATTTGTGTTGGAAACCATATTGATAACATAGGGGTCATTTTGTTACTACTGTGCTTACATAGAGTCAAGGCCTTTTCTGCAGCTTACCCTACCCCTCCAGTGAGTATTTTGGGGGTGTGCAAGAAATTGGAAACCTTGGGACAGCTGACCCGTACTGACCAAAGGAATGCATACTCCAGACCATATGGCATCCTGCTCAGAATATAAAGCTGGGGGAAGAAGAAAGAGAGGGCTTTCCAACGTCATGGCATTTGTTTTTCCAAGTCCCCTTTACACATGATGGAGCTTTCCTGGGGTTGGCTGAACACCTGCCTGCCCATGGGAAAATATCAAGCTGAACATGCTTTTTCTTCCTTGCAACAATGTGAGGATCAGAATTTTCTCTTCTGGTGGACATTATATTCATATGCTCTTATTGAGATTACATTCAGTTTGGTACTAGAATGATATGATCTTATGTTTTCATTGCCCTCTGTAATTTGTCTGCTTAAATTCCTATTTTTTTCATCTTTTGATGTTTTGTATTGTTACATTTTTGCCTCATTGAGTGCATAAAGCCTTGAACACTTACGTTCTTATGCAGGTTCATGGCAGACAAAGATTCCATCACTTTACATAAAACTTTATGTTTTCAGTATAATAGAGGAAATATTTTACTACCGGCTGAAACACTGTTAGAACAGCTTTGCATGTATGCCTGAAAATATTTGTGTCTCTGACCAAAGTACTTGCTAGTATGTAAATAAAATTAGCTCAATGATTTAGCAAAATAAGATTTCAGGATTTTTTTATATAGTTTCAGTAAAACCACAGGTATCCTTTCTTCTTGTTAAAATAAAAAGGCAGCTAGCTCATACAGAACTCAAAGCAAGAAGAAAATGCCCTTTGAATTTAGAATATGAACAGCATCATTCAAAATACACTGAGACTAAAATTGTTAACCCCTGAGGGAAGTGGTTTAATGGATGAAGACTTGGAACAGCAGTTGGATACATGAAGCATGAAAACATGACATGGTATTAATTAGAGGGACAACAGCAACTAGTTCAAAGCACAAAAATTGTGTTGAATTGCTGATTTGTTATTGTGTATCTATTATTTTAATTAGAATTTCATTATGTTCACAATTTTGTGTTGCTTTGTTTCTTTTAATTGTATAGAAATGGATGTGAGACATGCTTAAAAGCATTTGCTTTACAGAATAAAAAACTGCCTATGCTCTAGCTCTGACATTCATGCCCCAAGGAAGGCATTATTTGTTGACACGGGTTGTAAACTACTATATTTTTGTTGCAGACTATTTGATGTGCAACATTTTTGTTTTCTTGGGAGTGGTGAGCCAGATATCATGTAACATTCATATTTTCACATATAGAAAAACTGTGAACTGGTTGAGAAATACGAAGCACAGATGTACATAAACTAGATTTTTTTTTATCAAATGCTTTTTGTCTATATATAATTTGCCCATGTACAGCAGAAAGCATCAGTGCCTTTTTAATAAACATCTGTGTAAGTTATGTACATAATAGTGGGAATAATGGAAACAACCATTGGCAGTACAAATAGTTTTCATAAAACATGACCTTACCCCGGGTCCATCTGCATAAAGGAATTACAAAAGAGATATTTGAACAATATAATAATGATGAAAAATTGTAATTAATGATAAAAAATGCTAAAAGAAATGTGAAAAAATATAGAAAAACTATTATAAAAACTTCCTTATGAAGCACCATAAATGGATGGAGTGGGCACATTGATAAAAGAAATGGGGCAGAAAAAAAGCAATACACATTTAGGTCAGTAGTGACTGTTCTAAAATCATTTATTGGGAAAAGAACAGAAAATATGGGGTAAACAAATCTATAGAATGTGCCAATCACAAAAAGCATTGAATTGCCTTCTCAGCTAAAGTACATCAATGAAGTCATAAGAAACAATTAGTAACCACACACAGATACCTATCTAGATAAGGATTAAAGTAGAGCACTCAGCATGAGTCAGTGAAAAAAAAAAAAAAATGAAGATGAATCTTTGTTTCAGAAAAGCAGAGAAAATTTTGACTAAGTCACAAGACAATAAAAATATAGCAATAATGTTGGTGCTGAAAAAATGAAATACTTACATTCTAGTTAAGTTTTCTTTTACATGAAAGCAGGTAAGCCCATTACATTCATCTGCAATTTGTATGACAGGTCATTCCAGAAATGGTCAATAACCTCACCAGGTTTTGCACCAGGAAAATCAACAAGCCCCAACATTCTTTTTGTACTATGAAAAGTTCTTGTTCAGACACTTTAGATGGCTGGTATTGTCTTAAATACATTGTCTATTTAAATATTTATCAAGTGAAGAACATCCTACTTGTTATTGCAGTCAGACACAGCAGAAGGCCCGAAGAAGAAGAAGAAAAAAAACCAAAACAAAAAACAACCAAACAAAACAGTTTTATTTGTGGTTCAAATGCAACCCAACTTAGACCATATTTATTATTTGTGATGTCCATGTGATTCCATGTGAGGGTTCATTTAACTTCAGTACTAAGACTTTGATGGAACTTCTGGAGATGGCGAGAAAGAAAGCAGATGCAAAGTTAATACAATAAATATTTCTTTTCTTTCGAGTAATAGAGGACATCTAGCAATTTACATCGAGGAGAACTGAAATGAAAACTTGTAGTAATCAGGAGTAAGCCACATTGACAAGCTTGCACTGGGAAGTTGCACAGTGCTTGTTCATGTTCTCTCTGTCTTTAGCTTGTGATGGTCTTTCTACAGAAAGCAAGACTTTCTCTAACATTTCATTGAAATGCCAGTGCCTACTGTTGTAGGAGTGAGCTAAGACCCTGGAAAGCATCTGTCTGCAAGGTTACTGCAACTTCTGAGTCACAGTTGTTGATTTATAGGATCAATTCCTAATCTTTCCTACTCATGGCAAACAAAGAGCGCACAAGAAGAGTGCACAGAATATTGTGTAACAGATCATTTCTTTTCTCTGAGCAGTGCTCCTGGCTACTTGCATCCTTCAATTAAGGTGAGAAATCGGTGATTACAAAAGTTTTACTTCTTCTACTTCTGTGTTCTCCTCTCCTTGCTAACCTGCAGGAATTTTTAACTTAGCTTTCAGGAATTTGCTGGATGACCTGCAAGAGTATTTGGAAAAATGGAAATTAAGTTATAAACTGTGGCGTTTATACCTGTGTGTCATGCTCATATTTAATTACAGGATGGAACAAACAGTATGCTAGAATTCTGTGAAGGTTTGGAATTGGTTTTATCGTTTTCAGTCCTCTATTGAGACTTCAGTTTTATCATTGTTGATTCTCTGGAGAATTTTTTATTTACAATTGAGAAAACCTTACTTTTCTACTAATAAACTTTCCCTTCCTTCTAATAGCAGCAACAACAATAACAACAATAATACAAGTGATATTTATTTCTCAAAGGGTTTAAATAAGATTCAAACATATGAGCTCAAGCTATAGGTCTGCATTGATTTACTGAAATAATTTGTATGTGTCATTCAGAAAACTAATTGTTACTTTTAGCCTTCAGTTTCCTTATTTGTAAAGTAGGAATAATAAAAATATTTTCTTCATAGAAACTTTATTAAAAGTTTAATGTGAATTTCAATGGCCCTTAGTGCATAGGATGCCAAATGCTATGTAATTCGCAAAACACTATTGTTTCTATTTGTCTTCTCTGTCATGGGAGTTCCTCTGCTTTCAAAATCTTACAAATATGAATTATCCTTAATAGTAACTAGACCCTTGCATTGAATGCAGTCTGAGGAAATATACTGCAAGGGTTGTTTCCAAGTGTTATAATTTATGTTGTCACTGGACAGATTTAGATCAAGAAATGTGGACTATACCCAACATTTTCCCTTAGAATAAAAATAGAGAATATTGTATTTTATTTGTGTAGATGTGAAAAACTGGATGAAAAAATATTAGTCTATGATATACCCATAGACTCATAGAAATGGAAAAATTCATGGTATTCAGCTCAAAATAAAGTCATTAAATCTTCAACCTTTATTATCTTGTCCAGCACAGGTGTAGATATCTTCTGAAATCATTAACTATATTTATAATGCACTACTAAACATTTTCCCTATTTTTTCATTAATAAATCACCTTGCAAATTCTATGTATTTGTGCATTGAAAGACATGTTAAATATGCATATGGGTGCAGTCAATTGTCTCTGTAACATTAGAAAAATCTAGTAATCCAAACAAATCATTTTCATGTGTTGCAGGTGCTGCCTATTAGAAGAAAATACATGCTTTGAAGTTCCTTAATTAAAGATTACTTTTCCTTAGCTATTATTCTGAAAATAGCTGAATTATAAATTCTACTACTGAGTGTTCTGTAAGGTCAGAACTTATTGATGGCCACTAGCTCAATGGTACCAATATTTGTACATGTACATAGGTGATACATGAGTGCAGTGTACTGAGCTGTAAGTCAAAACTCCCAGTTTACAAGGCTCAAAGCTTCCTCCTCACCACAGAACATCTTCTTTAGGTAATCCTTCTCTTTCTGTTTAATCTTCTTTCTTTTCCTTGTTAAGTCTGTCTTGCTTTCTGCATTATGAGCTATTCAATAGACTGAAATAACCTCAGTGAGAATAAGCTTAAATTGGATAAACACTTCCACAGACAGCAACACACTCAATTTTGTGTCCACCTTCTGAAGAATTAAATTTGTATTATTACATCACATTGTTCACGGATAATACAGGGACTTAAAACTTTCAGTGCCAAATATAAGCAAGTGGAACACCTTCATAGCAAGTATCCAAATGTATTAGAATTACAAAACAGTATTACATTGTCAGAAAGTAGTATTGGCAACAGAAATCTAAGAGTAAATAGCTTATAATAATTCATGGTTAGCATGAAACCTATTTTTACATTTCAGGCTTTTTAAAACCTAAGTCCTGGAACATCAATGTAGTTTCCATATTGATTTCTAAGGCACAACCTCAGAATAACTCATACTGGAAGGAACCCATAAGGAGCAATGATTTCAACTCGCTCCTCCTTGCACGACTACTTAAAACTAATCATATGCCTAAGAACATCATCCAGACACTCCATGAATTCTGCCAGACTTGGGACCGTGACCAATTCCCTTGGGATCCTGTTCCAGTGACTGACCACCCTCTCAGAGAAGAACCTTTTCCTAATGTCCAAGCTGAACTTCCACTGGCGCAGCCTTCTTCCATTTCCTCAAATCCCATCATTGGTCACCAGAGAAAGGAGATTGGCAGCTCCCTCTCTATGGCCCATCTTGTGGAGGATTTTGGTTGTGACAAGGTCACTTCTTCTCCTCTTTAAAGTTGAATAGACCTCTTGTCCAGAAAAATTATATGAGAGTATCAAAAGCTTTGCTAAAATAAAACAACACTTCTACAGGCTTCCCTTGATCAACTACATGGGTCACCTTGTTATGAAAGGAAATTAAGTTTGTTAAGCAAGACCTTCTCATAAACCTTGCTATAACCAAAGATTGTGTTGCCTTTCAAGTGTTTTTCAGTAAATGTCAGTAACTGAATAATTTTAAAGTGAAAGAAAATTGACAGGCCTGTAATTACCAGGGTCTTCCTTCTTACCCTTCTTGAAGATTGTCACATTTGCCAATCTCCATTCCGGGGACATGCAGACTTTGAAGAACCATTGAAAAACAACATGGAGAGGTCCTGCAATAACATCACCAAGATCTGTCAGTACTCTAGGATGACTCCTATGAGGCCCCATGAGTATCCACATGGAGCAGCAAGTCTCAAACTAGTTCAGATTCAACTGGGAGTTTATCATTCCCCTAGTCATAGTCTTCCAAAATAAGGTTCCAGGTGGCCCAGTGTCCATCATCAGTGTTAGAGACTTGTGAGGCAACTGACTGCATCAAGTAACTGATTTATCTCAAAACATCTATGTGCTGTTAATACATTTACAAATTCTTGAAATAATTCTTGAAAGAAAATAAGAAACAGGATTACAATCACCAAGTATTAACTGCAACTATGTACGTTAACTAGTTTGAATTCAATGTAGGGGTTTATTCTCATGAGAGATTTTGTGGCAAAAAAATGTATTTTCAGATTCTTGCTCAGCATCTGTAAAAAGATTCTGCCAGTTCAATTGGGCTGAAACAGAAGTCCTGGTCAGGGTAGGTGGAATCCCTAAAGGAGACTGGGCAAGACTAAGGCAATCCCTAATGGAGCATGAGACCTACAAGTGACCCTGAGACCCTGGCTCTCTTTGTTACCAAATTGATGTAAACTCTAAGGAATAATTTTGGCAACTTGACAGTATTCCCTTTTATTTCACCAGGCCGGGGAATTTGAGTGAGCAAAGATTGCAGGTTGTTTGCATGTTTAGAAAGCAGCACTTTTGTTGTATGGATAAAAGCACAAAAATGGCAATGTCCCACACGAGTCACGTCAGTGCTGAGAAACAGACACAGAGTCATTTAACTTATTCCTATGGATAGAGCACAGTTGTGTTAGAACACGTAAAATGGTGCTGGCTGTGCTCTGCACAGGCAATGGTGCTTATTCAAGTGTTGAAAGTAGTTCAGTTGAAACATTGTGGAGCCAGGTAACACTGAAAGTGGATTTATCAGACTAAGGGCCTTTATCTCTCTCCTTCCCTTTCCACTAAAACCATCCAGTGCAAAGTAAATTCTTCTGATTTTGTGGGGGTTTAGTTGTTCCACAGCAGTGCTCCTTTCTCCACTGCTGGACTAGACTGACCCTGCAGTCAAGCCTACCATTTAGAAGTACTGCTAGGTTTGACAGTATGCAGGAGGTTCATTTTATGAGCATGTCTGGATTCAGAGCAGGCACCTTCAACTTCACTTGTAGAAGTTCCTTAGTAGAAGGAAATGGAAACTCTTGGATACAAACTCCTCTCATAGTAGAATAATTAGAAAAAGTAAATCAGAGACATAGTGCTCACAAAATTATCTTTTTTTCCTCTTGATATATATAAAAGACCTAGATGTGACTAGTTCAGTAGATAACAGTACATCTATCTAAACATAGGTTGCGTGGCTTTCACAGGGCTTTTTTTTTTTTTTTTTGGTGGTTTTTTTTTTTTTTTTTTTTGGTTTTTTTTTTCTTTTTTTTTTTTTTTTTTTTAATCAGGAGACAGGTAAGTTTGGCCAATGTAGAAGTCATAGTGNGTTTTTTTTTTTTTTTTTTTTTTTTGTTTTTTTGGGGGGGGGGGGTTTTTGTTTTTTTTTTTTTTTTTTTTTTTCTGTTGGCTTATCCTACATATTTATTTTAAAAAGTAATTCATATTACCTGATGAGTTCCAAAGCAACTCTGCAGTGCTGTAAGAAATATAATTATTATGATAATTATTTTCAATCTCCACTAAAGTTAAAATGCTGTATGATAATGCAGAGAGAGACGAGGTCACCAGCTGTTTACGCTTCTGAAAACAGGAAGAATTCATTCACTTCCATGTAAAAGAATCTTCCGAAGTGTTATGAAAATTGAGCTGAAATATATTCTGGCTTGTTTCTCTACACCAGGAGACCATTATCATGATAATTTAACACCTGTATCACTGATTTTTGGTAGTGCAACCTGTAATCATAGTCTGAAGTGATCCCTGAAGCAGTTATAATTTAGATTATAGTTTGAAATAAAACAGTATTAGTTCTGAGCTGTTGGATCACAGAATGTGGAACACCTCGCCAAGCGATGATTGCGATAAGCAGGATTTGCCATGAAGGAGGGCAATATCATAATTCTACATTCTTGAAATGTAGTCAGACTTGACAAAGCTTGTTTCTTGAGTAGGATGGCCCATTTTTGGCAGGGTGTTACCATACAGAATGCTTTCATGAGGCATCTTTCTGGTAGTTTTGTTTAAAATAGGCCCAGTAGACATTGCTGATTTACCTCCAGGCTGTGAATTTGAAGGGCAGTCAGTATAACTCAGGAAATGGAGGAATGCCGCGAAAAGAAAGTTATATCAATGCGACATCGCAGGTATTACACGTGGGGAAAAATAACGCAGCCAAGCAGAGCTGTCAACACTCCTCTGTGTACCTTCCACCTCTGCTGTCTCACCAACACTGACAAAGTCTGGGGGACAGTAGGAACGGCTTAGAAACCCATAAAGCTTTCTGTCGCAAGAGATAAAGAGGAAGAAGGTGCCTAAGATATTCTCTGTGCTTATTCTTTTGGAGCTGTTTAGGGAAAGAAAATTAAATCACGTCTCCCCAAATAATTATTTGTTTCTGTACTGGCAATGTTATCAGCAATGTAGGTTTTGGTGCTGCTAGAATGTGATCTGTGCCCCTACTTTATATAAAACACTGTTTGCTCCCTGGGTTTTTCTGTTTCCTTTCCTTCATCTTGAAATTGTTGTCTCAGCAAATTTTACATATACATAAAGACCTGGGACTGGCTAGAGGGATAGGCAGCTGAACTATGAGCTAGGATTAGGTAAAAAATGTCTTGACCATTGTACTTATTGTAACATGCTCCAGGCCAACCATCATGCAGCATCTCTACCTCAAGATGATACAAGAGGAAAAATAAACAGATTTTAAAATTTTTTTGACAATAGCTAATAAGAAGCACACAAATTACTAATAGTCTAAACTAAAGCCCTTGAAGTCCTGCAGTTTGTGGATCTAGCAGCTTATGTGTCAAACTCCCATAGATTTTTATGCTTAGCTGTTTTTGTGTCATTTCAAAGGAGAACAAAGAAAAGTCAATTTTTTTCATAAAGATTTTGTTATTTTTACATGATAGGATATAGTGACTTGTCCAGTTAGGGAAAGCACTAATTTTGTAATTTCTACTGAAAAACAGCTCAAGCCTACCTCTTCTGAATTCAGGAAAGAGCTCTTTTGTGTATCATATTATCAGCAAAGTAGTGGCAAGTAGCTCATTTTTTTTTTTATTTTTCAGACTTTTAATTTTTTTTTCAAATCAATTCCAAAGTAAATATTTTGGAGCTTGAAATTACTTCAGCAAAGCTTGACACAATAATAATAGCTCACACTTGTGCTAGTTGCTCCTAACTGGGCCCTAAGCCATATTATTTGCATTTTGTCTTTGCTCACAACTATCCTTCTCCTGTTCTTATAGTCAAAGCTATTACACTTGCTGTTGCAAAGAAAGGAGGCTATTTGTATTCCCAACATTCTGGGACTGAACAAAGGAGCAAACATTTCTGCACAAAGCTTCTTTATTTAATTTCCTTTTTAACAAAAGGAAAGATGACATTGAGCACTCAACAAAGAACAAAAGTTATGTCTTAAAACATGAAATACAAATGATAATTCAATCCTTAGGAGAAATTTTAACACATTCAGGGAAATTTCATTATGCCTTCTTCACTACATATTGTGAACTAATGACTGTTGTAGAGGGGTGTAACAGTTAAGACTGATTTTGGCACTGGTTTTCATTTGTTGACAAAAATTCTACTAAAAAATGTAAATCCTAAGCTCTCTTATTCCTTCAATTTTATTAATAATAATTAGAGATATATCTTGTTTCAGGAACTAATTTCAAGTTTTCAGTGGAAAATAAAACAGGCTAAAGTTTCTACTTCCTCTCTACCAAACATTTTTTCTTCCCTTTATTTATATGCATATTTTAATAATCCATAACTTCCTTTTAATAAAGATGATATCATATTGAAAGAGAGCAAGTTAAAAACCACGAGTAAAAACTAACAAAAGCCATGAGCGTCTGGTTTTTGCTATCCTTCAAATAAAAAAATTTTAAAAATGTATTTACACTTAGTGTAATTAAATGCAAAAAATAATGTAGCTGCAGGTTTTTGTAAACTGGTAGTCTGAGGATGGACAGATTGTTTTTGCAAGAGAAGTAAAGGAACAAAATATATCACACAATGGCATATTCCAATAGATAAGCTTGGATATGGCCTCCAGTTTTGTAGATACATGCAAATGAATAATACAGTCATAGTGTAAAAAGCTGAAATATTCTATCTACATTTTTGTGTTGATCACATAAAGGTTCAAAGCAATCTTTGGAGAGTCTCTCTTACCACATCACTTAACAGAATTAATAAGAAGCAATATCAATGTCTGCATTAAAAAAAATTACCTCTCAACATAATTTCAACTTCAGTAGTCAGAAATTACCCAGATTAAATTTCTCGCAACTAGAATGAATTATCTAAAAAATTTATCTCCTGACAGATACTACTACATGAAATAGGTAACTCTTGACCTTCACTGGTGTTGAGTCTGTCCTTTCATAGAAACATTATGGAAGAAAATCTGGAGGGCGGGGAATTGTATTATGTTATATTTCAATATCTACAATCTAATTTGAGACACATTATATGGTTTCAAAACACTTTTATACACATAATCTCTTGTTCCGTGGGGAGAGCTGTCAATAAAAATAAAACAGGTCCCACCTGTTGTAGACTGAATTAACTGAGGATTGCCCTTCTTGAATTTCTTTTTTATTAGGTAAAATTTAAGACAGACTTCCTGCAATGGTCAATTCCCTGTAACATTTAGATGTACATTGATGTGCCCTTATATTAATTACAGTAAAGACAACAAGTAGAAGTGATCAATCCTCACTCATACAACACGTGTGTCTTCTTATTGTGCCAATAATGTACCATAACACACTTCTACTGTTAAATTTCTAAGACATTCTTCTGGTCTTTCAGTCTAACATTATTCTGTCTCATATTTTTTGAGGCGTGACTGCTATAGACTGGCAAAACCATTTTTCTGAAAAGTGTCCTGAGCTTTGCAATAGTTGTGCAAACTGCTCACCTTGCATAGCATTTATTTAACTAATGTATACTATCAGTCAGCAGCAAACATAGTTAATGTGTTTACAGTGGGTGACCAGGCCATGAGGATTTTCTTTATCAGGAGGATTTAGAGGCCGAGGTGCAGGCGAGGTGTAGTTGACTGCATGGGCCTAAAACAAGGGAGGGTATCAATTTGCAAATGGGGCTGGAAAACTGAGTATCAAAGCAAATTAAATGTATGTGCAGGGGAGGGGAGGAGAG
>VWZN01005892.1:17719-28407 GCA_013396955.1 Regulus satrapa | reverse complement strand
AAAAAAAAATATATATATATATATATATATATCTGTGAGTCTTAGCTTCTGAGAAAGAACTGCCTGATAGTCCTGTTTATTTATGTTTACATGAAATTACTCTCTTACACAAATCTAAATATCATTTTAGAGCAATAGGTTCTAAAGAAAAAGGATATGTCCCATTCAGTTATTTACATGCTTGGACATACAGAAGTACCCTCATGCAGAAACACACTTTTTCTACTGCTTCCAAAGTGAAAAGAATTTTCTTTTATATGCTTAAAAATGAATTATGCAGTGATAGGTACATTATAGTTATAGAAAAATGCAGATGCCCCCTCCTTGTTTCCTCTTTCTTGCTCTTAGTTTTTATATGACAACAAAACCAAACTCATTGGTGTTAATATTTTTTAACACTATATATATAAACAAAGATGGGATTAATCTAGGTGTGAATCTTTCAAATCCAAGTTCTTACAAAGAGGACACCGGTAGTTACTACTATTAGGTGTGGTAGCACCAAACCCATGCAACTTTATTTTCAGGAAATCATCAACAGACACTGTAAAGATAATATATTATCCATTTGTAGTGTAGAAATAGTTACATGTAAATGCCATAGATTTCACTTATATCAATCAAAGTCTGACTACATTTATAAGACATAAGGTGGTCAGTTGTGTTCGAAGTATTGATTGATAACACTACAATTGTCTGTGGCTCTTGGGTCTATCAAGGTAATGAGTTTAAAATAGTATGACACAAATCTTTGTACAGAAGCTTTTTATGTAGTAGCAGGGTCAAAGCCACCAGAATCATGTTTATTTGTACTAAAGACATATTACATAGCCCTTGAACTTTCCTAAAAACAATACACATTATGCTGGATCCAATTCTAGCCCAAATGGTTCATTTAGCAACTGCATATGGCCATCATTTCTACTACTTTTAAAGCATTGTTATAGTTAATAATTTTTTAAATTAATTTTTATTGTCTCTGTAAATATTTAGTCAAATAAATACCTCAGCAGGCAGTACCTATTATCAAAGAACATATTTATGACAATGAAAACTTTATTTATTAAATTAAGATTAAAATTTATTAAATATATTTGAAACTATTTAATTACTATTAAACCCACAGATAATTGAAATAATACAATTTTGCTTTCAATGAAAGGATGACTCAAGTATAAAACAATGTTTACTCAGAAAGTTGAGAATAAAAGTAAAAAATCTGGAGAGTATATGTATCATTTAAACTAATAATGACTTAACTGCTGCAAAGCATCTTGTAAGGTGAAAAAGGGTGGAGGGTGGTTGCTCATATTTCAAGATAAGGAAAATGGTGCACAATAATTTTGAATCTCCATCTCGATGTGTTAAAGCTGAAAAACTTGTTATTTGATCTTAGAGTTGATGAGCTCCTACAGCTCTAATCATGAAACATAGAGTAGTATTTCAAACCACTAAGAAAATACTTTTTCTTTTTTTTTCAGTTGGGTTTAAAAGGGTGATTCTTCATCTCTTTTTTCCATTTTTAATATTAGATCTTGGCTTTTGTAGAGAAAGATGCTTTTTGGTCATATTATGTTTGATATTTTATAGTTTCCACTATACCGTGTGGAAGGAACATTCAGCCTGAAAATCTTTATTTAGTCTTTTGGCAGTCTCTCACTAACAACCAGCATTTTATGTCTTCCTTTCTATTGTGATTAATAGTTTTCACTTGTATTTAGAATGCTTTAAGCTACAGTCATTGTCATCACAATCCCTTTAAAAATTTCCTTCTATGTCTTCTGACATTGCACAAATATTTGTGTTTGATCATTATTTCTTATGTGTATGCAGTGAAGATAGGTAGGTGTAGTTTCTCAGAATATTTTATAGTAAATATTTTGCTTCTTTAAGTGCCATGGAAGCATAGTATACAGTGCTGGACACAATGACTAGAAATCACTCAAAAAAAAAAAAAAGGGATTCTCCTTTCCACAGGTCTCTTTTATTAATAGAGATAACACATAGATGTGATAACTGATCTAATTGGCCCATCAAATAGATCAGTCCACCCTTTGACATCAAAACCAAATAGATTTATCAGTAGTTTTTGTTGTTGTTGTTGTTTGTTTGTTTTTTGGTTTTTTCTTTTTTTTTTTTTTTCAAAGCTAAGACTTCTTAGTGTAAAATAAGAGTTCTGAGGAACTGAGGTACTGGACTGACTATAAAATTGTCCTCTATAATCATACATTACATGAGCACAAGTCAGGCATGGCTCCTCTTTCAAAGTTTTATGGTATAGCTTGCTGATACTGAAAGTGTTAGTTATTAATGCATATAAATGTTTTCTTCTCTTAGTGAAGAAATTTTAAAATATGAGAAAAAATTGAAAAAAATATGTTTGTAGGGCAAACATAACCGTAGAAAAAGATTTACAGAGACAGTAAAAATTATAAACAGTAGCTTTGAGTGCTTTTTCAGTAGTTGTACCAAATAACAGACAGAGCACTATCAGTGACGGTAGCTTTACAGTGCCTCTTAAAAGTAATGCACTCTGAGAATGTCCTTAATGGATCTTTTGATTCCCCCCTGGACTTCCATATAGAAGTCTCAATATAGTACAAATTTCTTTTTATTCTGTGTGCTGATATCTCTATTTCTAAGAACACACCTGTGACCAAGATTTTTTTTTTTTTCTTTTAAAGCATTTAGAGACTTAAACACCTTAAATACCTTTTCCCAGTCAAAAGAGAGAGAAAAGTCCTTTGACGAGATTTCTGAAGAGCAATAGAGACAGCCTTAGAAAGAGGCTGACTGAGGATTTACTGAGACTTAGGAAATGGATTTGAGTTAGCACAATGATAGGTGTTAGTTAAAGTGACTAATATGGTCCTTTCCTAAAATTACTGAGAAACACGTGTAGGATTTTTTTTTATGATATTTCAGATTTTCTAATAGATAATATTAAAAAAAAAAAAAAATCTTGTTTATTCTAGGATCAGGAACTATGGATGTTTTTCACTAAAAATGGAAAAAAAAGAGTTTGATAAAGAAAGTAAATTCTATGCAAAATATCTCTGAGAGTTCCAGTGAATCTTGCCTAACCTATTTACACCAGCTCTGTTTGTCTAGTGACAGACGAATAATTCATTCTGTTATGATGGCAGTTTATAAATTTCCTGTATTGGTAATTTTGAGATTAAATGTGTTGTAAACCCTCTTAGTGAATCTTATCTATTGCTCAGTAAGACTAGTTATATATGTTAGTATCTGGAGATTTGGGTGAAGCATTTTACATCTCACCTTCATCTGCTGTACATTACTGTGGTGGGTCAGCCTTCGCCAGAAGCACCACCCCAACCATTCACTTGCTTCCCTTCCTCACAGGACAGGGAGAGATGATGGGAATGACAGAGCTTATGGGTAAAGACAGAAAAGGGAAATCATTTATTGCTCTCAGGTCATAATAGACTCCGCTTGGGAAAATTAATTTAATTCATTGCCAATTAAAAGAGTTGTGTGGTGAGAAAGCAAATGCAAACATTTCAGCAATGCTTCCTCCACTCCCATTTCAAAGCTGAACTTCACTCCCAAGTTCTCTCTCCTCTAATCTCCCTCCACCTAAAGCTCCATGAATAGTGCAGTGGGAATGGGAATAGTGGTTGAGGTCAGCCTCTAAGAGTTCCTCTATGCTGCTCCTCCTTTCCTCTGTTCCATTTAGGTACTGCCTAGCTGCTCTGGTGCGGGGTCCGTCATGGGCTGCAGCTCCATATCTGCTCCACCGTGGTCCTTCATGATCTTCCATGTGGGTAAAGGTCTGCTCCAGTGCCTGAAGCCCCTCCTCCCCCTCCTTCTTCTCTCCCCTTGCTGTCTACAGGGCTGTTTTCTCATGCTTTCATCCTCTCTGCTCATATTTTTCCAGTCATGTCACAATTTTGACAGAGGGGTTCAATTTTGTCCCAAAATGAGTCTGCTGGAACCAGCCCCTTCTCACAAAAGCCACCCCTGCAGCCTCATGCCAAAGTATTGTCATTTACTCCTGATATCCAGAGTAAATACTCAGATAATTAGCTAACAGAAATGAAATGGACTCAAAGTTTTCTTGGGTTTTGCTGTTTTGGTTTGGTTTTGGTTTGATTTCTTAATTATTTGGCTTTTTTTTGGTGGGGTTTGGGGTAGAGGGGTTATTTCTTTCATGAATTAGAAAAAAAAAAAAAAAAATAGGATAAGGTTTTAACTCATCTGTGTTTTGCCAGTCCCTGATGCATAGTTTCCTGGACAGTAATGACACAACTTTCTTTCACTGAGCTAGGGCTTGTTGTTCTTTTATAAAAGTTTTATTATTTTAAGTAATATAGTATTTGTTGTGAGTAATGGGAAGACTTGAGTTTTGGCAGCACTATTATTTTCTTCCTCTGAAGGTATGCGAGCAAAGCTAAGAATAATTGAAATATATTGCATATATAGATAAATTCCTATATTTGGAAAAATAGAATACTAATGCAGAGTGCTAACATGCCCAAAAATTTGCCATTTTTTTACCATTTGGTTTAATAAAAAATATTAACTCCTTCTTATAAATACATCTGGTTTCTGTTTTTAGAACCCTGTGATGTTGTACATGGCATACTAATTCCTTCTGCTTTATTTCTCTTCTCCATTTCATTTGTATAGACATGTTTGATTGACTTTGGCTGGACATCAGGTGCCCACCAAGCTGCTCTATCTCTTGCCTCCTCAGCTGGACAGGAGAGAGAAAATAACATGGAAAATAATGCCTAAGATTAGGTAAGGCAGTTAACTAAAGCAAGAGTGAAAGTTTGCTTATAAGCAACAACAATTTATTTTTTTTTATTTTTTTTTCTGCTTCCCATCAGCAAGCAACGTATGGCCACTTCCAGAGAAGCTGGGATGCAACACCTGTAGTGGTTGTTCCAGAAGGCAAACACTATAAATGAAGAATTCCACACCTTCCTCTTAACTTTTTATCTGAGCAGACATTTTATGGTATGGGATATCCTTTTGGTTAATATGGGTCAGCTGTCCTAGATGTTTCCCATCCCACGATCTTGCCCACCCCTAGCCTAATGCTGAGGGAATGTTGGGGAGAGAACACTGAGGCTGCGGCAGCCCTGTCCATCAGGAACCAAAATATTGGTGTGTTATCAGTACCCTTCTGGCTAGCAGTGCACAGCATTGCAAGGGCTGCTGTGGGAAAATAAACTCGTCTCAGCCAGACCAAATACAACAGGATATAGGCTGCAAAAAACCTCTTGATAGACTCCCCTCTCAGCATGACACTGAACTTGAGGATGAATTAACTGTAGATACCCTGTGCTGCCCAATGCAAGCACAACTCACTGATGAGCATCCAGCTCTGGCACAGATCTGCTGTCAGAGCTTGTTAAAGCATTCATGCAATCTACTATATGGTCATTTTCACATCACAATAGAAGACAGATATTTTGAATAGACAATGAAATTTCAATTCTGAACTAAATAAGTGCAACATTTACAACTTAATTTAAGTAAGATGCTGTAAATGTTTTTATCTCATCTAATATGTAGATCCAAGAGTTAGAAAAAAAAAAATCCTTATTTGCTGACAATATTACATGAAAAACTTTCTAAGTCAACAAATTGCCAAATATATACTCCAGGAATCATAGATTAAGTGTGTAATTTTCAGCTCATTGTTTTAGTTCCCACTTTTTATTAAAAAAAAAATAAATAGGCATCCCTGTAAGGTAATTTATCTCATTTTGAGCTGTCTATTTTTCTTCAGTAGTATAAAGGGATTCAGCTTTAACTAAGACAAGTAACTTTTAGACAACTGAATCTGAATGTGATGAACTACATGATGGATGAATGTAGCTTTAAGAATTGAAAGTTAATCTAAGTTTTTCTGTAGAAACAGTTGGCATACTCCTTACTCATCCTTAACTCATTCTGAAATTGACTTCAAAGATCTATTAAAATCCTGATATAATTGAAACATTTGGGTGTTGGAAAACCACATTTGCATGAATCCTAAATTACTGTAAGTTCCTAAGCCTTCTATGGCTGTCACTGTTCTTAGTTTCTTTTTGAATGTGGAGGGTTTTTTCTGCCATTATCTGAGAGAAGTATATGGGCTGTGCATGAATCAGAGGATATCTGCTCTCTAACTTTCTTTTATTACTCTTGCCCCAAGTGCTGAACCCTCCAGTTCAGCTGTTTTTATGATGCTCTATTTCTTACCAGGCCAGGATCCTGTAAAGAAAGGAGGAGATAGTTCTGTTTTCTTGGAAATTTGCATGTGAACACTAGCTACAAGACAAGTAAATGCACATTCACCATGAGCACAGTTGATGGAGTGATGAGGCCCCAGCCTCAGAGGGAATGATTGTTTCACAACAAGGAGCTCATGCATTTAAAATTGCTCAGCACCTGGGCTTGAAATGAGTCCATGCTCCTGTTGCTTAATGCTGTCGCACAGTAGTTTTGGCACCAAGACTGACAGCTTGAAAGGTTATTCACAAAATCATATAGCATGTTGAATTCTAGTAATGTATTTTTTCCCCTTCCCTGGCAAGACTGCAAGAAAAAAAAAAAAAAAAAAATTTGCTATATCTTTATAGATGTGCATCTGCCTAAAGAGCAAAGACTGGCTATCAATTTTATCACTATTAACCTACAGTTTTGATTTGCATTTACTTAGTCAACATTAAGCTTTGAATCTCATTTTCACCTTAAGAAAATTGTTTCTTTCCCACTTAAATGATGAATGTATGTGCACATGATTTTTCAGACATTGTCTTGAGTAAGTTTTGACTGCTTTGGTAGTTTTAGAGAATCTAAATTTTTACAAATATGAAAGCTGATAGCTGCCTGCAAATATAGATTCTCTCCTATGAGTGCACATAGAAGATCAGACTGAGTGTTTCAGTACTACAGAGACAAGTACCTCTTTGCTGTAAATGATTTGTGGTGGATACATAGGGAAAGTATAATTAACTGGGACCTCATATACTGTACTGTACTTAAGTTGAGGTATTCCTTAAACATTTGATTCTGCAAAAGAACAGGGAAAAGTTTTAAAATTAATATAAAATAATAGGCTCACAGAATCACAGAACACCATGGGCTAGGTGGTACTTCAGGCAGTTTTTAGTTGAACAGCAAACCTGCTTTAACTATGAGGTCAGACCAAGTTACTCAAGTCTTTATCCAGCTCTGTCTTGAAAAACTCCAAGGTTAAAAACTGCAGTCTTTCTGAGAAACTGTCATACCCCTTTATACCCCTTTATTCTGAGAAACTGTCATACCCCTTTATACTATAAACTGTCATACCCCTACTTTCTCCACAGAACCAGCATGTCATGTTCAACTTATGTCTTCTACTCAATTTGTCCGCTGTCTTTTGTCCTCCCACACTGTGCCACTGTGAAGAACCTGGCTCTACCTTCTTGCTGAAGCTGAACTTGTCATTGGCAGGAGTTAAGGGGAGATTGCAATAACAAACTGGCATCAGTATTCTGCATATGATATAATAAGTAATACATAGAGGGGGTACAAATACTTCTCTTGAACTACTACCCATTTTCCAAGAAAACTCTTGGTCCACACTGAGCACATGGACAACTGTGGTCCCCATGTCCTTTTCACAAGAGCTACTCCCCAGCTGCTCAGTCCCTGATGTGCAGTTCTTTCTTCTAGGGGCAGGAGTTTGCAACTGTCTTTGTTGATTTTCATAAGGTTGGTCCATTCCTGCAGCCTGTGTCCAGTGCCCCTCTACAGCAGCACTACTCCAAGCATGTCACAATTTGGTGACACCTGCAAACTTTGTGAAAACTCACTCTTTCATCTCCTGCAGGACACAGATAAAGATGTTGACAGGACAGATTTGAGTGTAAACTCATGCAGTACTCTTCTTGTTACCAGCCTTCTGATAGAATATAACATCCCCAGTGAGAAGAGGCTGCACCATAGACCAAAGGGACCAATTCTACAGGTTTCACATGACTTGATGATAAAACATTTGAGAAACATTCAAAAGGGAAAATAGGGTGAGGCTGTATGTTTGTTCTATGGAATCAAACTGTAATGCATATAAAATGCTTGCATCTACTTTTCCTGTAAGTAAGAAACAAGGGGTCATCAAATTAGGGCAACTTTTATAACTTCTGTATTGCTTTTAATCTTTCCTGTCCATAAACAAATGTGGAACATTTGTTTCCCTTAGATGTATTTATAGAATGGGGGTTTTCCCCCTTTTTTGGGAGATTTTGAAAACAAAGAACATGAAAAAAAAATATTAACAAAATCAATATTGATCTTCATTTAAAGGGCACTTTCGAAGTATACGGAATGTCTTATATACAAGAAGCTGGATTTTATTTGGCTAAGCATAGAAGTCTATGTAGCATTACAGTGCTGGTTATGAATATATAATGCGATTTGAATTAAAAAAAATAGATTGTTACATTAGTGAAATAATTACTAAAATTTATGCATTCATGAAAGACAAAATGTGTATGCTTAAAATCACAGAAATAGAAGGTACCATTGAACTATTTATTGCTATTATTTATTATTTCTTTATTATTAACTTCTTGAAGGCCTGAAAAATGTCTCAGCATTTTTCAGTATTTTGTATACAATGATTAAAATATTTTCATTCAAGAAACTACAGATTTAAAAAATACTGTACTTGGCAAAATATTTTTTTTAAACAGAGAGTAAGCTGAATATATTGCAATAATCTTATCTCAAATTATTATTATAAGGGAAGCAAGATAATGTTTTTGTGATATAAGTCCTTGATATCTCACATTTTTTTTTTTTATTTAGGAGGGGACAGTCCTAAATAAATGGTTTTTGGAGGGCCTGTACAGGACGAACAGTGCCTCACCAGATCCTTGGTAGTTATCTAGGCTTTGGTCTCTCAGTTTTGAGGTCACAGCATTACCACATTTGCATTATAAAAAGAAAGAAAACTTGTTTGAAATCCCAATATATATTTCATCTGGTTTAAAGCCTTAATCCTGGATTCTGAGTGCTGTGTGGTTTTAAGAGTATTAGTACAGATTTGCACAAAATGGCTTGATACTGCATGTGTATGCACTTTCCACCAACAACAGAAAGTTAAATAAAAAAAGAAATAAATCTAGATCAGGGTTAGCAGGGTCTAACTGCTGAAGCCCTGGGAAGACCAGATGGCTGTGTGAAACAACTATATTGCTTTCTTGGTATTGTTCTGGATACAGCTTTTCAATCACAGATCTTTTATATCTATTTTTAATTAAAAANGGGACAGTGGGTTAGCAGGTTTGTTTGCTGTTTGCATTATTTTTTTAAACATTCCATAATGGTTGATTCACCATGGACACCAGACAATCTTTTACTTTTGTCCTCAGACCCTGTTTCTGCTACATGCTTGTTTCAGGGAAGATGAGAATGGTTGGAACAGCAACTGGCCAAAATTCAGATACTCTATTTTGTGTAATAAAACCTACAGAATGGAATTTCTGCATTTGGTTTTGAACCAAATCATGCATAAACCAAGATTTTAAAATTTTGCATGAACAGAAATGCTAAAGAAGAAAAGAGGCATTTTCTCCTTCTTTTGTCTGTCCCCATCAAGTAAAATAAATGAGCTTGGACCTGCACCTGCTAAGCAAATATTAAATTCTTAAGGGCATCAAAAGGCTGGGGAATTAGTTGGCTCAGGAGCTGGAACATCTTAAAATCTTTGGCCAAAGCAAATCTGCCCAGTGGGGCTTCCTATGGTCACATATCATTGATCTCCAGCAGCTGCTACACTGGAATTAACATTCTTCTCAGGTCAAATGTTGCTGTTAGCCACGTGAAATTGTCACAATCATCCAGTTTCACATCTCCTTGCCAAAAAACCTGAAAAGCCCAAGAGCCCAGACTTGAGTATAACACTCAGCACTGCTAAGCTCTGACCACAGAGCCAAATAATGACCCCTGTTTAGAGGTGGAGCTCAGCAATTGAGATCTGAGTTTGAAAGCCTTTCCACAGCGTGGTGTCCTGGCACCATGGATAACGACTGTTCATACACAAGAGAAAAGCCCCATACATACAGGGGTAAAACACATCATATCTAAAATACTTTAGAGCCTTGAACTTTTAGTCACTAACAGCAGATGAGAATTCTGACAGAATTTGTCAAAGTCCTATATTTGGTCTCACTGAAATTCCTTGATTTCAAGATCTTTAGGGAGAAATATTTATGTGCAATGAAGAGATGTTTTCTGGTAAAGCTTAATTTTACTGGAAAATTTTCTGAATTGTATAAATTTGTTCTTTATTCAAGTTATATATTATATATAGAGAGAAAGGATGACTTTCTGCACCAGTATATTCATTGGCTCCAATGTCCTTCTATTTTCATATTTCACCTAATTTCATAGGGTATTTGATGCTCCCAAATTTGAGTTGTTCTCAAAACAAGCAGTTAGGGGTTTCTAAATCTTAGGAAAATACTGAGTAGAAGCTAACTCTTGTCCCTCAGGATACTGATATTATGACCCATTCCAAGATCTCATTGTTCCATATTGTTACAAATTAAGATAAAACAAAACAAGGCAAAATTACCGGTTAGGAAATATTGAAACTGAGATCAGGAATTAAAATGACAACATAATTATGACACTATTTCATCCTGGTTTTGACTTCTTTATTACTCTGTTTTCGTGTGTTT
>VWZN01005891.1:12623-28605 GCA_013396955.1 Regulus satrapa | reverse complement strand
GAAGGAAGGAAGGAAGGAATCAAGAAGGGGTAAGGGGAGAGAAAGTGAGTGACCAAGTCAGATTAAGTAGAAAATCTCACAACTCTGTGGATCCAAGGATGTTCCCTTGATGCTCTCCATCAAATCTTCTTGGTGGTGTTAGAATTCTTATTCAACTTTGTATTCTTATTCATGTTCTTATTATTTATAATATCTACTTCTACTATATCTTCTTCTGCATGATTTTATTCTCATTGTTATTCTGATTCTGATATTCTTATTTTTTTATCTTTATTCATTTCACAACCCTCCCACACTTTTTTGCATGAATTGTTCACAGTTTTCTGTAAAGGGGGATGGGGAGGTAGAGACTGCTTTTTGAAGGGAACTAGGCTCGTTCAAAAGAGAAGCATGGTCTTATGCAGACACAAACTCACCTTTGGGAAGCGTGTTCATGAGTGAACAAACATCTAAATGCAAGCTTATCTGCAACATGCCTGAGGGGAGGTGAAAGGGAAAACATTCTTAACCCACATGGGAGCACAGAGATACAAAATCACATGTTTATCTGATTGTTCTATGTGTATTTCTTTTTTTTCTTTCTTGTTCTTTTCTGCTACATCCAAGCACTTTCTGTGCTATTCTTTTCTCCTGAATCCCATTTCATGTTCTTGTATTAATTGTGCAAATACCCAGCATCACATTTGTAGAAGGAGACATAAGGTTCTTTTTTAAAAATTTTTTATTGTTGAGGAATCTCCAATGAATTTTTTTTTTTTTATTGTTAAGGAATCTCCACCTTTTCCAAGGCTTAAATAATAGATAATTCCAGTCATTGTGACTCCATAATCTGCCTTGCCTACTGTGCTAGTTTTGCAGTAAAGCCAGCCCACAGAATGATTCTTTATACCCTTTAAAGTTTGAGCCTGCTTTACTCTTCTCCTAATCCTATCTTGCAGCAAAAAATGAGTAAGTATACTCTAGTAAGTTCACTGGTGTTTGGCCGGTGCTGAACCCACCACACCAATGAATACCATTGACCAGATGTTTGATACACTGGTATTATTGAGCTTTCCTTCTGCTATTTAAACTTATGCTGGATTACATTTAATTACATTATTCTGTGTAGTTTTATTATCAACTCTCTTAATGAAAAAATCTTGACTTATCTGCTTGAAAAATTGCTGGCTGTGATCAGGCACCTGGCAGCTTTTGAAGAGGAACAACCTTTAACATGAGCTAAAGAGGATGTTTGCTCTGCTTGGGTGAAGTTCAAATCATAAACATGTGCTTTTAGGTTTCTTTCTGAGAAGAAAATTTGTGTTAGACACAACAAACAGTAAACGCTCTACCAATGTTTTCTGATGCTGTAGGTCTTACAGGTGTTTGAGTCTAAGCCTAACATTAGAGAATAATTCTGATACCACAAATGGCTGATTTAGTCATCAGCTTTTCTCATTTTGAGTTGAGAATATCACCATCTTCTGATGGCTAAACCTGGAATATTAACCAGCTTCAAGCTACTAGACAGATATTACAAAGAATAACTTAAAACATTTTAAATATTTTTGAATATAATATTAGAACTCAAATTATGTTTGGATTGGGTTCATTCCTCCCTATTAAAAAATGTCACTTATTAATACAGCCTTTCCTTTTGCAGAGGTCCTTGCAGCATGCTGTCTACTTTCTTCTGCATGATGGACTGGAACAAAGAACTTTTGTTTCCCCTTCTGACAAAAATTGCAGCTCCACATTCTAGCATTATCACCTGTTAACACCAGAAAGAGTGCTACCACTTTACATTGTGAATACCCGGTTCTTGCTTCCCTAGCCCCAGGGGAAGAAGGACAAGGGAAAAGGAGTCTCATGAATATGGGCTCCTGTCACTCCAAAGTCCATGTTTCATTAAGTCAGGGAATTTAAACTCTTCTTTTCTGCTTTGAAAAGCATTTAATTTGCCCTAAATTACACTAGCAACAGCACTACAGTGTGCCTGTGGCTATATGAGTAGAAAACCTAGAGTGTCCTGATGGCTCCAGCTCCAGATTTTGTCAGCTGCTCGCCTGCTAAGAAGAGGAGCAAGCCTCTCAAGATATATAGATGCCTTTGCATATGCATATAGTTCCTGGCAGTGAGCGTCATTTAGACTTTTGGTGTGCAGTACTCTTTTTGTTCTAGGCTGATGCAGTAACAAAATCATAGCCCTGCATTTTCAATTACTTGGCAAACCACCACATCATTTCACAGTTACATTATCTGGGGTTATTTTTGTTGGTTTTTTTTTTTTTTTTTTTAAATTCAGTCAGTTCAGAGGATGTAGATATTTAGTGAGTTTTATTCCCTAATCCATGATTTCAGCACCTTAGATTATATCAGTATTAAGTATGTCAGGCAGTAACACAAAATGTTGGCTTACAAAACTTATATAGATGCAATAGCCTATTTCTTTTTTTTGATCAATTTTGAGGTTAAAACTTAAAATATTAGAAGGCTTTCTTTGATATATGACTGATCTTTTTCTACTGGGGAGTTATGAAAATAAAATAAATTTCAATTTTTCTTTACTTCCTTGCACCTATTTCATACCATAGTTCTTTTTTCCTGTTTCTATCTGTAAAGAAAAAAAAAAAATAAGAAAGCAAAGTTTGAGGTGTCCTTTTTATTGAATTATAACAAAATATTTAATACACTGTCCTGTGTTTTGATTCCTCTTGTTTTATCTTGATGAAATTAAATAATAGTTTTTTTCATTTCAACACAGCATTTTGATAAAAAATAGTATTTGCTTTAAGAATAACCATGTATTGTTTTTGCTATTATCACCTCATAAAAAGCCTAATTCTCTGCAATTTTAAAACAATGTTCTCAGCAAGAGACTGAAATATCATAAAGAATGCTCTCCTGGTGAGAAGAAGCGAAAGACAGATTTCTCTCAGCAAAATGCAAATTAATTTCACAGGGTTTTGCGCAGCACAACAAAGAGAACATAGCAACATAAGCAAGCATGTACATTCAAAAGCTGTTGTTAACTGATAACTGAGACAAAAATTAAAGGGCAAAATCAATAATGTTCGAAATTTGCAAGCAGTTATGTGATCATCATTCAAATTTTGCATTTGGATTCAGAGCTCAAACAAAATCAGTTATAAAGATCACAGATAAGTAAATTTGAAACCTCTGGGTTGAATTTCTACTGATAGAACAAATTTGAGTAACTGGAAGGGTATCTTGTGAAAAGCAAGTCTTTGTGCAGTGTTTGGTGATAACTTCCCCAGTTCCTGAAGATTCAATGAATTAGAAAGATAATCTACTGTGCTGGTTACTACTGCATATATTACACTGATTAAAAATCCTGATCTTTTTCTGTAGATGGCCTGTCATGGCACCACCATCAAATGCTGTTTTACTTCTCTGGAAGACTGGACATGATTTTGCTTGAAGAGTCACAGTCTTCTTAAGAATAATAATGGGAAAATTCAGACTGGATTAAATCCATAAAGAAGTGATGGGAGAGATGATTATTAATGGCAGCCACTGTAGCTTCCTATGTGGGATAAGAACATCAGAGAACAAACCCCAGAAGCCAAAAAATTCCCCCAGAGTATATCTGTTTTAAAATATATGATGTCAATTTGAATTGGGATAATGACTTTGGCTGATAAAGGGTCTGTAAAATACAAAGCCTTTGAGTAAGCAGTTTGATTTGTACTTTATGACCTTCAGACTGAAATCTGGCATTTATGCTCTAGATGATTAGATGACAGCTGACCTGAAGCTCTCAAACCTTGTCATTAATAAGAAATAAGAGGTGAAGGAAGTACATAGTGTGGCAATTTTTATTTAAGATTTCCAAGAAGCAGTTTTCAGTGCAGTGTGATTCAATGTACTCATCAGTAACCAAGAACCAGATTAAAACCCCAAAAAACAAAACAACAAACCAGTGTACACATTAGATAGTCTAGTGTTATCCTTGTTTATAGAGGATATAGAGGAAATCAGCAAATATATGGCTTTACCTTTGTAAATGGCACTTTTTTCCCTATGGAAGGAACACACTGAATCCCATGGCTATCCACATTTTTAGAAACATTGTGAAAATTTGCACATGGAGAGGGTCTAAGACTAGAACTGATGAATGATCTGTGAAATAGGGCTTTCTTCCGAAGAACTGAAGTGTTCATTTTTTTAGTATATTTAAGGGAAATCAGAGAGGCAATATGATTCAGTTGTAAAAGTATCTTCAGGAAGAGAAAATGGTAGGTATTTTAGGATTTTTCCAGTGCACTTTAAAAAAAAAAAAAAAAAAAGTAATGAAAGTAAATGTTCTGGACTTAAAGCTGTCAATTTAGATGAGAAAAAATAAGTATGTTTTTACAAAAGCCATAATTACTCAATTATCCAAACCACCAAGATAACCTGTAAATATTAACAAGAACAGTATATTTTTGTTATCACAGTTATCCTTGAGATCTTCTAATGAAGCTTGAATTATTTCTGGGAATGCTTGTTAGCCAAATTCAAATTACTGAGGTTAATATGAAAATAACTGAGAGAAACTCAAGATACACTAGAAGTCAAAGAAATTGATAGTTCTTCCTAGCTTTCAGGTTTTTCATCAGTGTTTCTAAATCTACCTTTTAAAGCCAGTATACTGTGTATTCAGTAGCAATACATGGAACAGAACTAAGGGATATATATTTGTGTGTATGTATGTGTAAATTATTTGTGGTGAAAAGGTGAAATGGGTTCCTCTAAATCTTCTGCAATACTTTTCTCTCTCCATTCCTCTCTTCCTTCAAGAACTCTCAAGGTCATTTCCTAACAGTCAGTTTTCAACTGAGAAGAATTTTTCTTAGAAGGATAAGAAAGCTTGATGAAGGTAATACTTAGCAAAATGGTTTACATCTGAATTATCAATAGTACTTCCAATTCAGCTGATCAATTAATAAAGAATATTGAAGGAGATGGGGTAAGGGTGCTTCTATATACAAATATGTATGTAAATATCCTCCGGCTATAAAATCTGGAGAATGGCAATAAACAAACCCCTCTAATTTTTGCTCCAAATGTTAAGCCTGAGGAGCTGGACAGTCAGAACAGCACTGTAGTTGACATCAGGACTCTGCTTATAGTACTGGAATTGTGACTGTGGCTTGCTAAGCAAAATATTTGCAGTGCAGAGTTAGCCTATATTCTCTCATGCTTTTAAATCAGCCATGGGGAGTGTTTTACTTTTTAAAATTTTTTATTTATTTAAAAAGGACAGTTGCAGCATTCTAAGGTTCTGATTTTCAAAACAGCAGTCTAGGATTAGAAAACTGTCACAGTCAATCAAATACTTGCTCATGCAGAAGGTTACCTAGGTTTTTTTTAGTTACTGAAGACTTTGTACAAATAGAAGGGAACTCATTTTGCAATGGGCAAATCTGAGCAGACTGGGAGCAGCCAGGGTTACCTGGAATGTTTGTGCAGTTGAGATGAAACCTCCTGATTAATTTAATATCTTTAAAGCAGCAGGTACCATGGATTATTAATGCTTTGGGTGCCTGAAAGCATGCTTGTGGTACAAATGGAGACCAAGGCAGGGAGTCCCTAATTTATTATTGGACACATGCTCACACGGTGCAGCAGCAGTGCCTGGCAGGTGTGGGAGGTCACAACCCCAGCAGGAGCTGGTGTCTAGCGGCAAGGTATGTTAGTTCAGAGGCAGTCTGAGGTGCACACAGCTTCCAGGCTTTCAGCCTTGATGGGTCGAGTAATGATAGCAGCAGTCTGAGGGGTCTGCTGTCATGAAACTCGTCGAGGATACATTACCTCAGCAATGAACTATATTGAAGCATTACCTTCAGCAATATACCACTTGCAACCTTGAGAATTTTGCTGAAACTTCACTCCTAAATGCCTGTGCATGTAAAATTGGTTGTTTATGATGCAGCTTTTACCTTATTATCATATGCTGTGTCATGTATGTTTTCTTTCTCTAGCACTACCAACAGTATTTTTTTTAAGCTAATTTTCCTTGCTTACCTTATTTTTCTTCCCTGTCTATTCATAACAGAGCTATTTCCAAGCTGTTTGAAGTTAGCAGAAACACTACTAGAGACTTCAAAGGAACCTTAATGTGTTTTCAAGAACAGATCAGAAGGTGCCTCCTGTGCTGGAGGATCAATTAACCCGGGGAATGTGAAGTGCAAGCAGAGACAGCACCAGGCTCAGTCATTTCCCACAGAAAAGCATAATTCTTCTGAGCAGAGAAGATAATTTGTGCAGATTACCTGTTATGTTTGGGGAGGAATGTTCAGGGTGGCATTGATCAGTCTAAGAAGTCAGAAACCGTTTTAATTTGTGACTGGTGACAAGATGCATTTATAGAATTAAAAAGTTTGCTGGTGGGAATAGCTCAACACATCTTTGCACTGAAAATTATCCTGAATTAAATCTGGTTTGTTCTGATTTCAGATCTACTAGTAAATGTTTCTATTCCACAGTCCCATGGTTCCCCCCACAGAGCCTGATTGATTTTAAAGCAGACATAATGCATTCTCTTTATCACCGACCCACTTCATAAACCAGCTTGACTTAGTTGTGATATCTTAAGCAATGTGACATTTTTACTAAGCTGAGGTTCTAATTGCCTCATCTGGAATGGCAGTAATTATTGCCAAACCAGGTTTGGGTTTTTTTTGTTTTGTTTTGTTTTTTTGTTTTGTTTTTTTAAAAATTACTGTACCAAGAATGATGGCCACTTATATTCATGTACTTTATGATTTCCCAGTGTATCCAGATACATCAGCTGGTTTTTTTCTTGTGCAAGGGAAAATGCTCTCAGTCCACTTTGCAAAACACATCTAGATTAATCCTCCCTGGAAAGCTAAAATTAATTAACTTAGTGGCTTTGGTTGATTGTCAACAAAATCAAATAAATATATCTGCAATTTTATGTGTTTATTGTTCTATCAGTTATAACTGATATAATTTGCTTTGTGATTTTTGCACTGCAACTGGCTTATCACTTGCCATTTATCCTGTCTTATGCAATAGAATACATTTGCTGCTTAGATTTACAAATTGTTTATAAAGCAAGATCCCATTAAATCCGTGTATATACTGGTTTCTACTTTAATTCTTATCATGCCTCCATTTCATGATAAACAAACACAGACATTGCTCAGGGAATGACTTTCCAATTACAGATACCTGAAGATAAATAAAATCTTTCTTTTTTAAAAAATTCACTTGGGAAAAAAATTCCCTCTTTTAATGAATAGGAATTTATACTGAAGGGATACCTTAGGAAAAGTTAGTGATTATTTATGTTGTGAACAGAATTATGATCCGAATTTTACATACAGAAGCCAAACAATTTACTTGAGCAATTAGCCTGAGGCTAATGTGCTTCCTTGACTGGTGATGTGACTCCGTGAGCTCTGTCTTTTAAATAATATTATCCATATAATTAATATATATTGAGGAGATGTTCAGAATTATAATGAATATGGTAACTCTTCAGCTAAACAGATAATTATATCAGGAGGAAAGAATTAGCCAAATTGCGTTGGGTTTTGGCAGACACTAACATTGGAAAGTTATATTCGGCTGCATTTGTCCCCAGTTGATACAGGCGACCCAGTCTCCAGAGATGAACAGATGTACATTGTTCACTCTGTCACCTGGTTTACTACCTTCTTGTCTGTGGTGTTTTTCTTATGGCAACAAGCTCCTGCTGGTAGAAATTTGGCACAGAGACTCATGAGTAAAACATATAGGCATTTTGTCTGAACACACAGCAAGGATTTGGAATACTGAAATACTTCTTTTAAAAGTTCCTTCACCCTCACCCGCTTTTATTTTGTGTGCGTTTTTATTAATCAAAGCTCTCTGAAGCCAAAGAATTAAGGTTCAGAGAAAAGTTGATACTTTGGATTCAGCTTCCAGAGTTTTATCCTCTTGGAAACAGTTAAAATTACTCTAAGTGTTCTGAATTTTGAAACATTTTGATGCCAGTAATCTTCCTACTGCCTCTTACTTTTAAAACTTGGCTGTTTTAAATTTCTCTGCACACTGGTTTAGTACTTACTTATGTGCCAAGTTACTAATTACTAGTGATAATGTTAATAAAATTACCTAAAACTAGGCCAAAAATGTTCCTCATTTGGTAAAAAAACCATGCATAATGTTATGAAACTATAATGTTTTACTTATGAAACTATAAGTGTTTTCCCAACACTATAAAATCCCCAGAAGTAGGGATTTTTTACAGATGCATGTATTTCTGAAGACAAGTCTTTGTTCAAAGTTTCAAAGATGCTCAAATCAAAATAAAGGTCAAGATTTCAAATCTCATAAATGCAGAACATATATATGTACACATATATATATGAGTGTCTCTGTGTATATTAGATTGTAGAATATTTTTTATATGTTATATATCAATGAATAAAATTAAAATATATGCATATGTTTATAGACATGCATTTTTATGTTATACATGTAGTCTTTAGGTATAAAATACAATATAAACATAATACATAAATACATGTATTTAACCATATAGAATATTATGAAAAAAGCATGAGGCCCTGAATATTTTTACACTGCCTGTTTATTGACTGCTTTCTTCTTAATTCTGTCCTTTCCAAACTTTTCTCAAAATCACCTATGAAAATACTGTTTCTACAAAACTATAAAACCTATTATATTGTCGCAGCAGCCACTACACACAAATTCTTGTGTGTATCGAATAATGTATTTATTGAGGGGTGCAAATATGATATGCTTGGAAATAAAAATTGTGTCTCTTTTACCCAAAGTTTTTCCTGTTTCTACTTTCCCAACTTGTTTGGGGAATTAAAGGATAACTTTCACAGTGTTAATTTTCCTGTAAACATTTTCCTGTAAGCCCTAGTAAGGACTAACATCTTTCCTCGTGATGCGAGATAAAGTCTTACAACTTCCTCACTCCAGAGAATTGGATTTTTTGGTGGATTCATAGCACTCATTTTTAGCAGTGCCTAATCAAAAAGTATAGACAGTAGGACTGAAAATAAAAACAAAATTGAAATAATTTTGTATTTGGTGTGTGCAGTCATTCACCCTTGGCAATTGTAATAACAACTCTATAATATAGACTTTAATCATGGTACCCTCTTATGGCATCCTCTGTTTTCATCAGGTTTCTATCAGAGTGGTGTACACTCACTTTTTAGTAAGGAAAACAATGTAAACTCTAATTTTTCTTGCAGAATTTTACTAAAATGATTCAACGAGAAAAAAGTTTTAATGTTTTTCATACTCATACACACAAGGAATATTAGACAGGAATATAATTCAGAACTATAAATACAGTTCTATTACACCTTTATTTGCAATTAAAATGAAGTTATAAAATCCTTTTGTATTTATCACAGAATCATAGAGGAAATGACCATTAAGGCTGGAAATTACCTCCAAGATCACTGAATCCAACCTATGCTGTGCCAACTGAAACACAGCACTGAATACCATGTCTAGTTGTTTCTTGAACATTTTTGGGGATGGTGACTTCACATCCTTCCTGGGCAGCTCGTTCCAATTCTTAACCACCCTTTCAGTGAACAAATCCTTCCTGATGCCCAACCTGAATCTCGCCTAGTGCAGCTTGAGGCCATTTCCTCTTGTCCTATCACTGGCTCCCTGGAAGAAGAGGCTGATCTGGTTATAGCCTCCTTTCAGGCATTTGTAGAGAGTGATATCTCTCCTGGGCCTTCTTTTCTCCAGGCTTAACAATCCCAGCTCCCTCAGCCACATTTCATAGGACTGATTCTCTAGACTCTTCACCAGTTCTGTTGTCCTTCTCTGGAGTTTCTCCATCACCTCAATGTCCTTCTCTTGGTGAGGGGCCCAGAACTGGACACCTGATTCTAGTGGCAACTGTGGCCTTGCCAGTGGTGAGTACAGGAGGAAATGCCTGCTCTGGGCCTCCTGGATACACTGTTTTTGTCACAGGTCGGGATGCCATTTGCCTTCTTGGCCACCTGGGCACATGCTAGATTGTGTCTAGCTGCTGACCCTCAGGTCCTTTTCTGCCAGGCAGCTTTTCAGCCACTGCCTCAAGTGCTGCATGGAGTTGTGACTCAAGGCTAATGACCAACACTCTGTCTTGTTGAACCTCATACTGTTGGTCTTGCCATATTGATCCAGCCTGTCCAGGTCCTTCTGGAGAGCCTTCCTGCCCTCCAGCAGATCAACAGTCCTGCCCAACTTGGTGTCACCTGCATTCCTGTTGTAATGTCTTAAACTGTGACATAATTAAAACTTTATATTGATTTTAATGACCTTTGAATCAAACCCCCAGTGTTCAACTTGCTTTTAATTTTGATTGATTTCCACTGTTTCAGAGCATTTTCAGCAAACAAAGGAAACCACCCAAACATACCCTAACAATCTCAGTAAATTCTCCAATAGGAGATGAAATTTATATGTACTCTACAAGTTTAATTACTCCATGACTCATGGAATGACATTCATGGTGAGTTTATAAAATCAAGCTTGTAACAAAGAAGTCAAATGTGAGGCTTAATTAGTAAGACAAATAATTGTAATCTCTGCACATTTTTCTGTCTGTGCTAAGTATTTATTTCATCTTTCCATTACATAATTTAACAGAATTATTATCTAAATGAAACCCTCAAAGTATCTCACTGACTTCCAATGACTTCCACCACTGACGTCCAAACACTCACAGAGATGAATATAAAATAAATAATGCCAAAAAATCTAGATTTTTTTGCAGCTGCATCAATAAAAGCCTTTAGTGGCTAAAATATTCTACAGACTTGAACTCCTTTATGAAGTAAACTCAGGTGGCTGCTGACTGATGGTCTAGTTAAAAACCCACAAAATTCTTTGGGACAGATTGTTTGGTCCTATTATTAACATCAAATATTACATTTTATTAAGAATAAAGGACTCCTAACAGGATGGGTTTAGGGCCAACACATCCTTTGAAGATGAGAGTTCAGTGTAATTACAATGTAATCAGTATAAGTGATAGATGACATCCGTTGCAATCTTAACCAAACAGAAAATTGCCTATATATTCTTTATTTCTGTGGTTTTTATTCCTTTTAAACAGAAATTATTTTCATTTTTGTACAAAATAAAATCCATAGTAGACAAAAATTCAGTATTATATAAACCTATGATTTGTAATTAAGTAGGAAAATTTCAGTGTCTCCTTCTCTCATATGTGCATTGCAATCACATCACATCCTCCCCTCATTTTCGTGTCAAAATACTAGGGGAAATGAAGCAAAATAAACTCATCATGTCTTCCTTGTCAAGCATGACAAGTAGGAGGCTATACAGGTTATATAAATTATGTGCCATTTTCCTCTGGCCAGGAAATTAATTTGCAACTTTTAAAAAAAACTTTTAGCATTCATCAAAATAAGGCAACCTTCAGAAATGCTGATGTACAACAACATAGAAAATGAAACCTTACACATATCTTCCTATGCACTAGTTACCGTCTTATCTCTGATATGATCCTAGGTAGAAGGAAAAATAGAGATTTTAGCTGATATTGAGTGCTTAGTTCACATATCACAAGCTTGAAGTTAGTTTTGTAAGTTTTCCAGTGTTGCAAGAGAATTAAAACTTGAAGCCTGAACAGATTTTCCGCCTTGAGTCTTGTCTCTCTGTCCATTACACAGTGCTGGCCATTTCCTGTGACCCTAAAATCAAATTCATATGTGTAAGAAGTATGTTTCTCATGAGGGTTGCAGCATATGCTTGGAGATTCCTTTGTCATTCCTGTGATTCCTTGGCCATCACAACAGTCACTGATATTGGACAGCCTATTCTTGGCTCAGCTGCTCCCAAAGCTGGGAATTTGATCTGCTTGGCAACCTTTAGACATCCAAATCACATTACTATTTGTGTGACTTTGCCCAGGAGTGGGAATTGTTCTAGAGCTGCTCACAAACTGCAGAAGATTTAAGTGCCGCAGGTCAGTTGTCTTACACCACATCACTTGGTAAATTGTATCTGCATCTGCTTTGCTTGCTGACTGTCAATGGGAAAGGGGAGTGTTGCATTCCAAAGCCTCACTTGATGCAAATCAGTATCACCCATGTGAGCAGAGCGACAGCACTCTATGTTGGCCCATGCTGTGTTTTGCTCCTTGAAGTGTATTTTCCTCTCCATTAAATGTTAGAGACTCTCACAGGCCAAAAGTATTACTTTACGTTACCAAAAGCATGTTTTATTCATGTGTTAATAATGTCCTAGGTAATTTAATATAATGTATCCTTAAGTTACTATTTAATGCAAATAATACAACTATCATAAAGGACCACATATGATTTTATGCAAAGAAAATTCTGGCTGTCTATTCGCTAGTATCCACATGAAACCTGTTATTTTGATATAACTTCTGGGCTAAATATTTTTATACATTTCAGACCTATTTAATTGAATAAAAAAAACCCAAGAAAATATATTAGCTAAATTTAGCTCAGTTTCAAAGCTTTTTCTTGAACAGGTTTCTTTCAGAACATACTTAGAATCTGGGCTGTTTAGCATTTCAAAAGGAAAGAATGTTGTCTAGAAACTTTTTTCCCCTTTTGTTATTTTCATTTGTAAGCCTGTTGTTTATCTTGAAAACATTGTCCTGTTGTACAGGAAATTATTAATTTCCTCTGTCTGTTTCCATTTTTCATATGCTTGCTCTGTGATTTTCAGGCTCTGTTACTTCCTTTTAGTTGCTCTACCATTTGCAGGGGAAAGAGGAAAATGCTGCCCATTTTTATTTTATGCTTCTCTTTCATTTTCCCTCCCCAATACACTTGTGCAAGTTGTGTCTTACATTTTTACATTCTATTGTCTCTCAGAATTCCATTGATATGAATTTTGAGAGTATTTTTTTCTTGACACAGCTTTATTACATTTTTCTAGTGAATAAACAGATTTAACCAATAGGATCTGATCATTAAACATATTTTGTAATGAAAGGATTAGACTGAGGGCAACACCTTCTGGGGAAAGGTGGAACACTGACTTACACTTGCATCTTAATACCAGTACAATTGCAAAAGAAAAGGAAAAGCGCTGGGGGGAGGTAATAATTCAATATTTGCACTTACACATCACCAGTTTCTGCAATAGAGGTGCCAAGGAGCTGATTTTCAGAAAAGTGATAGGAATGGGAGATAAATTTAGTCAGGAACCATAAATTAAGTGAATCAATGTGCAGAACACTGGGTGACACTGAGCAGACATGGAAAGGTCTTTTACCAGGGTTCTGGTTGGATTTTAAATTACTACACATGGGAAAATGTGTGAAGCCATTGAGGATGAGGTCAGCGTGTCTGTTTTCAGTTCAATCATGTCAACAGCCTTTGTTCATGCTGACAATCCTATGTGACTGTGAGTAGTCTGTGTATTGCTCTATATTGCAGTCATGTGAATTACAACTCTTTATTTACCACAAAAGATTTTCAAGAAACAGAAAGAAATTACCTTTCACTTTGTGTCTGCTAGCAGAGAAAAATAATAAGTACACATGGAAAGTTTTGCTTTGCTGGGTATTGCAAGGCAGGAGGCATATTAGGGATATGGGCTCAAAGGAGCCATTCATGGCAGATCCATATCCCAGGGAAAACTGAGAATCTGTTCTAGAGGAATTCAATAGCACATATAAATGTAGATAATTAGGGAAGGGTGTTAACACTGACTTTATAGAAGAATAAAGTGGGAACAAATGAGTAGCATTTTCAAAAGTTACATTCTAAAACTCAAGGAAACCCCTTCAAAATCTGTTCCAACTCTGCATTTCAAAGTTCAGAAATCACAAAAAAAGTGTAATTTCTCAAAGTTTTCTTAATGCCATTGAGTGATATTTCACTCTCAGGCATGGGGAATGTCAGAGGTGTTGCTCTTAATTTGGGTATGTGGAGGAGACCCCTCCCAAAGAGTTTTATATTCCTTGGTCACATCTTCCTGAACGATTTCCTCCTGGTCCTGCAAGGCCTCAGCCAGCCCTCTATAGAGGAATTGGAAAGACATTCCAGTTTTGAAATATTTTTCTTATCGTGCCTGGAATCTCTGGACACTGAAATTTATATTCACCTAAGGCATCATAAAATGTAGTGAGAATTATGAAAATTTGGTAGATACAGGAAAGAGGCAGTAAATATATAGTAAACAATCATAAGATAGCACAGATCCAGGCTAACCAAAATGTAGTCATTCAGAAAAATCTGGTATTTAGTTCACATAATGCCTCTTAAGAAAAATTTATTAGCTTGTGGGTTTGTTTTTTTTTTTTAATTGAACCTAAGAGAATGTCTGCATCATACATCTGCCCTTTTTTTTTGCTGCAGGACACAGTGTCCTGTTATTGCGAGATACAAACATTCTCATCCGTAGTAGTATCAGCTTATCTTGTATGGATGTAATTTCATGTTCAAGGCTGCTTTGTAATAAAAGGTGGTTTAAGTTATTGTTACCCAGCTGCATCTCTTTCCCTCAAAACAGTCACCTGGGAAAAAAATCTCTGAGCTTAAGCAGAAGTGTGATGGCAAGGTGAAAAACAAACCAACAAAAGCAAAACCTGAAAAGTTTCAGTTTACAGCTAATTAAAAAATCAATTTTAATGCTCAATCTTAAGGACAGAGCTATTTCTGAATGTTGTGCCTACTGAATTTCCTTGAGTCAGTGGCAAGCAGTGCTACTCTACATCAAAGTCACACTCAGTGCAGCACTTTGCCACAAAGCTGTCAGAACGCCAATAGATGGAAATATTGGGTCATCTTTTATATCTTAACACATTTCTAGAACTGTCATGCCATCAGGTTGGTCAAACCTGTGGATATGATTTGCCCCTGTTAGTTCTTGTCACACTTGTTCTTGCAGGACACCAGAGAACAGTGGCTATCAGAAGCAAGATTCTTCCATCTTCTTTTTCAAGGATGACATTTTCTTACCCTTGCCTGTAAGTATGGCACTGGAAGAGGCAGTAACACTGCAGATCTTCCTGTCTTCTCATCAAAATACACTCTTCTGTTGTACAACTTGTATAAATGTTTGACTATAAGGAGCAGTCAAGTTTTTTAATATGTGTAAGCAGTCATTAAGCACACTATGCTTTTAAAATCTGTTTCTAACTTGCATATTTATTTTGGCTTCTTTGTAATTGCTATGAAATAGAGTTTCAGATTATTATTTACCTGCTGTGTTACAATGAGCATGTCCCTAATAGCTTCAAAATGGGAAGCTAAAGCTGAACATCTGAGTCTAATTAACAGTTCATGTAATACTTTACAGGAACTGATACTTGTTGGTTTTGGCAGAGTTAAGAACGAATAAAATAACATTCATAATGGTCATATTAGGGTGCCAAACTTTAAAATGTAATTAGTAAAAAATGAATGCAATTTGATTGCTGCGTGAGGAAGAAGGGGATATTACGTTTAGGAGATTGATGGAAAGGAGAGAAAATAAAACTGCATTCTCCCCAGTGCAAATTCGCACTCAGTAGAAGCTGGATTCATTTTTGTCAGCATTAGATGTCTCCTGCACAGAGTAGTTTGAGAACAGCAAGTGGCATCCAGTTAACAATGTCAGGAAGGCATGAAAATACTGATTAGTACTTCTCTCAGCACTTCCTTGAAGGGTTAATCTAATGGTTTCATTGAAGATCCTATGAATTCTATCTGGGAATTGTCAGCCTTGTTCTAATTAAATAGGAGCCTTGGAAGAGAATTAGTTTTGAAATTTATTACAAAGGGTGAATTCTTCATTGCTTTTCAGAAATAGGTGTTCTTTTCCCTGGCAGAAATACTTCCCTCCTGTCCTTCCTTCGGTAAAAGGCCTGTGTTTCCTCACATAAATCTGCCTGATACTGATACTGGTATGAACCTTCAGTCCTGCTCTCTATCTTCCTCTTGTATGCATTTTTCAAACTGCTTTCTTCTATTTCCTACTTGCCATATGAAATCCTTGAATATTGGTCTCTGTT
>VWZN01005890.1:36010-48976 GCA_013396955.1 Regulus satrapa | reverse complement strand
AGAGAGCATTTCTAAGTGTCTTCAGCTGCAATCCAGGCTTTAATTTCTCATCCTTTTGGCAACCGGGAAATTTCTAACTTTCTTCTCAGGCTTCATGAGCACCTGCATGCCTTGCTTTCACAAAGTATGGTGTATTTTGGAAATTTCAACTGTTAAAAAAAAGTAACACTACAAAAAAATAATATTCATCTTTCCACTGAGATGGCTTTTGAATTCTGGAAAATTTTAAAGTTGCAATATTACTTTCAAAGAGTACTGGCGAACTTTTCTTTTTTTTTTTTTTTTTCCAGCTCAGATTTTCAGCAGAAGCACATTTATTGGTAAAAAGAATTGATACAATCACATTTATGATAAACACTGAAATCTAGATTTTCAAGTAGCTACTGTTCTTGATGTGAGATTATCAACGTGACAATCAATAAACAAATTTTCACATTTTTCCCTTAAAAATGTTCTTTTAAGTTGCTCTAAGGTATATAGTCAACTATTTGGAGCTCCACATGAGCTTGCACAAATTTTAGCTCCAAAAATTTGGACATTACCACATATTACATCTCAGCACTTTTTTTTTTCTTTCCTTCTGTAATATATTTTTATATACAAAAACACAAACAAACAAAAACCCAACAAAAATGGTGTAACATTGTCTTTAATCATGGTATGAATATCCTCTAAGATCATAAATTTACAAAAATAATTGTGATCTGAAATGAACTCATGGAACATAGATTTTTTGCTCATTATTAGAATAAAAAAATTATGGTTATCATACTGTTTCTCAATTGACTCTTAAAATTAGTCTGTGTGAAAATCTTTATGCCTTTTTATTACTTATTTTTCTACGGCTATTCTTATTCAGCACAGGCAGAATATTTTAATTGTTTCTTAATTTTTTTAAAATCATTTGTCCTATAAATCACATAAATAGAATAACAAATATTCTTTACTTCTATTCTCTGCCTGCCTGCATTTTATTTAGCACACTTCTTTAAAGAACAGTTTACATATAACTTTCATTGACAAAGAGACCAAAAAAATGACATAAATTATTTCTCTAGTGAGTTATAAATAGTATATGAATACTTTTATTTTCTATTGCCATTTTAGTTTTTTTGAAGGCTTGGGCCTACCTATTTTGCAGGAGATGGCTTCTGCTGAAACTTGATTTCTAAAAAATCATCATTGCCATACCAAGCACACATGCATCCACAAAATTCAGTAACTGTCAAGGTTTTACCTCATTACAAAGGACCATCCAGATGCCAAAGCACTGGAACAGAGTCTACTAGAGGCAGCATCTGGCACTTTGGCAAACTAGGCTGGCAGATGGTTTTACATTTGCTTTTGTAACTATTTTTTTAAATTCCATATTTTTTTTTCATGATAGAACTTCAGTTTAGAAAACTAGGCACTGTTTGAATAGCATTCTATACTAGACAAATATGTAATTGCTTTCAAATAAGTGCTAAAAATAAGACAGAATAAAATAAAAAATACTATGGTTCTGCATCTGTAGTGTAATTACAGTGAACTCACCTGCAAAGTATGCATTTAACTGTGTGTAGATATTGAATTCTGAATTCAGATATCATGTTGATTTTCTTAAACAGATGAGATATGTGTGTCTTCTTATAAACTACCTCACAAGAAATTTGAATCTGAGCAGCATGAGTAAGGTTCTAAAATAGGGAAATTTTATAAACTTATGTTTTCAAAACAACAAAAAGACACCCTTTTCTCTTGATTTTTAAAAATAAATTCATTTAGAGCTATGATAAACAACAACACACCACTTAAGTTTAAATTTGTCCAGTGTTTTAGACTGAAAATATTATATATTTCTGTTATTCATGTTCCTGAGCAAAAAGCTCAAGCCTTGATACTGACTAAAAAACACAAAAAATAATGGACCTGGATTTGAATTCCAAAGCTTCACAATTAATTTCTACCTTTCTTCTACCTTTTTCAAGGAAGAAACAGCTAAGAGAGACTTCAGACAGGTAAGTCTGTGTAAGTAAATGCAGGTCCATGTCAGTATCTGAGATTTGCAAGAATCTTTAAAGCCAACAACCCTTTACTAACAGTGTTTGGCATCTGCAGCATGGTGTGACATTTGCTGGTGGACATAGGTTCATCAAAAGTAATTTCATGATGCCTAAACACATAACTTTACTACTCAAATAGCAGTTATGTGTTCTATCAGCTAAGCCATTAAATGTGTGTGTCTCTACTGCCACCTACCAGTGCCAGCACATTTTAAAAAACCTGAAGAAGAAATGAAGGCTGCAATAAAAGAAATGCCAGATATCATCCAAAACTGCACAAAACCACAATGTTTTCCTACTTCCTGCCAGGCAAAAAGGATCTGAATCTAGTCATATTGTTGCACAAAGATAAAATTTTCTGCACTGGCTTACTCTAAGTCTTCAGTGCTTTTCAACTCAAGTTTTCATCTCATTTACTTCTCAGTTGTTCAGCAAAATTACAGCAGTATATTAAAAAGATGAGTTATTTATACATAGAACTGATGTACTTATATATATATGAGTAAAAGGTGATCTTAAAAAACAATGTAGAACAAAAAAATTAGAAGCCTAAGAGCAATTAATTAAAAATCAAGCAAAAGGCATAGGCAATTCTTACTCTTTCTTGAAAGCAGGAAGCTTGAAAGAACATAGAGGTATTATAGTAATGGCAACATGGAAAGAGAGCAATGTGAGAACATAAAGTAAAATTTAGGACACAATGGGGCGCAAAAGTGGAGAAAACAAGTGAGGAAGCCCTCAAACTTGACAGGAGTTACTGCCCTGGTAATGATAGGACTTGGATTCACTAAAGGACTGATTCACTTTGACTCATAAAGTCATGGCCAAAAGACTAAGCACAAGCAGTGCAGTCTGAATTATGTAGTAAGGCATACAAACACGATGTGGTCATTTGCAAAGACCAGCGTCAGTACATTATGTCTGCTCACTATTTGCAGAATAGACACTTTGTTGCCTTCAGAGTTTTAACTTTTTTTGTACATTGATGAGCTCTGGGTCCTGAAAAGCTGAATGTGTAAGAGTTTTTCCACCACTGTCCAAATATGATGACTAATATACTGAGGCTTCTCTTAATATTCTTCTGGTAAATAGCTGACAGAAAATGTACTATTTCAAAGTACAGCAAGAACAACAGCTATAGCAACTATTTATTTTTTCTTTACAAAGCTTTTTTTTTCAGTGTCTTTTCATTTCAGTGGGGAACCAATTCAAGCACTGTACGAAATAAGAAAGAAAACATAAGAGAGAAACTATAACAGGTCCTGAGAGCATTGCAAGTGGCTGCAGACTTTTCTATGCATGTTTGAGGCCCTACAGTCTTTATGTCATTAGATAGCTGACACATTTGAAACAATATTTCTGTATTACTTAACATATTATAATAATGTCGGCTCCAATTTAATTCCCAATGTACTTGCAATTGAGGTGTAAAAGGCTCCTGGCAAATGCATGTATTTGTTTGTGTGAGCTAAAATTAAGATGCAGATTTTGTCTGAGAAGATTCATATGAGAAAGCAGAAGTCTCACACCTGGAACACGTTGACAGTGGATGTCAATGACACAGTCAGAACAGTGAGCTTTTATCGTCACAAATTATTGACTGGGAAAAAAATGGGAGAGTGCTACTGCTTGGCAAAGTTCATCAGACAGGCACTGTAAGAGGCGTTGGAGAGCACACCAGCCAACATGGACCTGAGACAAAGCCCTGCTGCTCAAAGCAGAAACTCACCATCAGAAAGAGCAAGGATAATTCCTGTGTGGAACTGCCTGCCTGCCAGACATTATCCCCATGGACTATAGACAGCCAGCAGTTCAGCTGAGTTAGATGAGGAGAAATAAATGCAACCTTTCCAGAAGACATTCCCAGAGCAAGGGCAGAGCTATCCCATCTCCACGGACACATTGGGTTTGTGTGGAAAAGTTTCAGTAATGGGGATGGGGATGGCTAAAGGGATGGCTTCTGCAGGAAACTGACAGCTTCCCCATGGAAGCTTCCAATGGAACCAGCGCCAGCCAGCTCCAAGACAGATTCACCACCTGGCAAGGCCAGTCAACATCAGTGGCGGTGTCTCTGGGATAACATAGATAAGAATGGGAAAAAAGATGCAGTGCAGCAATAATTGGGGCCAGAGAAGAGAAGAATCAGGATACGTTAGAGGAAGAGCGCTGCAGACTCCAAGATCAGTGAAGAAGGAGGGAGGGAGCTGCTTCAGGTACCAGAGCAGAAATTCCCCTCCAGCCCATGGAACAGGGATGCAGAGATCCACCTGTAGCTCATGGACAACCCCACACCAGAGCAGGTGGACATCAGGAGAAGGCTGTAGCCACAGGGGAAGCCTGAACTGGAGAAGTCTTCTGTTAAAACCTGGGCCTCTTGGAGAGAGTGGGACATGCTGGAGCAGGTTTGGTGGCAGGGCTTGTGACCCCATGGAGAATCCATGCTGTTCCTGAAGGACTACACCTCATGAGAGGAACCACAGCAGAGCAGTTCATGGAGTTAATTGTCTCATGGGATTTGCCCCATGTTGGAGCAGGAGAGGAGTGAGAGGAGTTCTCCCTCAGGAGGGAGGAGGAGCAAATGTAATGTGTGATGAACTGACCAGAACACCCACTCGCTTTTGCCCTACACCATTCGGATGTTCCAATATTACAGCTGTAGCATCTCAGCCCACTTTGCACACAGGCTTCAAACTCCCAAAGCAGTTTTGGGAGAGGTTGTGGAGGCAGGAACTCCAAAAGAAGGACATTACAGACCATTTAGGGCAATTAGAACCTCCCCTGCCTCCAAAACTCTGACAGTTTGGATATTACCTCATATTTAAAAGTAACTGTGGGGAGGGAGGTGGAAGTCACAAGGTGTGTTCGGCACTGTCAAGGTGTAGGGAACTGATTACTGTGAGATAATTTGGGACACGTGGATTTCTGTACAGTCAGGTGTCAGGTCCCACTCTCTGTCTGGCTGGCCATGCTTAGGGTATTTAAGATGTTGCAGTTTGAACAAAAAAAAAAACATTTTCCAGAATGAGCTTCTACTTTCAACACTATTTGGAAGACACACATGGCATAATATGTGAATGAGAGCAGCTAATTGTGCAGTGGTATAAGCTAAACTAGTTATCTTACTGTCTTCTTCTTGGAAAAAATCAACAACCCTAAAGCATAAAAAAGAAAACAACTATGCCTCCATGTTGTTTAAAAGCTCTCATCTGAGATATGAAATACAGCATACAAATTCATGAAGGTTTATTTGGGATATGTCTACTCCTCCAGGTATTTTTGTAGTGCTGCTTTCTATTCTCCTGGATGGCCAAGGGTGGTACCCTGTAAAATTCAGACACGATCTTTGTGATTCTTATTTGTGTGCCACATTGTGTGGAAATCCCAGCCTCCAAAAGTACCATCCAAAACTTCCTGAGGAAAAGGTTTATCTCTGTTCTCAGTCCTTCACCTCAGGAGGTATACCCTGGCACCAGCAGGGACACTGCAAATGTGGCCATCTGTTGTAACTGGATGTTGGAATTAATCTCTAATGGAAAAAGTCAAGTAACCCACAGTATCCTATGAGTCATATGCAATATGATATATATCTCTAAAATTTGGAAAACAAATGATATACAAAGAGAATGTAAGATTTTTAGACAAGTGCAAAAGGCCTCACCTTTAATACCCTATTATTAAAGCAACATACTTTTGCGTATTGTGTGTCTCTAAAATAAAAAATCATTTGAGCATTTTTCAAGGTTTGAAAGTCCAGTTGGCTTTGACTTCCAATTATTCTGTTAGATGTGATTTAGTTTCCTCACCTGACCAAAGTATCTAGAAAAGACGGAATATAAAAGGATCTAATATTACAATTTCTGGTTTCTATATCAAATACCATATCAGCTTAAACAATAATATTATTTAGTACAAATTAATAGCTCTTTCTTACTACTACATTATATAGTCAATATTCAGAAATTCCAAGCTGCAGAACGGGTAAGGCTCCCACAGACCACAGTATCATAAAATCACCATCATTGTTAAAAATACCTAGGTTAAATCACCCATTTCAGTTCCATTCTTAGCTATATTTCACCAAGGCATTCTCTTCACACCAAATGTGTAGAAATCCCAACGCAGTGAACACTGGGACTATCGTACTTTGAAAAACTCAACTAAACCTTGAATAACCATTTGAGCAGATGTTCTTGTTTATCTGGTTTAAAGCTGCACAGGGCTAGAAATCTGTTGATTAAGGCCTCTCTAAGTGCCCCCAGCAAGAGGGGAATCTTAACAGATGCAGAATAACGCATTGACCTCTTTATTACAAGGGATGCATGGATAATACTGAAAGTATATTAGAGAATGGAAGCATGGAATTCAGGCTTTCTCTAGCTGATGACCAGTGCCTTGCAGAAGCTGCCAGCTGGCAGCTATAGGTATGAGAATCTGATATGTCCTAAACAACATTGCAGATCTTCTCTCAGAACTGGAAAACCACAAGAGACCCTAAAGACCTTCTTGCAGGATTTCTTTTAGTCCTAATTAAATGGTTTTGGAATTCAAACCCAAAATTTTTAGTACTTCTCTGGGTTTTTTGTTTTTTGTTTTTTTTTTAATTATTATTTTCCCCATCTGCAACAATATTTTTGTGCATTTGTTCTACATTTGGCTAATCACACAACTTTTGGTGGAGAATGGTGTGGCAGCTGAGAATAAAAGACAAACAAACTTCACTACTATCCTATAGTATATAAAGTATACGGGCCTTATGGAGGAAAGGGTGATGTATTATCACATAACCCCCTCTAATATAAGCCAATACACAGCAAAAAGTTCCCACCTAGTGTAAAGAGGAAAGTACTCCCATCTTTTTGAACAGCTAGATATATAAATATGCTACAGATGGTAGGCAAACATCTGTCATGATGCTTTACCTACCCATTGTCCCAGTTCAATCACTTCTTTACTTACTGTTCACATAGTAGCATTTGTCAGCATGAGAAGGTAAAGTGCACAAAAGAAAAGGGCCACAGAAGCAAATATAATCTGTTCTTTCATCAGAGGAAAAAGAAATTTTAGGAGCAGAATTATAGGAGGGAAATTTCCATAGTTCAAGTTCCTATAATTAAAAGATTCCATAGTAAAAGCTGGATATTTATATGCTGACATTTGGAGGGTTCTGTCAGTTACAGAACACAGGAAGCCTTTTTGATCTTGATCAACAGCCTGGCTTATGTAAAACTTAGATCTACATTTTCTCATTATTTGGTAAGCTGAAAGATCAAGTCCTGTGTGTTTACTAGGTGGAGCTGCTTTTCAAAATTAGCATATATTCTTGAAATGAAACCCATTTATAGCACCACGAAATGAACAGGTATAGACTCCATGTGCAATAGTGCACTCTGTGGTGTGCAAACCCCATTTCTCACCAACCGCAAGAGAGAAGCCAATTCCAGAGCTCCCAGCTGGGTCCCCACTCCCTCAGGCAACCTTGTTAGCAGACTCCCTGCCAACTCAGTCCCACACTACACACTCCCCAGTCCCTCTCCCTCTGTTAAACACCAGGTATCCTAATGAAATACGGATTGCCCGTCAGCAGGGAATGTGAAGCATTGCTTGTCTTCATTTTATGCTTTAAGCACATCACTTGTTTCGTTGCTTTCCTTCCCCTTCCCAGTCATTACCTGCTGTCATGTCATCCTGTCTCAATTCTTCCCTGATGCTTTATGTTTCATTGCTCTTCTTTCACCTTCTCTCCATGCTCTGCTAAGCACCTTGGCTGCAGCCAGCCAGAGGAGATGGTCTCCTTCATTTTGTAGCTTAATAATCATCATGCCAAACCCTGCTCAGTTTCACTGGGTGCATTTGGATTAATAACCATTTGTTGTTTTCATGTCTTTTTTACTTGGCCACTGAACTGAAGAAGAAAAAAAATTATGTTTTTACTGGAAGAAAAAATCTACAGCAAATTACATAACTTTGCAGTATATCAAATCCACTTTACTCCATTAATTGCAAAATATATTTTCATATGATTTCACATCTGTGAAAACTGCTCAGTGTAAATATGCCTTAAATTCTACACTGGTCTTAAGCTGAAACATCTAAAAAATCAGGGATGAACATGTTAAATGTGGGAACCATTTTGAGATGATGGGAAATAGATTTTTCCTATATACATGGAGAGGCAAAAATGAGGAAACAACTTGTTTATCGCCTGTTTTCCTTCCAACACGCTTCCAACCTCACCTTCTGTTGGCATGACATTATACTCAAAGCAGGATGTGCAGTAGGTTCAGTTTCTCTGCAATTGTAGATGATTTCCTGTGTGATGATTCAACTCAGCTGCCAGTCTCAGTGGTATTTACATTCCAAAACAGAAGACTCTTAATGTATGTCATGTCCATAAAATGAAATATTTAGGGTGATGCTACACCCTGTAATTCCTGATGCTTATAAACTCGTCTGGGAAAACTATATTAACTCCAGCTATGCCTTTCTGGTGAAGCATAAAGGGGATTTTTGGCATGGATGTGTTGACGGGGAATTCCCAGTGACTTAGATATCCAATCTTGACCTTAATAATTTTTGACCTAATTGCATAGGTTTAAGTGGTAAAAAAAAAAATGTAAGCTATATGGGGTTTTTTCATGGTTGCAGTAAAATAGTGTATATATTAAATACTTAGGTAATTTCAGGTTCTTTCTCCCAAAATTCAGTTAGAGTAAGGAATTAATCTTGACAAAAATCATACAGGTTTGTGTGACTCAGGAATTACTGTGATTGATAGGCCCTTAACTTGACTGAAATTATCTTTTCTCACTGGAGTACGAGTTCAATGCACAGCATATGCAGTGTTTCTGGTTGGTGAATGAATCAATACATTTGTATCATTTTTCAACAGCAGGCTGAGAGGACACAGCATGACATAGTCTGCTATATTAGGAATTGATAAGGAAAAATCACGCCTATTCAAGCAATCACGAACAATTGCTTCTGCAGCTGCAGTCAGGGGAAGAACCTAGAAAGCATTCATGGAAAGATATATTTCGTTCACCTAGTATTTTGCCATGATGTGAAAGGGAGAGCGAAACCAAGTACAGAAAAAGACCAGCCCAGCTGACTGGCATTCAGGAATTTACTGCTCAGGAGTGAGCACAGTGCTCAGTAGTACAAGAGCACTCTGCGATACATACACATATGTTTATAGTGTGTGCATTTGCACTACAATTATGGGACAGAGATGTGCTTTTAAAGCTAACCTCTCAAATCTTCATTATGTGCTTTGCTTTGTATTTCAAAGTCATCTTGGAACACAGTTCTTTTGTGCAAGATGACCTGGAAAAGCAGCTCCACCCATTTGCATGTACTATTGAAGCACGTATTCTTGAGATATTGGATTCTCAGCATCATCTGCTCAGCTTAACTATTTCACTTGCGTTTCCATGTAGACATACTTTTAATAGCCAAGGAAAAAGTTAGTGGGCACAAAAAATGGTCTATATATACTGTAGTCAGTATATATAGAAGCTTTTTCAGAAGTAGGGAGGCTAGCCAACCTCTTAGAAGGCAGCTCCTATTTCCTGATACTCCAGTACAGGTCTACCTGGAAAAGGAAGAATGTAAAACATCAGTCACTTTATTTGTTGGGGTTTTTTAAACTCCAAAATTGCATAAACATTTTTCAGTAGAATAGTTCATTTTGAGTAAGTTTTATCATTTTGTTATGTGTACTCTTCATTTGTCTTAATTAAATAGCATTTTTCTTGTACTGGATGACTGCAATTTTATTAGCAGAGGAAGGACATTGAAAAGATTTGAAGATGGACAACCGATACCTGGACTAACTTCTTAATGACAAGGACATTTACAAACAAGTCCTTCTTTAAAACAGTGGGGATTAAAATTTGCTTGCACTGTTTCTTTCTTTCCACTGTTCTGTATTTGTTTAAGGAAAATGGTTGCAAATGTTATTCAAGTGACTCAGACTCACTTATTCAAATAAACATTTGCAAATACTTCCTCCTCTCACTTGTTCTACGTGTTTTATTAGTGAAAGCATTCAGATTATTCTGACTACTTACCTGAGCACAGAAAAACAAAGCATTTCTGAGGTATGTTTTTTGATGGTTTTCTATATTCTATGCAGTAAAATGGGTATATAAGTTTATATACTCAGACTTGCAATGAAACCTCTTATCTGAAACACCTTGAGGGGGAGTATGGCTTTGTTTTGGTTTTGGTCAGTTTGGTTTTTTTTTAAGGAAATCTCCTGTATGGTTTGGGTAAAAATAATTGGGCACAGAGGAATGTTCAAATACATGTTATGGTGGTAAACACACCCTGTAAACTCTCCAAAGCACAGAGCAGGCAGTACCAATAAAATTAATTCATTAAGAGGGACTGTAACTAACTCCATATGTATCCTGCTGACAAAAAAATTAAAGCTCTAAGTTGGAATGAGAAGGTCTGTTGAAGTCACAGAAATCAAAAAAGTAAAATTATTTGCCCTCCTAAGTTTTATTTTGTTGCATCTCCTCATGTATATATGTCTATTTACCACAATCCATTCAGAAATAAGCAATAGTGGGAACCATTTTATAGGAACTATGCTCATCTAACTGCTTTCCCCTACTCGTCCTGGTTTTATTCATTATTATTGTGTAAATTAAGGAACTTAAAGAGAATTTCTATATATTATGGAGAAAAACCCTGAATATTGTGTTTAAATGCAGTTTCATACTTTACACTGCAGTTTCATAACCAGTTTAATATGACATAAGCCAGCTCAATCATCAAAGAGTCATCCCACCACCCCCTCATTCCTGGGTGATTATTTCTCCACCCATAGCTGCAGGCACATGAAGTCATACGGCCTTGCAATGAACTACCTCAGGGAAGTCATCTGAGATAATTATCCTGAGGAAAAAAAAGCAAACAGCGAAAAAAAACGAAAACAAAAAACAAAAAACCCAAACAAACAAACAAAAAAAAAAAACCCAAACAAACCAAAAAAACTAAACCCAAAACTATATTTAAACTTCCTTCTTCCAGCTGGGTGTTTTTTCAAAGAACCTTCGTCAGCTGTCTGGTGGTGTTGGTTTATTTTTAAATTTTTTTCAGCACAAGGAACAACATTTGGATCATGAAAACACTGCCACAAATTTCAGGTAGTAGTGCCATCTTATGTAGACCTAAACTAGCCTGAAATTATGTCACTATCATTCAGTAAATTCTGTGAACTCCAAAGAGCTAGTAGCTAAAATGAATACAATGCTATATATAAATCAAAATGAAAATAATCTGCTCAAAGAAAATCAATGAGATATGAAGTAAAAAAGCATATCACATGGACTGCATGCCATGAAGTAACATAAAATGCAATTCCAGCATATAAATCTATGGCTTAAAAAAGAAAGCAAGAGATATGTTAATTTTTAATTTATAAAAAAAAAATCAAATTAAATGTGTTATTTCACAACCCAGCTTCTATTTCCTGCATTAGTAAGAAAATAGACAAGTATCTTGCATCATCGGAATTCACCTTAGCACTTGTTATTTTTTCATGAACTAAGGGTGAATTTCACAATGGGTTAAAGATCATAAAGTGAGATACTGACAAATGCAGGCACCTACATGCAGAATTCTGAGGACTTTTGCTTGGAGGCACTGTAATTCTTTATGTGCCCAGTTTCTTTCTTCAAACTGGCCAAACTTTGCATTTTGCATATGCCGCTCGTACTCTCTGAGCAGTGTGAGCAGCTGATTTGTACCAAAGCCAGGTCAAGATCTGCAAACTAAACATTCTTTAACATGCTTGGCACTGATAGAACTGATATTCCTATAAAGTGCAGCTCCAGGTTTTTTTGTGGTTTTGTTTTTGTTTTTGTTTTTGTTTTTTTTTGTTTTGTTTTTTTTTGTTTGTTTTTTTTAATGTGGGAGGAGACGACGTTAGCTCTTGTATTCCACAGACTGCTGAATAGCTCATCCTCATAGAAGGAGGAAATACCCTTAACTAGCAGAATGATATACCACTTCATCCTAGCCTGTTTTGTCCAATATCTCTAACATACCTTTCACTTTTCAGTTTGAATCTCTTCTGCTGAACTGAGAAAAATGTACAGGTCATGAAATTTCTGAGCTATGGAGAAGTGATGAGAACACCTGAGTAGATTAATGTTTAAGGTATTAGCCTAGGAAGAGAGAATCCCTGTCTTCCTGTCTGCACTCCAAAATTATCTTCTGTTTTTGCTTTTCTTAGACAGTTTATGAGTTACTGGGTATAATACAGATGTGGTGGAATCAAATGGTCCCTCCACCTTAACACCTATACTGCAAAATTGTACTGTATCCCAGCCCGAGTCACCTACAATCCTCCATAATTTGTTCTTCTGATCCATACTCCCTGCTAGATAGTTCCAGAGTCCTTTGGCATGGTGAATTGGATGGGATAATTTTGAGATGGGCAATTTCCTTTGTATACTGTGTGGGAATTAATTATTTCTGTTGGTGTTTCTGGTTACATTTGGGAGATCTGATCACTAAAAATTCAGCACTGAGGCAATCTGTCTATCTGGAAAGGGTCTTCCCTTTTTCTTGCTGGTTTCTGTAAATTATTTATACTTGTACATTGGGAGCCTAAAATGCAGAACCATAGTAATTAATAATAATGTTTACTAAATAACTTATAATATTAATCACTATTGATACAACCATAATAATAAAAGTAGCAAATAATTCACAATTTAAAAGGTAAATTATTATAGAATAAAGTTATGAGAGAGGAGGAAATAAGGTTTATTTAAGAACTGCTGCCTTTCAGGCAGATAACTTCAACAGAAAATGTTTTTTGATCATATCAAGTATAAAATCAACTTCTTATTTTACCTCAAGTTCATTCTTTCACAAGTTCTAATTTTTTTTTTTTTTTTTTTTT
>VWZN01005890.1:25657-35956 GCA_013396955.1 Regulus satrapa | reverse complement strand
GCTTGAGACACATTTGCTCTCTCAATATTTGTTATGACTAAGGCTGTGATATTTATTCTTCATGAGCACACATTAAGGTTGAAAATTTATTGGAGGCAGAGATGTTAACATCTCAATGCCAAAGCTCTATGTTATCCCAATTTTCCAGGGATTTTGTCAGTAATTAGTACTCCTCTGTGTCAATAAATCATTTATATTTTCATTCTCAAACACAATTTCAGCCCAGAGAGAAACTGTAATAAATACTTACTATGCACATGATATATTACTAATGAAGACAATGATAAATTGCTAATAATAAATATATATATATATATTATGAAAGCCCTGCTGAAATATAGGCAATAAATTACTACTAGAATACTTAGAATAAGATTTTCAGGTGATCAAACATTCTTATTAGATTTCATATGCCCTTCATACACACAGTACTCATCCAGTAAAATTCTTCAGGTTTCTTCCTGCTCCACTGAATCCATCAAGACTTCGGACACTGTTATCTGTAGGAGCCATATCAAGCTGGGAATCAGTCATGGAAGAAAAATATCTAATGTGATTTTATGCATCAGCAGGTTGTCCCATTGTCCCACATGCTGTCAGGTCTGAAAGAAAAGAAAATTGTCCAAGGAATATTCAGCAAAATCAGTCTAAGAAGAAAATGGGAGGAATCAAAATTCTGACTGGAGGTCGGCATGCTTGTCAGGAAGCTGTGATGGAGTTGAGCTGAGAGCCAAGTATGACAGTGCTGCCAGCAGGGCAGGGACCTCACCAGCATGGGACCTGCTCCCATGGCTCCTGAGCAGGAAGGGTAGAGCAGGGCCTGAGCAGGGCCCCAGCCACAGGATGGGCTGGCAGGGACATGGGGATGGGGATGAGCTGAAGCTATGCTGGGGTGGTGGCCAGGGCCAGGAACGAAGAGTAGCAGGCTCAGGACACCCGCCACCCAGCTCAAGCAAGACCAAGGGCAAGAGCTGCAGGTTCAAAGCAGCTCAGGGTGAAGGTACAGAGGACTTCTCCTCTCTCAGCCACTTGCACACAGCACTGCTGCATGGCTGCAGCCCAGCCCACAACATGCCCTACAAGTGGGTGGGTGGAGGAGGGAAGATTTGCACCCAGGAAGGCTTTGAAATGTTACACTGTTCCTTCTTGGGGCTTTTATCATACAGTCATCAGCTACACGAAAACATTTCCAAAGTGAAAGACCAGACACCAAAGCAATTACAAGAGGTCAGAGAAGTAGAATCCTCTCTCATATATATAAAATACAAATTCAAATTTCTTATAATCTCAAACAGGAGAAATATTCCCAGTGAACATCTGTCAAAGACAGAGTTTGACATTCATTTCAATAATCTTGGATATAAATAACACAAAATGGAGAAAGACTCACATCTTAATGCAAAATCCTTAATCCAGCAAATTTAAAATCAGGGATTTTAACATTGACAGATATTAGGCAAGGTCAAAACTTGGAGGAAGAGATCTGCATGCCCAGAAAGTTCAAGCAGATTTCCTTAATATTAACTCAAGCATATTCACTGAAAATCTTTACTTTTTTGAGAGTATGTATAATCTACCAGACATTGAAAAGTAGATGTCAACATTTCTTAATTAAAAGAGGATATTTTAACATCATTATATACTGATTTTAGATACTAGGAATGTCTACAACAGGATACCAATTATTTCCTTCCAAACACTTTGATTAGGCTTAATTTTAAGGTCCTTCACATTCAAGTTCTAAATACTTCAATAATTTAGTGCTATCCCTCAAAATGTTTTTTAGACAAAAACAACACACAGGATGCTTTGTATTTGGAGAAAAATAAAATGCTTACATTAGTAAGTGCATTACGTTTCCTCTTTTTCTGTTTAGTATTAATTTAATCAGATTTTTTTGTCATTAAAATGTCACTTGTGTATTATTCTATATTGTTTTTTAAACAAAACCAAGTATTTATTTTCTTTCAGTCCAATATCAAAGACCACCTAGTAGTTTTCCTTCTTTTAATATCTGAGACATATGGTTTGGAATTAAAATGTTCATATTTCACTCTCTCTATTATCTTTTGGATATAACATTCACAGCTTATTAACTAGGGACTCACTAAGCCATATGGTGAAATAGTAGTTTTGCATCAGGTACAACTCAGTCAAATAATTAAACAGTTGCTCTGATTTAGGTGCACTTTTCAGTCCCAATGAGACAGCTGAAGATAATACTTACTTAAACATTATTCTACTTGAATGCACTTTAAAATAGATTCATATCCTGATTTGTAGTATCAACTCAAATCCAAATAGATGTGTGCCCAATGTCATTATCTTTTAATCAAACACAACATTGTGCCAAATAATGAAGCAGGGCTCAGATCTCTCATTAAGGAAGAGCTCCTTTTCTTTTTTAAAAATAAGGGTTTATCAGCTCAAATTTACACTTTAATGGTTTCTGACAAAACTCTTCTACTCACATAAAAAACCTTAGCAAAGCATCTTAATATTTACAATCCAAATTGAGTTTGCCTCTTCAAGATTTTTTTTTACTGATGCAAAAAGGTCTAGGTGTGTTAGGTATAGCTTGTCAAATTTTGTCTTACTCCTACCTGAGTCCTCAGATGATAAACAATTTACTCTATATCCTGTTGCCCTACATTAATGGTTTAACCCTAAGATATCCTCCTCAATCTATGCTGATCCCCACCCCCTTGCTATAGTCAATTATACCTTGTGCCACCTCTTCCTCTTGAAAAGTATGATGTCCCATTGGTCCATGTGCTTCCTCTTGAAAAGTATGATGTCCCATTGGTCCATGTGACCCATTTCCCTCCTTCTGTTTCCCTTATTGGATTATGCTTTTGTGAATCCTCCCTTTTCTCCTCCCCAGGACATTCCTGGTTGGTTGATAATTTGCACACACCCCACACCCCGCACCCCCCTTTTGGGTTTTTCCCCCCATATATAAGTCCTGTCTCGCAGCTGAAATTTGTCTTTTGCTGCTATCTGAAGAAAGGGGAATGTCTTTGCACCCCACAAAAGGCCTCCCTCTCATCCCTGTCTCCTTCAAGTGCCGCTTGACAGCCAAAACTGGTCATGGAGCAATCACTGTAGCTTCACCTTGGGTTTCCTTGTCCCGGGGTGTCACTTTGCACCCGCACAGGGTCAGACTGCTAGAGCTAGCTGGGCTCTGACCACTGTGTCAATATCCAACGTGTATTGCTGAAAATTCCCATGTTCTTAGCTTGGAAGTGCTTTAAAATTAAATTACAACATAATAGTACACCCTCCTTTCCATTATCTGCTTTTGTATTAAAACAACAAGATTTGATGGTTTGGGGGTTTGTTTGGTTTGGGGGTTTTTTTGTTGTTTTGCTTTGTTTTGTTTTCTTATTTTCAGATGTTTGCTGATTCACACAAAGAAAACCCCGGATAATTTCACTATTTAAAATACTCTTTACAATTTTAAGAGGAGTTGGGAATTCTCCACTGAGAACGAAGATGAGAATAGAGATGCCAAAGAATTTTTTACATTACAACTGAAATTATAATCTTTTCCCTTTTTGAGATTTATATACATAGAGATTTTATATCCAGTATACCAATACATGTGTGTCTATACTTGCAAAAGGAAGATCAATGACTTAGCCTTATTGTCGCTTATTTTTAAACACAAGACCAAACTGAGTAGAACTAAACTTTTTAAATGAAAACATAGTAATAAAATCATGAGCTTTAAAAGTTGCAGTAAAGTATCATCCACACATTCAGGAGTTGTTTTACCCTACTCTTATTAGTACTTTCAGCATTCATTTACTAGTACTCTTAGTATTAGAATAAATTGTTCTACTGAAATTCATAATAATGTAGATAATGTAAAATTATTGTATTGTAAATCATTTTAAAATATTATAAAGCTACTTAGGTGTTCTATATAGCTACAATAACACAAATATAAACTATTTAATACTTCCATCTCTTGACCTTTAATACTTGAATAGATATTCCCAAATAATTTCACATTTCCTTGTTATCCAGATAAGGATCCTCTCTATACAGAATACCTGTGTGTGCTAACCCTTTAGTCATGGCAGCAGCAGGCGCCATGGAGCTGGGGGCATGTGTACATGAATGAGACTCTACTGCACCGACTGAAAAACTGCAAAGTGCTGCTGTGAGGAAATTTTATACACAATTAACATTTTTCTAATTAATTTTACCTATGCAGATGGAAGTATATACATTTTGATAGGTATATTTGTAACAATAAAAATAATTTCATCTTTGAAGGCAGTAAAAAGGCAGGCACAAGTCTTTTGCAGATGTTTTCATCTGTCAGATTTCTAGAGCTCTATATGCCAAGATACAGAAGATAAAGATGATATTTACAAGCAATTCAAGTAATTTACATCTTTACAATTTAAATCTTCTTGAAGATAGCCACTACTAAAAAGTAGCACGCAGGACAAGCTTTGAAAGAAAGCAATGAAGATGAATGCATTTAGGACAAAAGAAGCTGAACCAGAAACTTTTACTAAGTAAGCAATGTCTTTTCTATAATCTTTGTAAAGACTTATGTTTAAGAGCTTTCTCTCTCATTAAAACATTAATTTCCCTCTAAAATAGATGGGGAATATGATGCTATCTAGAAGGCAAGTGTGTTAGTGGTCCAGACAAGGAGCCAGGAAATGTTAGCAGGTAGTTTGCCTTCAGTTTTCTAGAGACACCCATGATAAAAAGCAATTAGTAAAGGAGTAGGTGGAAAAACTGTATGTTATGGGGTTTATGGACACCACTCAAAGCAATAACTATATCAGGAGAACAAAGCTAAACCTTTCTTTTAGCGTACAAGTGACTGGGAAATCTGTATCAAGATGTAGTTTCTTCTCCGATTCTTTGCTTACTGCAAATGAATATGTCCTTTGCCTCCAGAAACGGCCTTCCCAGACAGACAGAGAAAATTACTGTCTCCTCTGTAATGGGTAACAGAAAGACAGCATTCTTCTGTTACACATGGGAAAAAAGATTATATCATGGGAGACACATTGGAAAATCAAATCCTTCGGGACAATACACTTGATAATACACTTAACTGTGTCCTAGATTTTGAGTCTAATTTGGAACTGTACTCACATTTGGCATTAAAGATGAACATTAAAACATAGCTTAAATAGAGATGATGAGGGCTATCTATAAACTTTGCAGATATGTGTGTGTTATATTCACACATCAACAATTAGACCATTTAGAGGAATTTGGCCTGGAAATACCTAGCTTCTGGACCCTTATTAAATACTAAACCCTAATTACCTTAAGTAAACTTGGCTTAAGAGTAATGAGAAGTACACTGGGTTCAATGCATATCTCACTGGTTCAGAAGTTGATACATATTGGGACAAAAATCTTGGCACCTCAAAATTTTAAAAAGAAGCAGCAAGGCTCCTACAGGGTTTGGATAAGCCATATCCATCACAAAAACTTCTGAATTGTAGTTCGGGCATTTAGTGTCTAAATTTTGCCTTGTACAAAATAACTCTTCTATATCTTATTTCTGTCTGATCTATGGTCTTCAAATAAACTTCATACTTAAGTTTTATAAGAGCATACAAAGTTTCACTGCAAAGCTTTTCTAAACCAGGTCTCAATTAATCCTGTTTATCATTTCCTCTGCATCGATACTGTCCTTGGCAAATGGCCTCAGTCTGTGATGCAGAGAAGTCCACTTTAGTATTCAGTTAATGTACAGTTGGTACCCCTAATGACTCATGCTATTATAAAATTGACTGAGATCACCTAAAGGAAAAGAAAAAAAAACAACAAAAAAACCCAGATCATTACAAAAACCTCAGTATTCTGTGAGTCTTGTAATGCTTGTGCTCTGAAGACAGAATTTCCTATTAGGTAGTCTGAAATGTCTAATGAAGGCTGTTGCAGGAATTTTGATGATATTTGCAATTGAGGAGTCTCTGGCTATTCTGATTGTTCCACCTGTTTGGAAATGAGATGAAGGGCAAGAAAAAGGTCAGAATGAAATTAACAGATAAGCAAAAATTAGAGATGAAGATGCTGCATTTGGCTTAGTCAGAATTACAGAGTATTTCTAGGTCAGTGTTAATAGCAAGTGTCTCAGCTCTCTACCCAGGAATGGCCATAGATGATTGATTAGGTTTACTGGTATACTTTAATAGATTGGAACAAGGATTCCAGGTAATATGTATTTCAGAGACCAGCATTTTCTTGTTTCTAATTAATCTAAAGCCAACTTGACATATTTGCATAGTTTTAATGAAATTTGAGGTTTGATATTCAGAAAGAGGAATCAGAGAAACCAGAATCATAGAACAGTTGTTCTAAAAGGAAATTGTGTATATTGGTGACATTTATTTGCATCATGAAGATTTTCCCTACTTTACACAGAAGTCCTGGTTTTCTAGATATTTAATTTTCCTGGGTTTTTTTTCCAACCAACTCATATGCAACNCCTATTAGGTAGTCTGAAATGTCTAATGAAGGCTGTTGCAGGAATTTTGATGATATTTGCAATTGAGGAGTCTCTAGCTATTCTGATTGTTCCACCTGTTTGGAAATGAGATGAAGGGCAAGAAAAAGGTCAGAATGAAATTAACAGATAAGCAAAAATTAGAGATGAAGATGCTGCATTTGGCTTAGTCAGAATTACAGAGTATTTCTAGGTCAGTGTTAATAGCAAGTGTCTCAGCTCTCTACCCAGGAATGGCCATAGATGATTGATTAGGTTTACTGGTAGACTTTAATAGATTGGAACAAGGATTCCAGGTAATATGTATTTCAGAGACCAGCATTTTCTTGTTTCTAATTAATCTAAAGCCAACTCGACATATTTGCATAGTTTTAATGAAATTTGAGGTTTGATATTCAGAATCAGAGAAACCAGAATCATAAAACAGTTGTTCTAAAAGGAAATTGTGTATATTGGTGACATTTATTTGCATCATGAAGATTTTCCCTACTTTACACAGAAGTCCTGGTTTTCTAGATATTTAATTTTCCTGGGTTTTTTTTCCAACCAACTCATATGCAACAGTGAATGCTCTTTGTCGAAACTCTGCAGCAATGATAGAAAGCCTGCACTAACCATGTTGTCTTAGGGAGAAAACACCCATTCAATTCCAATGTATGATGGCTAGTGAACCCAGAAAAAGGTACAGGTTGCTCAAATAAATAAAGCCATCTACTGAACACCATCACAAGAAACTTTTCTCAGAAGGGAAGAAGAAAGAGTTAGGATTGGTTGAAAAGTTAGACTGGTGTGGACAGCTAAAATATTACAAAACATAATTTAAAATCCAAATTAATGGGGTAGCAGACTTAATTATTTCTATAAACAAGTAACAGAACAGTAATGAGGGCTCAGCTGTTCATGTGTGCTGTATTTGACCCTTGCATTTGGAATAGTTTTTCTTCCAGCCCTGCATTGCTGTCTTGTACTAAACTTTTATTCCAATGTTACTCAGAGTCAGAAAATTACTCAATACAAATAAGCATAAAAGCATATTATGTAATATACCTTGCAGTTCAAAGACAAAGAAGAAGGAAGAATATATAAAGGCATGGAAGAAATTCCTCCCATCTAAGGCATTGAAGGAAAAAAAGAGCAGAGATACCTGTAAAGTGTTTGAATAGGATTTTCTTCTACAAAGACCTTTCCTTATAAAAACACTTTTGCAAATGCAACATGAAGAAATCAACTTTTGAAAATTCAGATTCAATGGGAATATAAAATGGATGACATAAAATTTTTGCAAAACAAATAAATAAATTCTTGTTATCTTTTGCATTTTGAATATTTTCAGATTTTTGTGAAATATGAATTTCACAAAGCATATTCAATTGCTTTATTTTTATACAGTTCATGGTATATATTACAAAATATATTGTTTTATTTTAACACTAAATAAAATTACTATGGTGTTTTCCTAATTTAATTTTCTTGTCTGATACAGTATATAAAATTTAATTTACCTCTATAACTAATGCTTGGCAGGAAATTTTTTTCTTGAGTTAGACCTTTCAACATTTTTCTTGCAAGTAATGGAATAGATAAAAGTAAATCACATTTCACACAAGCATTTTATGGTATGCTGTAAGCAAATGTCCAAAGAAACACAAACTTAAAGCATTAGAAGTGAAACCATTGAGTTGCAGATAAACCATAGAAACTTCTTTTTAAAAAATTTATTTGTAAAGGTCTAATTACATGTTAGGGACAAGAACTGAAAATTACCACATATTAGAGTCTTCCTCATCTCTAAAATAAACACAACCTTTTTTTCAGTTGGACACAAAAAGAAATTCCCCTAGTCCCATTTATACTTTTAAATCACAGAAAGGGTAACTATAACAGTGCATGAGCAGAAACCTCGCCTAAGGAAAAATTTGAATATATTTCCCTCACTTAAATAAAGTCCATGCCTGAGCTGAGATTAAAATTAGAAATTTATTCCTGAACACATAAATATGACAGTATTGTATTTAAGTTCTGATGACTATAACTGTCATGCTTGAGTTGGCTTTTTATTTTCTAAAATAGACTACTTTATATATCACACCACATTATTGTTAATCTTCAATATATTTAATACATTGGGGAAAAAAAAAATCTTGTGGGTTTTACGTCAAGAAAGTATATTTGAGACAGTCATTTTGGTCTGACTTTGACAGTTATGGGAAAAAAAAACCCAAAAACACCAAACCAAAAACAAAAACACAAACANCCCCCATGAGTAAAAGACTGTACAATGGACTTTGATAGGAGACCACGAGCTACCTTTTCTTAATGTAATGCTGTATGAGACAACAGCCTCAATATAATTTCTTCTGTATTAAAATAATTTTGAACTTCAAGGATTTCTGTATTCCCCTATGGCTCTAGTTAGAATGAACTTGCTCAATTTTTCAAAAGCAATGCATATTCAGTGTACATGGCAGGAAGAGTGCAATACACTCAACAACTCTAGTAACCAAATCTTTGGAGTTTCTGAAAAATGCAATAAGGCTCTTTCTCAGAAATTAGGAACATCTGAGAAGTCATGCCACTACTGGGAAAAGGAATCTGAAATGATATTTGAGAATTATGCAGCTACCATGCACTATTAACACTTTTAAAAATGCAAAAAAAAATCACACTTTTTTCTTTTGTAAATACTGTCAGAATCTTTTCTGTCTTTTCCTCCGCCATCCAAAGGTTTGTTCATTTTGTCATTTCTGTGGATTGAGAGTTCTAAAGAGCAAAGGAAAAACTCATGAAAGAAGTGTAAAAGTTTATTGAGAGGAAAGATGATGACTTCATTTTTCCTCTAATATCAAACTCAGTATTTCAGGTAAAGTAGGAAATCTATGGATTTTCCCAAACTTCAGATCTTATTCTGAAGCCTTATTTTCAGATCTTGAGGAAAAGAACAGTAAATTTAATAAAAATTGAGTGGACGAAAGATTTTTACAAACCAATTCACTTGCAGAGATTTAATCCTCACTTTTCAACAAGTATTAACAAAAAAAAACCCCAAACCCCCCACCCCCCCCCCAAAAAAAAACAGGGGAAAAACACATGGTTCTTAAATTTCTATTTTTATTGTCANTCTTCCTCATCTCTAAAATAAACACAACCTTTTTTTCAGTTGGACACAAAAAGAAATTCCCCTAGTCCCATTTATACTTTTAAATCACAGAAAGGGTAACTATAACAGTGCATGAGCAAAAACCTCGCCTAAGGAAAAATTTGAATATATTTCCCTCACTTAAATAAAGTCCATGCCTGAGCTGAGATTAAAATTAGAAATTTATTCCTGAACACATAAATATGACAGTATTGTATTTAAGTTCTGATGACTATAACTGTCATGCTTGAGTTGGCTTTTCATTTTCTAAAATAGACTACTTTATATATCACACCACATTATTGTTAATCTTCAATATATTTAATACATTGGGGGAAAAAAAAATCTTGTTGGTTTTACGTCAAGAAAGTATATTTGAGACAGTCATTTTGGTCTGACTTTGACAGTTATGGGAAAAAAAACCCCCAAAACACCAAACCAAAAACAAAAACACAAACAAAGCCATCCACCACAAACAAAACAGAAATTTTGTGGAAATTTAAACCATGTCTCCTGACAAAGGAACTACCTTACAAAACACAGGTTAGAGCCTTCTATTCATAAACACTTAGGAAGGAGATAATTTCAATTCTGTTGTTTTGTGGTTATTTTGTTGTTATTGGTTTGAGGGATCTTTTTCTTTAGTCGTTCCCAGGCTGCCCATCCCCTC
>VWZN01005890.1:993-15627 GCA_013396955.1 Regulus satrapa | reverse complement strand
ATGTCTCTTCGATTACCAAATTTAGCACCTATGACAGAGGAAAACCATGTCTGTGATTATTTTTTAATCAGCTGGAGATTTTGATGTCTTAATACTGTTAATGAAGTTTGTGACAGGAGTGGTTTTGTTTGCTTTATATCACTCAGACAGGAAATTTTTTTCCAGAACTCCACAGACCTGATTGCGAAACATGTTTCTTTTAGTACCTAATATGCCAACAACACAGTTCTTTTGTTTAAGTTGAACAGGAATTGAAAGATTTATAACAATAAGGCAATCCATTAAGAGGAAAATCAGGTGGACAACATAGGCATCAACCAAATTATTATGACAGAAGATAAAGTCAAGATTAGTAATAAATTTTCCCTAGCATTTCATGATCTACTGTACACTTTTACAGCTACTAAGTTTGATGACCTTATTTTTTTTCAGCTGGGAAGGTTAAGAAGGCAGCATGAATTCTCACAAAAGGTTTTGCTTTTTCCTTTTTTGAAAATCTATATTGAGTAGACTGTCTCTTTTGCAATTTCCATGCTTTTGAAATGCATTATCAGGAAGCTGAAGACCATTACCCTGCTAAGGAAAGAGATACACCAAAGAGAGACACTTATCTGCTAAAGGTGTACCAGTTTTCCTATCACATAACTTCTTAAAAGGGCAAAAAAACTTAATATTTTTCTTATTTACCATAGCTTGTCTTTGCCGCACAAATTTTTGCCAGTAGAGTCATAAATCTCATTGATACCAAGGGGATTCTCAATTGAGCAAGGAAAACAGAAGCTTGTGACAACACGGCTTGGAATTCCCAAACACCTCANATTTTTTTTTTAATAAATAGCATGGTACATACAGATTCATCTACAGGAGTTCAACTTAACTTTCTTCATTCAATGTAGAAGCATATTCAGTAGATAAATGGTATAAAGTTGGAACTCAGATCTTCTGTCTGTAGCTTAATGCATTATTATCTAATCTTTTTCATTAAAAGGATAATATAGCCTAATATTTTTGTGTTTTGGAGAAGACATTACTAGAGATCTTCCTGTTCCTAACTTAGTGGTTTTTCTTGTCCTTCAAACACCACCCAAAGCACACATTTTGGCTCCACAATGGGGTTACTAGATGACCTTTAAATGTCCCTTCCAACCCCAACTATTCTGATTCAATGATGCTGAACTTGCTCTGTGTTTTAATAAAAGTTTCAATATTGATAATTGCCCAGTATAAAGGTCACAGAGAAATTGTGGAACTACTTAAGTTGAACTACTTTTCTTGCTCTGCAGCCTGTACAGGAAGGCAAAAGGTTGTTAAAAAACACTATATCAGAAGCATGAGAAAAATATCCAATTTCTTTTCTAGTAAGATGCTTGCAAGTGCAATTTTTCAAGTAGTTTTTGGAGTCAGAGGGTTTTGATCCTTGTTTTCTCTCTTCTTTTATCTATAAACTAGGTAAGGGCAAACTGAAATATCATACCTGTGCACATTACTGAAGCAAGTGATCCACAGTACCCATATCTGACTGGCCTGCATCTGCCACTGTACCACTGCTGTAGAATAGGGACACTTCCATTCCAGGAAAATGGCTTTGTTCCTTTCAGGTAATCATTATTTTCTGGAATTTTCATGATACTGTTAGTGGTATGACTGCTTATCTAGAAAGAGAAAAGAAAAACAACCTTTTCAAATAGTTGACCATGTCTTCATGTTCTAAGCTTGGCTCAAAATTGTCAGAGATTAGCATTGCAAATTTAATTTTCCTGTGAATCTGAACACAGGAAGGATTTTTTCCTGCTCAGCTGCTGTGTTAGATTACCATGTGGTTTGTCCTTCTACAATATAATGAAGTGTGACCTGATCTATTAAGAGGTCTCACATCCCCATAGATCTTACCATGTGATTCACCACCATGCTAACATGCACCGGGTCATTGCGCCAACAATGGTCACGATCAGAGCCATGATGGTAACTCGCACCCATATCTAAGATCTTCAAGCAGATGTCTAGAATCCCATCTTCAAACTGAGGAAAAAGAGGATAACACAGTTATCATGATATGCTGACATTGCTAAAGTCCTTTTTTATAGGTTAATAATCCAGTCTTTTTTACTTATATGAGTTGCCCTCTCTCCTCTCCTGTCTTTTTTTTTTCTTTTTTTTTTCTTTTTTTTTTCCTTTTGTTAAATCAAGCACATCTCCTAGTGGTCTTCATTGTGTTGCCTATCTGCCTGAAGGAAAACCAAAGGCAAAACCATGGATTTTTTACTTATATTTGACCAATGGAATAATTTTCCTTCAGAAGCACAACATTCCAATGTTTCACCTGTTCCCAGAACATTCTGCAATTTCCCTCATTTTATTGGATAAAACTTTGTTCCGATTATTTGGGCTACNNNNATTTTACTGGATAAAACTTTATTCCGATTATTTGGGCTACAGTGAAATTCTCAGACATTTTGCTTTGTGTATTCATAGTCTGATCCTAAAGACTGATCTTAATCCATAGACTGATTCTAAAAACCTTTGCACTACAAATAGAGCATACATTTCTGAAAAAAATACAGACAACACTTTATTTATTTGTATATGGATGGCATCTATTTCTGAAAATGTGTTAAAAAATACCTGTCCGAAGTGCCATGGCCGAGAGGTTATGTGCTTGTGAACTCCTTCATACAGTATTCCATGTTCATTTAGAACATATTCTTCTCTATGGGCCTGACTGTCCAAATATACAGGGTCATCTGGAAAAGATGAAGAGCTTTCATTCAGACAAAATGTACCTTTCTAGTACTTCTGTCTTTCTGCATCACTGAATTCCTCCTTCCTTTCCTACCAGTTTTAGATTTACACTTTTAAGTGTTGAAGGTTGTGGGTTCTTTAAGCACTCACAGAGAATTCATTCCTACCTACATCTAGATTATATCTGTATTAAGTCACTTCCTTGGAGACTCTCATGCCGTAGAACACATGAATGGGAGAGCTTGCAATTTATCTTCACACTAAGCTATTCTACAAGTCAAACACTCAGTAACCAGAATCGTGTATCTGATTTAGATCAGATCAGCACAGACAATGTGAATATTTGTCATGTTGTGATTTTGGCGATGTCCTACAGACTCCAGAATTACTTGCTACCAGAGCCAGATCTACAGAATTTAACTTGTATTTGTACTATATTATTTTATTATCATAACACAGTATTCACAGAATTACAAAATTATTGAAGTTGGAAGGGGCCTCTGGAGGTGATCTGGTCCAATCTGCAATCAATTTCCCAGGTCACATCCAGATGGCTTTTGAATATTTCCAAGGATGGAGACTCCACAACCTCACTGGCAAACCTGGGCTAGTGCTCCGTCACTCTCACAGAAAAAAATGTGTTTCCTGATGAACAGAGGAAAATTCCCAATGCTTTCTATCTTGTCAAGACACTATAAATGTTGTGGGAAAAAATTGTACCTCAGCCCTACTACCACTAAAAAAAAAACCACAAAAACAAAAAAAACCAAAACAAAACAAAACAAAAAAAAGAATCAAAACAATGGCTTGAGACAATCTAGAACTTGGAGAAAATAAATTGAAAATAACAAAATTAAATCTCTCCTTGATTCTCATTATTTTTGTGACTACATCCTTTTTGTACCAGCTAAATAATAAATATCTTCAACAGTTTGACTCATCACTATTTTTCTTAAAACAATTTGATTGTCACTAGAGTTCTTACCTGCACACCAAGGGTTAAAAAGGACATAAAAATCTCCAAGACACCGCTGATATGTGTGACCACAAGATGTGATTTGCATATTGAGAATATAACGGCCAATGCAGACATTGGAGGGAGGAAACACGCTGATACTGATGCATTTTGGCTGATGAACTTTGTAGGAAGCACTCCAGCATGTTTGATCCAGACATCTGCCCATTGGGAAGGTGCATTTTGTCTCATTTGATTCACAGGGTCTGAGGCCTTTTCAGGAAAATAAAAACCACTTCCATCAGACTACTAAACAAAGCACATGTAAAAGGGTGAGTAATTTGCTTAGGCATCATTTGCAAGGTGAAGCTCCCAAGGGTGGATTTCTTTTTTACTTGTCACTTCTTTAGCAGATTGAGAAAACTTTTCATATTAGAAGAACTGCCTGATTTAGGGGAAGGTAGTCTCTTCACACAGGACATGAGTAGAATTTTCCCATACTCTGTGGGAATACGAAGACTATGAAAGAAGTCTTCTGATGATGATGGGAAATATTATTAACCAGTAAAGGATTAGGAAGAACTACGGAGCATTTGGGAGTGACTACCTGTCTCCACGGTGAAAGCAGCCTGGTCCACGGAGTCATCCCATTCCCGATTTTGGAAACGAGCATAAAAGCTAAAGGCTTGCCCTCTCCTTATTATCTGTCTGTCAGTTCCAAAGAAATAGGTGTTATGTATTTGACAGTTGGAAGGACAGTTCAAGTCGACTTCTCCCAGCTCAATAACTGCAGGACAGAGAGAGGAACAAAACAAAATAAATTAAAAAAAAATTTTTAAAAAAGCTCCATATAATTAAGTTCCCAACTGTGACTGTGGTTAAGATTAGGTGAAAGTGGAGACAGTGATGAAAAACAGTGATAACTCTTTCAAAATTAATTCATTACTATGTTCAAAATTCAGCAAGACTGAAATTGAGACATACATCCATAAAAGTTCCTTTACAAGTTCATTTCTTTCCTAGCTTGTAGATCGAAACTTGTCAAACTCTTTGATTTTTAAAGCTGTGCTACAAATTTCACTTCTTTTATATAGTGCTGGATTGTATTATAAATACCTGATGCTGAAGGACAATATTAGTATCTCTAATTGAAAAATTGACTTTGCATTGCAATGTTAACATTACATCATGCTGTCTACAGACAGTTACAATTTTGGACATGCTATCATTTGAGATCTTTGGGTTTGTTTTATATAAGAAATAAAAAAATTAAATAATGTGTATGTGTTTGAAAGCTTAAGTGGTACTCTAAATGGTTTATGAAAAAAAAAAAAAAAAAGAAAAAAAGAGATATGTATAAATATCTACCCAAAACTTTAAACAATTTTAATTACACGTGGAAATATTTTCAGTCTGCACTCCCAAAGTCATACAAAAGTTGCAGATATCTTTGAGGAACTTAATGGAAAAGGAAATATTCACAAATTGTAACATTTTAAAATGCTGACAATCTATCCCAGGTGCTGTGACTAGCTTGACAAAAATCTTGGCTGATTCCCCCTTGGGCATCCTGTCTGCATATCAGTCATTTCATAGGAGTAATTATGACACTGGTGCCAGAAGGATGGGTGGCAACATTCATCTTTACTTATTTGCATACAACTTTTTATTTTCCAAAGTTCTTCACTCTAATTGAAGACGACGCCAGCCACAGATTCTCAGCAGTTTTGGAAATTGGGTGTACTGATGTACAAAGTCTTGTATATTATTAAAATTTTAAAGGGTAAGTTTGGTCCTGTTAAGACTACAGAAAAATCTAACTTCTCTAACTGCATGGGTAGCTCATTGAATACAGAATTCATACTTAAGAGGAAATAACTTTTCCCAAGCAGAACCATGGGTGTATCCACACAAGGGGAGACTCATAGCTAAGCCCTTGGGACCAGGACATTTTTAACACAAACCAGTAGAGTTTTCCAGGATCACATCCTGAATTAAATAATAACTTAAATTAATTGGGGAGAGGGAGGTGGATTAGATAGGGAAGAGGGAAAAAAAAAAAGTGGGTTTTTTTCTGATTTGTTTTCCTTGAATAAAAATAATCTTATCTAACTATTTAAATTTGGTAACACATTGGTCATACAGATCTTCAACAGAGATTAGCGACAAATGCAGATCTGAGTGCTACCCATGATAAAAACATGCACATGATCATCAATAACCAAAAAATACAGGAGTGCATCACATCATTATTGCTCCTGAATACAACATGCCTACTAACAAGAAAGCAACAGAATTGAACTAAAAATCTAGTATCTTAATCACAGTTGTCAACCATAACACAAAGCATTTTGGTCAAACCAAATGTGCTTATAGCACACATGGCAAATTCCTGTGGTCAAAAACTCTGAAAGAACCTGATCCTTGCCTGGTCTCTGGAGGTGTGCATAAGCCAAGACAACTACTCTTCATCCACTCAGTAATCCAGCTGAACTGGAACATCAGGGAGCTGAGACATTGTGTTTCCCAGGGAAGTTCTCTAAAGTCAGCCCACAGTTTGCTTATCAGATTTAAGTATCGCAACTGGATCACAAAGGAGCTAATGATTGCTTTCTTAAGCAAAGACTGCTCAGAAAAAATATGAAGGGCAATTCAGTTTCACATTTCTTACTGATTTTCTGCCTCTGCTAGAATTCTGATCATCAATATCAGTCACGGGTTTTTCTCTAACAATTCATATGTTTGCCTTCATTCAAGACAGAATACTTCAGGTATTCATTCACTGGAAAATAATTGCTTCTAGTATGAGATTACTGAAACCTAGCATGCTGTAATTTATGCTGGATTTTTTTTTTCTCATCTTATTTCCTATTTTCATAACTGGCAATTGTTTCACTAAATCTTTTCCATAGCTCTCTTTTTCCTTCATAGCAGTTTTTTTCAAAAGTTCTTTTTTCCCCTTTTCACTAGTTCCACAAAGAGTATAAAAAAATACTATAATCCCTACACAAAAATATATGCAATTTTTTAGGTCTGTACACATGATAATTTAATTATTTCTGTTTTCAGACCTGGTTTAAGGGATATTAAAGTTTCAAGACACTTACCTTCCATTTTTCTTCTACATGTACTTGTGTCTGAAGCACGGTACTGGTGGAGATACCAGCTCCTCAGCAAGACGCACTGCAAGGTCTGGCTGATCTCCTCTGAGAACCAACCTAATTTCCTCTCAGTAACACTTATATTCACAACTAAGAAGCCGTCACACGTGTTGCATCAACAAAATACCAGTTTTAAAAGATGCCCCACCCATGTGTCTACTGATGCTCATAAATGATTCATTTTAACTTCCAGCATTATTAGGGAGAGTCCTGCGGCTGGAGGGAGGGAAGAGATCTTGGAAACCTCACCTGTAGCACAGTGCTCTCAGTGTCCTACAGCTTGTCCTGTCTCAAAAATATTTTAAAGCCAGGATGAATCTAAAAACATTTCAGGGTAGGTCATTATTTGTAGCCATACAAAGTTCCATAAATACCAGCACCTACTGTTCCCTTCTGGCTAGACATCTTCAGACAGCTGTGGAAAACAATAAGAACACTAGACTAAAGCTGAATTTACCCTCTCAGAATATGATAAGCAGTAGACATTTTTAGAGTAATATAAACAAAAAGCCCAGCTTTCAGAAAGTCTGCACAGCACTCCCTCCAAGAGGAGGTCAGAACAAAATAATCAGTTGCCAACTTTTCCAAATAAATTGTAAAATATGCAGAGAACATGCCCTAAATTGAAGTTGACAATAAAATTTAACCTAAAAATTTAAAAAGTTGTTTATAGTTTGTATGCATTTATTTACTAGCACACGGTTTTGCATCTTCTTAGCTTATTCCACCTCCCTTCCCCAAAATTTTGAAATCCATTTCCAACAATCTCTGTGAACAGAAGCTGTGTTGATGCTTTAACACAAAATTTGTTCTATTTTATTTAGGTTCCAGGAATATTTAATAAAATAAAACAAAACAATCACAGCAGTGCTGTCTTTGTACACTCAGTGATGTGTACTTTAGCCTGCAGATTGCAGACATGGATTGAAATTTTTTCTGGCAAAACCAGAGTGAACATGTGCTACTAGTTTCCTCCTATCCTTTCTATGCCTCTATGCCATGCTTTATTCCATAAGCTATCTTTTGAATCCCTCAAAGTTATTCTTTGGATTAAAAAAAAAAAAAACAAACAAACAAAAAACCAAACAAACCCCTAAACCTAAAATAAAACAAAAATTACCCCAGACAAACCAAGAAAAACTAAGCACAAAAATCATTCATTGATATAGAAAAGATTCAGACACAATGACTGAAGTTCAGTGATTTGCATAACTGCCTGAATTCTAGACAGTGCTTTAAGAAATCATGAAATGAAAAGACTTAACAAACAGTGAAATAACTTAGTAAGCATAACCTAACAGCTCAGGTATTGTGAAATAACTTCAGAGAAATTAAAGCAAAGAAAAAAATCAGCACATCAGCAGTGGGTTTGGAAGAGAGTGGATTTAAACATTTGTATAACTGATGCATATGAAAGTGAATCTAATTTTCAATGTGTTCATATTTTGAAAATTATGTTTGGCTAGTTAGTAGACAGACATAAAAAAGTCTGAATCCCAAGTATTTCATGCACCTCTCATATATCTGAAAGATTTCTTTTTCTTAATATTTGCCTTTTGACTATTAAAGTTCAACTCACTGAAAAATGAAAAATTAAAAACACCACTCTTTCATAAGAAATAATCTAACAGCCATATACAATCAACTTTTAATCAGCCTGCAAAATATGAATGGTAGCAGTCACTTCAGCCACCAGAGACCTGCCTACAAGCAGATTCTCATATTACCATCCAGAGAACAGAAAAGTACCAGATTTGGTCATAGTTTCCAAGAATATATTAAAATACCCTCAAATACATCTAGTTCAATCTTCTGACTGAAATATCTTGGTAAATGAAAGCCTGCAACAAATAAAAGAAAACAAATAAGCATCAGTGAGTGGCTGCACCTGTGGGTTCAAAGAGACTTAATTAAACGTTTAAAATAATAAAGACCTGAATCAGGAGAAGAACACTTTCTGTATGGATATGAGTCACTGGCTTTAGTAAGTATGCTTGCTTAGATCCTTGAAGCTGCTTTGGTGCCTATCTGTCTCTGCAGGATCATTATATAGATGCCCAGCCCCAAAGCAAAACCTCCCAGATACCCAAGTCCCTGCCTATCAGTGTCTGCAGAGCCATCCAATTGCTGCTGCCAGCTCACAGCTATCAGACTGGTTAGTCCTCTCACTCAAGTCCAAGCCTCATGCACCTACAGTAAGAATTTTTAACAAGGCAGAAAAACACAGCATTCTGGGTCTCTTGATGCACTCAGTCTGTTCTTATTCCTTTTGCCTGCTAAACCCTGCATCATATTCCTTGCATTTGAATGCATCATGCAACAGGGCCACCACCCGAAGAGGCATGGAAAACTGAGCACAAACAGGAAACACAGATGTGGTTCAAAGAAAGGTTTTGCCTCTCAGTTTATGGCCTCTCTGATGGGTCCTGACTGCTGACTTCCAAAGCAGGTTGCTGACATCTGTCCAAAGTGTTTCTCTCTGGATTGAAAGAGTTTCCCTCCCTGCCTGACCGTGAGGCTGACAAGCTGAGGCTGATGATTCCTTGGTCCCCCTTGAGGGTGCTTTCCCCTCTGCCTCCATCTTTTTCCCTCACACTTTAATCATCATTCACACAAGCTGTCCCCAATGTTACTACAGTATCTTACGTATTCAAAATTCTCTGACGTCTACAAAGCAGATGATTTGCCTGATTCAAGCCTGAAAATTCTGAAGAATTATGAAGATTTAGGTACTTCCAGAATTTAAGCCATTTAGGTTATTAAGTTTCTTTTATGACTTTGATGTTGGCCTTACAACAGTAAGACTACACTTACATTTTACAGTTCAGTGTTCTTTTAAAATATTACTTATATTGCAATAGACTGACACATGATGAGCATTTACAAAGTCAAGTGATGTGACTAAGTGCTAAGGGGCCAAAACCTCCATAGCTTTCAATTGCCCATTAAGCTACCAGAAAAGGGTGAGAATTGAACAACTGGACATTGCAATCACAGAAAGAACACCTGTGAACGGCACTGATGCAGTTCCACTCCATCACTAATATATTTGTGAACAATAGAGAGATCGCAGTAATCAAGCATCCAAGCAAGGAATCCTTTCAAGAAAAAGGTACACAAAATGGCAGCTCAGCAGGGGAAAAAGGAAGGAATCAGAAATTATGTGAACTTAGATTAAACTGTTTTGGTGAAAGTGTCATCTACTGGAAAGCTGGGGTAACTGCATTTGTTGAAAAAAAAATGTTTTTCAACTTATGAGTGTTTCAACAAGCAGCCCTAAAGTTTTTTTTTTTTTTGTATTTGATCATTTAATTGCATTCCTTTAATCACTGGACCTGGATTTGATCTTATAGCAATGACTGACAGTGTAAAAAGATAGCTGTCAGGATAGTAAATTTGAAATCATTAAGTGGCATCACCCTTTGCTCCTGAGAATTCAGGAATATTCATGCCTAACAAGGAAAGGGGACAGAGAGGGAAAAAAAAGCAGATGGTTAACACAGGTTAACTCTAAAATAAGAACATTTGTTAGGAATCCACATCTGACATTTAGAAGCTTCATATTACAAGGGCCACAGGCTGGCAAACTAACATGAACTCTGTCACAGAACACACCCGGAGTTTCTTAAGATTAATAAATTAATTTGCAATGAAGTTGCCTTTCATTAAAAACCTGGAAGCACTGGCAGCTACTCTGTTAAGTGTAAGCAAGCATTACAACATCATATTTACAGATGAATTAGGACAAAGAAATGCTTCAAATAAAATCTTAAACAAGAAGTCTGTGTGCTTTAAGAAGTACATGGTAGCTTTGTCTTCTAGAAGCTGGAGGAAATTAGTAACATTAAATAATTATAGGTGGTTTCTGAGACAACAAAACCACCAGTCTTCATACAAAGAAACCAAAAACTCCCTCAAGGAAGCTTCCATCCCATCCAAACTGGACCATCACTTGGAGTTCTGATGGAGCTGCTTGCTCTCTTGTCTCTGCCTTTTTACTGGGTTTCCACAAACTGTGTAAGCCACTATGCTGCTCCATGCAGTAGGATGTTTCTTCAATACTTCTGGTGCAGATGGGGAACACACACACACATATAATATTGCAGTATATGCAGAACTCAGAAAGGTCAATTACAGGACATGTACCTCATGACAGCAGGCAACATCATTAGTGCTTAAGGCATATTGTCAACATATTTAGAATAGAACCTAGGTAAAATGCTAACCCATGTACCTTAACAACAACAATAACCTTAGTAACAAGAGTGACCAGGTAAACTGAATAGAGTATTATAAATAAACCATAAACATTACATAGGTTTCAATTAATAGGTTTTAATAAAAAGAAAAATTTGATTTGTTTACCAAAAAAACCCAAAACAACAAAAACAAAAAAACAAGGCCCCAACCCCTTTTCACAAACTGAAGCTAGAATTTATAGCTGGGTAATTTGCCAGGTAACCTACTCTAAGTACTGTATGTTCACTTTCAAATGAGCTTGTTCCCAACTATATTTAAAAAATGAACCGGAATAAGCTAGCGCTACTGTAAATTCAAACCTCAGCTCACTGAGCACTAACTTTCCCACACAGAGAAACCTATAAATCACCCAGCCTGTGATTATAACCCACCAGTCTAACTGCCCCAACAATCCAGTAGATGCCATGGATCTGTTACCTGTACAGGCCATGCTAATTGGGAGAGACTCAGTCTGAGCAGTGGGAGTTGAAAGAATAAAACAAGGTGAGACATTTACCAGGTTGGGTCATAAGTTGGGTCATCATTTGTTATTTAAAAATACCAATATTCTCCTCTAATGCTTGTTTTAGTAGATGTTTGTTTAAATTTTTGTTATATAGGAGTAGAGTTCAACATCTTGGGGCATATGACCAAAATACAGATCTCTATCCCAGCAAAAAAGTGAGTCTCAAGTACTGATATTTGCAGTATAAAAAGGTCTTGATTTCAGCTGGGAACTATTTAATGATAAAAACAGAGATGAGGAAATACTTTTATTTTAATAAACTGAGTTCAACACCTGACTGATGTAGCTTTTTCAATATTTCTGATATTTTCCATGCATTGCCTATTTTGAATTTAAAAATATGTAGTTATTGTCTGGTTTTATTTTAAGTGGTTGGGAGTAGAAGATACATGAATTAAAATTAACAGGGACAGATTCTTAAAATTCTTGTCCCTTTAGATCTCTACAGTAGATATCTTACACATATATGCAATATGGTTTACAAATAAGACATTAATGTGTATGAAGAGTAAGGAAGATGCCTTGTATCAGAAATGCAAACCCAAATTTTTATTGGTTTTTTTTAACATATATAGGCACACTTTATACAATGAGAAATAGACTATTAACTCACTTGTAGGCTCTGGTGTCACTTTGGGGTTGTTTTCTCTGCTTGTTTAGGAATAATTAGGCAGCAGGTTTGGGCAGACAAACTAACACATTTGCTGGAATACCAATCAATGTCATTGTTCTAATGGTATTTGCCTCAGCTTTCAGAGTCTTCCCAATAGTACAGGATGAGCAATTGATTTTAGTGAAACATGGAGCTTTGTTTTCAGCAGTATAAATACAGCACGAAACACAGAATAAAAAGTGTCAGAGGGGTAAGGAGCTGGAATTGCTGGTTTAGATGGAGACGGGCAGTAGCACAAACCAAAGCAATGACTATTGTTCCCCCTTGCTGGAAGAATTTTACGGGATTTTTTAGCTGTTTTATAGATTCCACTCCACTTCTAATTGCTCATCCAACTCAAACTCTGCTTCTGCAACAGATTTTTACTTCTAGTTCATTATTTTGTCATAAAGGACAAACAGGTCACCTCAACCACTAATGGCAATGTATGAAAGGAGGCCAAAGCATAAGTCAGGACTGGCATGAACACAGCTGATGTCTTTCAATATAAAGCAGCAAATACTCCAAGCTCCTGTACAAGCATGGCATACAATCATAATCTTAGAATGATGCAGCAAATACTTCCAACTCTTTTACAAATCCAGCCACACAGACAGAGATATAAACACCAACACCTTTCTTTGAAGGCCCTTTTCTCCCTTTACTAGAAGTTCCTGAGTCAGTAGGCTTTCTTTTACTGTAATAAACATTCTTGGCCTGCTTTGAGGTGTCTGCCTTTTGGCAAGAAGATCCTTGATGTCATATGTGGTGATGCATGAGGAGTCATAAAGCACCTTAATACAGAGTAACTGCAATCAGATATCTAACACGACCACTTCATAGTGGTTTATGTTTTCTACAATAGTTTCTGATACAGACCTCATTTTATATTAAATAGGTTTTACTATAAGCAAATATTAATAATTTCATAAATTTCATAAAACAAATAAGCAAAATATTAATAATTATGTTTTAATAGACTATATAGGTGCTACCATCTTCAAAATGGAAAGATATAAGAAGTCTTACAAGATTTTATTTTCAAGAAGGGTTTAAGATTAAAAACTATTTTATCTTAATTTAGATTAAATATACAGGTGTTATTCAGTAAACTGTCATCCACACAGTGCAAGTGTCTTGGCAAAACTGTGTCATTATTCTTGATTCAGCGTTAATTCATACCACCACAAGACATTACAGAATTCACAGGAAGACACCTGTTTTGGTTGTTTGGTTAGAGATTTTTAGCAAGATCCAGTAGATAATGTAGATAATGCTCACTGGACTGAATTTAAAGTAAGTTAATAAACTGGGTTTAGACAAGTGCAAGGTGTTAGTTACATCTTGTCATGTTTTGTTTTGTCCTGAAAACTGGCATGGACAACTTGTTTTCACAACTTTTAATGAAATTCCTCCACACATTGAAAAACATAGCCTAGGACTGAATATGCATTCTTTTATACCAAGATGACCAGTAATTCAGAAATTATTGGCTATATACTGTTCCCCTCTGTACGCAGGCAACTTGTCCTAATGCATCTGAGCAAAATTTCATTATGATGAAAGTAGTGGATTGACAACTTAATTGCATCATAAAAAACAAGCAAGGAGATACCTACACACCCAGATATCACATACTTCAAGCAGCACCTTCCAGTTTTTCTAGTCAGCTTTTAAATATGACCGCATTTTAAGGACGTACTAAAATGCTTTGGGCAAGTTTGCTACCTACAAGCATGGATTCTCTGCTTGCTGAAGTCACAGTAGCCATAACCTTGGTTTGCTGCATTTTCAGCTAATACAGCTGCCTTCAGTAATGTCATGGTCTAATCATGACGTCAATTATTTTAAAGCTTTTCTTTAACATCAAGTTTCTCAGTTTCTGTGCAAAGAAACTGAATACTCACAAGTTCTATGGCAAATAATTTTGCTACATTAAGAAATCAATAAGAATATCAGGTCTAATTTTTTTGCTGGTTTCAAACACTACACATTACAGAGTGCCATCCTAACATCCCATACAATAATCTGAAATGAGTTCTTTTTCATAAGCACACATCCAGCTGAACAGTAATTACAGTGAAATGTGCTGTCATCTTTCCAAAGAATAGTAATTAGGGATATGAGCCTGGATGTCTTGTATGCTTATGGAAACATTTTTTCTTCACAGCTAATGATCAGCCAAATAGTAAATCATTAAAAGGAAAATGACAAAGGGTGTGGATAGTGACTGTCACCAGCCTGGTTCACCAGTCCCAAACTTTGTCATCTTCCTTTGGAAGAGAAAACCTGATGATGCCAAAGTTTAAATTCTTCGTGCTTCTTTGGAGAATAAAACAAGTGCAGCTAATTAATCTTGGAG
>VWZN01005887.1:207347-219482 GCA_013396955.1 Regulus satrapa | reverse complement strand
CCCGCCGGCCCCCTCAGGGGCCCCTGTAGAGACACTGCCGGGTTTTGGGGAGGCCAGGCCGTGCCCGGGGGCGCAGGAGGAAGGTTGGTCGGGGGGAGCAGGGCCGGGCGCGCCGGCAGGGCCGAGCTGCAGCGATGTGGCCGGTATGTGTGTGGGCGGCAGCCGGGGTGGGGGAGAAGGAGGGAGAGGAAGCAGCAGAGGCAGCAGCTCCTTTGATAAGCAGCTTCCTGAGCACTTTCTAACCGTGGTGTCAGACCGACAGGCGCGGTGCCCGCGGGCCCGAGCCGGGACCGACAAGCCCACAGGGCAGCAGGTAGGCCGCCCCCAGCCCGGCCCGGAGCGCCGGGCGCTGGGCCGTGCGAGTGGATGGGCAGCGCCAGGCAGGGCTGGCACGCTGGCAGGTGGTGCGAGCGCTCTCCCGGCAGGTGCTGGCAGCTGAGCTATTTCCCTGGGCCCCTCTGCTAGCCAGGGCATCTCCCAGGTGTTTCCTGGCCAGACAGCTGCTGGGATGGGAGCCTGGGCTGTCTCTGGTCAGGATCTCTCCTGGTGCTGCTCGTGCTGAGCGGCTGCTCTTGTCCTGGCTGGACGGAGAACACCGGGACACCCTGCATGGGGCATGGGGATGGTGTGTGTGGCAGCGGTGGCATCGCCACTCACAGAAATGCCGCTGGGCAGCAGGGAGTCGTGGGGAGCAGCTCCTGCCCCAGCTGTGTTCTCAAGAGCCACGCGGACCCCGGATCTCCACAAGACCTCCCTGAGCAGATGGGCTGCCTGGGATCCCACCCTTTGCTCACTGAGAGCTCTGACTCTGCATCGGTCCCTGTCTCTGTGGGTCTGTCTCCTCCTCATGGAGGAAGCTGGGGATGAGCAGAAAGCTCAGGATCCCCCAGCATCCCCTGCCTGCACCATGAGGAGCTGTGCCCAGCCACGAATTAGCATCACCTGCATCTCCATGGCCCTGCCAGGGGATGACCCCACCATTGCTGGTGATGGAAGATGTCTGGCACCTTCCCCAGCTGGGCTGCCCCATTGCCTTCTGCTCAACCACCCAGTTTCCTCCTGACAGTTGCTGTGACCTGCAGGATGGAGGAGGCTGTCCCAGAGCCTTGAGGCTGTTGAGGTTGGCTGGTCTGTGTCTCCCTGCAGCAGGAGATGGCCAGACTCCGTGCAGTGGCTACCCCACCCGCTGAACACTGCTGTGCTCAGGCTTGCAGCTCTCACTCTTCCCCGCCACGTCCCCAGGGCAAAGCAGGGGGATGTGATGGGGAAGGGCTGGAAACACAGGGCATGTGTTCCATGGAGATGGAGAGCATCTGGGACTCCTCCAAACCAGACCGTGCCCTGCCACCACAGAGTGGGTGTCCATCCCTCAGGGGAAGCAGGTGGCCCCTGGTGCCATGCCCAGGGTCACCAGTGGTGTCTGTGTGGGCTGCAGTGCTTGTCCCTGAGGGTGAATGTGCTGGGAGCTCTCCATCTGCGTGGATACAGGGGCTGGGGGTCCTGGTTCCCGGACAACTGAGGACTTAAAACCCGTCCCTTACCTGCAGGGGGGCTCCACCCAGCCTCGTGGTCTCTCTCAGATCTGACTTTCCTTTTCCAGCTGCTTTTCCTCTGATGGCCCCATGATTTCCCAGGAACTGAGGGCCCCCCGTGTGCCCCTGCAGTGCTGCAGGACGAGGGCTCTGTGGTTGCTGCAGCATGGTCCAAGCCTGCTTGGTGTGCTCCAGAGTTCATAAGGGCAGCCTGGCAGCCCGGGCAGCTGCAGCAGTCATGGACAAGCCAGACAAGCCCAGCCCCTCTCCCAAGAAGCACGTGCGTCTCCAGGAGAGGTGAGTGTGCCTCAGGGTACCCATGGCACAGCTCATCCCCAGGGCTCCCCTGGCATTGCTTCCTGCCAGCCCTCTGCCTGCCAGCATGTGCAAGTGCCAGGTGTGAGTGTGGAGGCAGCCCTGGCCCCCAACCAGCCCAGGACAAATCTCAACACCGTCCTTCAGGGGCTTGCCAGCAAAAAGAAAAAATGATCAGCTAGCTCCTTGTTCCTCAATCTCCCCATCTACCGAGGTGTCCATCTGGCTTTTGCTCCGTGTGGGGTGGTTTTAACCGATGATACAGTGGGATGGGCTGTCCTTCTGTCCCAGGGTGGCAGTAGGTCAGCCAGGGACCCCTTTGCCTTTCAGGAGGGGCTCCAATGTATCGCTAGTGCTGGACATGAGCTCTCTAGGGACCGTGGAGCCCATCCAGCCTGTCTGCACGCCACGCGACATCACGCTGAAGTTTCTGAGGACATCCAGCCACGTGCTGAGGAAACAGGAGCTCCAGCAGCAGGCCCAGAACCTGGCACAGCTCCAGGAGGAGTTTTCGGTGCGGCTCCTCCCTCACAGGAGAGGGGTGGGACTGACAGGGGTGAACATCAGGCTCTGAGCTCAGCTGTGCCCCACAGCCCCAGTGGCAGGGCAAGCGGTGTGGGCAAACAGAGGGGAGGGGTGCCCGGGTACCACCTGCTCCTTGGTGCACACGTGTCCTATTGGGGTCCCTGGAAAACCCTGCCCTGCCCTCCCATGCCCTGCTCTTCTCCCAGGTTAGCCCCTCTGGAAGGAGGCCCACCACAACTGGAGTAAAGACAGCTCTCATTCCAGGAGCTGGCATCTCTGGTGATGCCCCTGTGTCTCTGGGTCAGCTCTGCCCTGCTGGGCAACCAGGTCTGCCATCACCAGGGGACACAAGTGGCAGTGATGGACTTTCCCTCATGGCTGTTTTCTCCCCCTGCAGAAAATCCCACCCAACTTTGTGAGTCCGGAGGAGCTGGAAATCCCTGGACGTGCTTTCAAGGACAGATACAAAACCATTCTCCCCAGTACGTGCCACTGTGTCCCTCTGCCTCCCATTTGCCTGTGTTTGCCTGTGGGTAACCAGGGGTGACCCAGAGCAGCACTGGCACTGGCGTGGGCACCCTGGGTGCTGCTGCTGCTGTTCCTGCCATGCCTGCACCTTCTGCCCGTGTTGCAGGAGCTGGGTGCTGTGTTTCAGGGCTGTGGGGGGTACATGGGGAGCTGCTCCCCGGGTGTCTGACCCAGGTGTGCAGCGGTTGTGAGGCCTCACATGTGCCAACAGCATGGCCCTAGGAGTGTAAAGGCTTCTGGAAAGACTCAGCTGGGCTCTAGTCACATTCTGTGGGGATGTCCTGGGGAATCACTGCAGGTGAGTTACCCCACCTGCTCACTGCAGGTTTGGGCTGTGCCCTGCCAGGGGAGTGAGGCTGAAGTGGAACAAGAACAGCCCTGAGGGAGAGTGAGGGAGGGTGCAGACAGCTCTGAGCATGGCATGGAGCAGGAGGACTCGGCCTCCAGCCCCTGAGGTTGAGGCACAGAGGATGGGCAGGATCAGTCCCTTGGCTAACACCTGTGACATCTTTCAGATCCTGAGAGCCGGGTCTGCCTCAGGAGGGCTGGGAGCCAGGAGGAAGACAGCTACATAAATGCCAACTACATCACAGTGAGTGTCCTGTCCTCCCAGGCCTGCAGCCCAGGCCTCACGAGGCATCAGGCTGCAGGTGCCACACTGGGTCACACGTGCTGGGCCACTGGCGCCTGCTCTCCTGTGGCTGCCCTGGGGCAGCAGACCTAACTTGCCACCCCTTTTGGAGCTGGAAAGATGTGGCTCCATCTGCACAGGGCAGATACACTGTTCCTGTTGATGGCAGTCTCATCAGGGCGCTGTTCTTGGCTCCTGGGTAGACTGAGCACCCCAAAACGCTCCCTTGCAGCAGCTCTTCCGTCTCCTCCTAACACATTGGCCCATTGTCTGGCAAAGCCATGGCAGGCAAGCTGTGTCAGCAGAGTATGGCAACTCAGAGATCCTCAAACCTCACACATCCTGGGATTTCCTCTCTGCTTGGGGAACTTGTTGCAATTTACCAGGAAGGGAGCTAATGAAGATGGGGTGTGGCTTATTTTTGGCACCTGGTGGGGTTCCTTTCCAGAGACTGAGGAATCCCCAGACCCTAGGGTATTACTTAGACAGCTAGGTTTTGCTATCCACCCCTGTGCAAACCCTTCCAGGCTGCAGTCTCTCCCAGAATGGGATCTCGTGTGAGCCAGGTGCCAGCTTTGCCCGGTGGGCAGGCTTCTTACTGAGCAATCCATCCCACTGCAGCACCCTTCCCTTGGGACTGGCCAGGGCACTGGGAAGCAGAGGTGGGGCCATGGATGCTGTGCTTGGTAGTGAGGGACTTGGAAAAGCAGCCCACAAAAAATACTGTCCACAGTGCCAAAGCACCCTGGGAGGTGCTCGGAGGGTGTGGGGTGGAGCTGGAGGGCAGCTAGGAGCAGTTCTTTTCTCATGGAGCCACTGAGACAGCAGCAACCCGGCAGGGAGGGTCAAAGCTCCTTTGAGACAGGAGCACCGTGTGGGAGGTCCAAGGGCAGTTGGACCACAGGCAGCAGAGGAACTGTGTCTTCCTGAGACGGCCTGGCAGTGTGCAGCTGCACATCAGGTGGCAGTGGCACTCTGTCCCTACACCCAAGGGTGTGGTGGCATCCTCTCTGTCTCACCTGGCTGCTGGCAAAGCACAAGCAGTGCCCGTCCCTGTGGCACACACACCTGCACACAGGTGTGCACGCTGAGCACACCTGTGCCCACACACCCCGGTGTGCAGCCGGTGTTTCCTGACCCCTTCCTTCCCCTTACCTCTCCAGAGGTGTAGCAGTGCAGGAATTCGTGGGCACGTCAGGGAATTGGCAACCCAGCCTGCCTGGGCATGGCCCAGAGGCACAGGAATCTGGGAGGGCTCTGCAGGTGCTTGGTGACATCAGCCCTGCTTGGGACTGATGCTCTTCCTGCTGACGGTGTTCCGTTAAATGGTTTTGAGCATGGGAAGATGGAATTCCCAGGGCTGACACCTCCAGGTCTCCTGAATGGAAAATCACGTTTCCTTGGAAAAATAATCTAGAGGCATGAAAACAGAGCTCTGGAAAATGTTCCTGAGAACATTCCTGCCCCTTAGCTGTGCAAGTGCAACTTCTTGTGAGACCAAACCATTAAAAGATTGCTGGGCAGGCCTGGATTTTTGATACCTTTGAGGAGGATTTTTGATACCTTTGAGAAGGATTTTTGATGCCTTTGGCAATTTTATAACTAAGAGAATTGTCTGGAGACAGAGGATGCTTGGAGCTGTGAAGAAGGAATTCCTGCTTGTCCTTGTGGAAATGCCCACAGTGAGGAGTGCAGCTTCGTATGTGAGCTTTGCCTCGCCAAGGCATCCATCACACCGGCCATTGTCACACTGATAGCCTGGGAATGCCTGCAGGAACCTGGGTAGGCAAGGCCAGCTGCATGGACTTGCTCCTGGATGATGGGACCAGCAGGCTGTAGAGGATGCCTGGTGGCTCCTCACTAGATCTATAAAAGCATTTTAAGGACAGGCTTAGTGGGAAGCAGCATGTGTGGCTCAGTCTCTAAACCATAGAGGAGAAGAGCATCGTGAGGGCTGGAGTGACCTGGGGACAGCCCTCAGGGTGCCCCGGGGTCAGTCCTTGACGGGCCGTGTGCTCGGCAGGGCCACGCGGGGCAGCCCCGGGAGTACATTGCCACGCAGGGACCCCTGCTGAACACCGTGACCGACTTCTGGGAGATGGTGTGGCAGGAGGAGGCTCCTCTCATCGTCATGATCACCGAGCTCCAGGAGCGCAAGGAGGTACCACTGACCCTCCCCAGACCCCGGGGCACAGGGGGAGTGGGGCACTGATGGCAGTGGAGGGTTGTGTGAGGTCAAATGTGGGGTCTGTGCACCCACTTGTGCTTTCATCTCAGAGGATTTCCTGATGAATCACAAGTGGAGGAGGAGAAACCAGGGCTGCAGCCTTGGCCCTATCTGGCAGAGGTTTTCCTCCTCACATGGCTGTGTGCTCTGGGCACGCTTTACCAGCTGGATAAGAGGATCAAGGGTTTAAGGCCACCCCCAGGGATGGGGCAGAAGCAGTGGGCAGCAGTGGCCCCCCAGAGCTCACCCCTTGGCTGGGAGCTCTCAGCCAGGGGATCCAGCCCAGGGGAGAGCTCTGAGGGGCCAGAGGGCCACTGCTGCCCACTGCTTCTGCTTCTGGGATGGGAGCCAAGAGCACCTGCCTGGGGGAACTGAGAATTGAAAACTCCCTTTCCTGGCCATGTCCTTGCTCTCTCCCAGCTGACAGTCTCCTTGTGCCTTGGGTCCTGCGGCTTCTGGAAGCTTCCTGGGCTGAGTAGGGATATGTATCTCTTGGGCCTGAAAGCCAGGGCAGGGCAAGGAGAGGGTGTAGGGCAGCAGATGCAGGGGTAGGGCTCTATCCCTTCTTTGCTTTCCCTCTGGGTCACTCTACATCCACCTTCCCACCCCCAAGGTGATGCCCTCTCCCAAGAGCACTGACTCAAGCACAGTTTAAAGGTCCAGTGGGTGCCTTGAACATCTCCACAGCCACAAACCTGCCTTGTTCTCCAGAAATGTGTCCACTACTGGCCCGAGAAGGAGGGCACCTACGGCCCCTTCACCATCCACGTGCAGGGGGTGAGCGAGTGTGTGGAGTACGTGGTGCGGGATCTCTCCATCCAGGTGGGTCTGAACCTCACCCTGGGGTCAGAGAGGGAGCACACGGGGGCCCAGCAGTGCTCCTGACACCTCTGGGATCTCCAGTGAGACTGAAATGCTGTGTAACAGGAAAGAGGAGGGTTCATGATTCTCAGGAGCCCCCAGCCAGAGGAGGGGTCTGCAGAGCCCCTCCTGCCTGGAGAGGCTGGGAGGGAGCAGGACCCAGCCTTGGAGAAGGGAGAAGGGGTCAGCTGGGCAGAGCAGCCCCACCAGCCCAGTGATTTTACACTGTATCATTGGGCTCTGCCCCATGGGCTCTCTGTAGTCACCCAGGGCTGACACCAGCCTAAAGGATCTTGCTTGCTTTGCCTGGACTCTGGTGACAGTATTGGAACACTGCATCTGTTCTCATCTTCTGGAATAGGACACATCCATTGTCTCTGGCCCAGGGGTCTCTCCCTCATGTGTGGCAGAGGCTCAAAGAGGGATTCAGGAGAGTGGCTGAGATGATGTGGGCTGCTTGGCCTCTGCTTGAGCTGAACTCCCCTTTTCATTTGCCCTGTGCTCTGACATCCCCATTTCTCTTTGTTCTGTGCTGGAGAAGCTTGGAAAGGAACACCGCAAGGTCAAACACATCCTCTTCCCTTCCTGGCCGGACCAGCAAACACCCGAGTCAGCCAAGCCCCTGCTGCACCTGGTGTCCAAGGTGGAGGAGGCTCTGCAGACTGCAGCCAGCCCAGGGCCCATCGTGGTGCACTGCAGGTAAGAGCTGCACCTCACCTGAGCCCTGTCTGTGCTTCTTCTGGGGGTCAGTCTGCAAAAGCCTGAGGGGAAAATCCCACATGAGTCCTCATGCACGGATCGCACTGCGGTGCAGAAATCCCAGGGCACGGGCACCCCACAGCAGTTGTCACTCAGCAGCTCCTGTCCTGGCAGCAGGATGGAGGTGCTAGTGTGGCATATCCTGCACCTGGGTGCAGCAGGGTGGGAACAGGAGGGGTCTGCATTTGGGAGCCAGCCACCAGCTCCCCCTGCACCTACAGCTCTAGCTCTGGAAGATTGTGTTTGAGCAGGGAGATTGAACCAGGTGACCCCATGGTTGGCCCCTTCAAACCTGACCCATTCTGTAATTCCATGATTCCTGCTCCCTGTGCCTCCAAGCATGGCCTGTGGCTTGGATGTGGAGCCATGTTCCAGGACAGCCTGCCTGCAGGAGGTGGCCTTTGCCTATTTTCTCTCCTTGCTGAGGGAATTTGGGGACAGTGGAGCAGAGCACCCAGCTGTTTGACTGGAACATGCAGCATGCACTGCAGTGCTGAGTGGGGTTAGAGCCCAGCTGGGAGCGAATGGGGCTGCAGAGCCACCTGCACTGCAAAGGATGGGCACAGACTGGGTTTGTGCTTCCAGAGCAGCCTCAGAACATGCAAGAACTCCTTGCCATGGCAGAGTGAGCCCAGCCCATGGCTCCTGGTGCCTGCTAAAAAACTTGGTCCGGCAGCTGAGGCCAGGACCCCAGCATCCCTGTAGGAAGAAATCACAGCAAAGCAATCCCGGAGTGCACCCAGCACAGCAAGGTGCAGGTGTGGGCGGTGGATGTGGCAGTGCTCACACAGCTGTGTCTGTCCTGCAGCGCCGGCATCGGCCGCACCGGCTGCTTCATTGCCACCAGGATTGGGTGCCAGCAGCTGCAGGACAAGGGGGAGGTGGATATCCTTGGCATCGTGTGCCGACTCCGCATAGACAGGTGGGTGTGCAGAGCAGGTGGCTCCCTGCAGGGTCCTGCTGGGTGCCATCCTGAGAGCAGGGGGGTGGGAGGGATGTGGCAGAGGCGTTGGGATGGGAGCATGGGGACTGTTTCTGATGGAAACCAGAAGGATGGCTGGGGGTGCAGGTCTGTGAATAGAAAACAATTCCCAGTGCCAGGCTGGTTCTGCTGTCAGAGCTGTTGTAGCTCTGACCTGAGGACATGAGGTAGAGGAGAGGGACTGTGAACTTGTCAGCCTCCCTTCCAGCTCAGCCACTAAATCCAGAAACACTCCTCCTGGCCACTTTTCAAGAAATACAGGTGAAAATTAGCACCAAATCACGTGCTAATCTCATTTTGAACGGCCCAGCAATGCTTCTGAACCCCTCTATTTTTGGGCTGCTCTGGTGCCTGTTTCAGAGGCATCTTGACATGGCTGGTGAAGCAGGAATATCTGTGCCCTGGGAGCAGAGAGCAGAGGTTCTGTGTTTGGTGAGGTGTCAGTGGGCCCTGCCTTTCTCTTGCAGAGGTGGGATGATCCAGACAAGTGAGCAGTACCAGTTCCTCCATCACACACTAGCTCTCTACGCTTCCCAGCTGCCAGAGAGGGGAACCCGCTAATGCAGGGCTCCCACCCGGCTTGTGGCTCCCTGCTCCAACCTCTCCTGCACCATCCTCGGGCACACCTTCACCAAAACGTCTCCTGATGCTGCCAGGCCACAGAGCAGCAGCATGAACATCCCTTGGGATGAGCTGAGCCAACCCACGGGGACTCTGTGGCTTTGCACCCTGGGGATGAGCAAGGCGGCATGCACCAGCGGGTGCTCGAGGGGGCCACTGCTGCTGGCTGGAGGCAGATTTCACCCATAGAAAGAAGCTTTGTCTTTTGAGAGGTGCAAGATCCTGAGCCAGAAGAACAAGCTGTGTGGAGGAACTGCAGCTGGCAGATGCCGGGAGCGTGGTTTGCCTTTCAGCTGCACACAAATGTTCATCCTGTGAGACACAGCGCTGGTGGAACTACCCTGAAATAAACAGAGCCTCTGTCTTGCCTGTGCATCCTTTGTGGGCAGGGCTGGGCTTGCTCTAAACACACACCACAAAGCTCTTCTCGCTAAAGACGCACCCTGATGACGTGGTGCACGCTCGGCTAGCAGCGTTCTGCAGCTTGCTTTCTTCTCCACCTTCAGCCAACACCTTCTCAGCGGCCTTAAAGTAGAATCAGAGAGTTATTAAGGTTGGAAAAGACCTCTGAGCTCATTGAGTCCAAGCTCTGATCAAGCCCCACTGTGCCCACTAAACTGTATCATGAATTGCCATGTACAGTTGTTTCTTGAACACCTCCAGGGATGGTGAGTCCACCACCTCCCTGGGCAGCCTGTGCCAGTGCCTGACCTGCCTTTCAGGTAAGAAATTTTCCCCAATATCCAACCCCAACATCCCTCCTGCCTAGCAGAGGAGATTCCCAAGTGCAGTTTGCAAGTGATGTGTTCCCAATTGCCTTCTGTTACATGAGGGTGGGGATTTTCAGTTCTTGGGGGTCTTTTTCCTGAAATCAGAACAAAATAATATTTGGATTTTATTTGGTTGTCTTTTTAACTGACAAATCCGGGGGGGAGGGGGGGGAGGGAAACAGAAGACAGAAAAACATTTTGTCATAAAGCATGGAGATGGAAATATTCTGTGAAGTATTTGGAAGTACTATGAAGGTATTCAAAGCTGCCTTTGGCTGAGGGGCATCAGACACCCACTTGGGCAGTGAGGGCTGGGAAGGAGGTGGGATCTGCCCAGTGTGTGCCTGCCCATGTCATAAGCCCTGACATGACCCGCTGGGAGATCCAAGGAAAAAAGGGTCAATCTTCCTGCTGGATGAGTCTGAGCTTGCCTGGGCTCCCTGAGCCCCAGCTCAGGGCTGTGTGCATGACCTACCCCACCACCACCATGGGTCCCAAAAGGCAGCTGAGTCACTGCCCAGTGATCTTCCCTGTCCACTTCCCTCCCTTGGCACCAGAAACAAATCTGCTTCCTGGCCCAGCAGGAAAAGGAGCAGATCTCAAGTAAAATCCTTTCACCTCCTGCATTTCGGTCATGCTGGCAGAGAAATCCCCCTGTCCCTAGTGCCAGGTCAGCCCTTCCTCATGCCCAGCCTGCCCAGCCAGGTGCTTTGGGGGAAGCTGTGTTCTCTGCAGGACTCCTGCATGATGCTGGGACACTTGGAGAGGCTGTGGAACTTTTGCAAGCTCCCTGCAGGTCAAAGCATAGCTCAGAGCTTTTTCTTCTCAGGTAATTTGGTGTAACACTGTTGTCTTTAATGGTGGCTCTGGCGACAGAGGTTTGAGTTGTGAGACAGACTTTATTCAGCAGCCCCCTCCTCAAGCTCTTCCTTACCCACTGCTATCAGGCAGAAGAAACTGAAGACTTGCAAACTGCACCTGGGCAGTTTTCCTGCACTCCCTAGACAGCACAATTTTCCTCATGCTTTCAGTTTGCTGTCCAGAGGAAGCTTCAGGGCAGGCTCAGGCCAAGGGCTGCATGAGGCTCCCAAGGCATGCAGGAGCAGCACCAGGACCACAGCTGGGCCAGGGGTGTTGTCACCTCCTCCCAGATTCCCCATCAGGTGCTGGGAGTTTTTCCAGTTCAGCTGTCTGATGCAGATTGTGATCATTTAAGCAGGTTTCCTGCCTTTTCATCTCAATTTCTGCCGGCTCCATCTGTTCCACGCTTACCTGGCCACTGTGTGAGTTCCCTCCATCCTCTGTGCACTGACTCCCTGAGCAGTGCTGGGGGCTGTGCTGAACCTGTGTTCTGCCAAACCCCATCCTGGGCTCACCCCATGCCAGCGGTGCAGCAGGGTTTGATCTGGTGTGTCCTGAGTCTCCTGACAAACTGCCTCCCCCAGCAGACAGAGGAAAGGAATCTCTCCAAAATCTCAAGCTTCCCCATGCTCAGGGCTGGCATTAAGCCCCCGAGCTCAGCCAGGGGTTTCAGCACAGCCAAGATTGCTTCTGTTCCTCACTCCCCCACTTACACCCCAGGCACGGTCCCAGCTGTCCTGTCCTTCTCACGGTGCTCCTGTGCTTCACGGGAGGTACAGCCCAGCCAGGCAGGGAGAGCACACAGGTGCTGGGGGCCCTGGGTTGCAGCATCCTGAGAACCATGTCCCCAGGAGGCCAGGTCCTGCCCAGGGCTCAGGAAAAGCCCTTCCTCCACAGAGTCAGAACACTGAGCTTGCAAGGCCATCTAGTCCCAACCCTTTCCAACATGTCGGTTCTCCCCAGCAACTGCAGGAATAAAGGACCTGGAGTAAGGGCATGGCCTGGCATGTCAGCCCTTGCTTTAGGACTGGCTCAAATCCCACATGGAAGGAACCGAGCCCTGGTGGCGTGGCATGGCCAGGCAGCCCCTGCCCCAAGGGCTCAGCGGGGTGTGAGAGAGCACAGCAGAGCCAAGGCACAGCCAGCACACACCTGGAGCAGCTCTGCATCCCCCCGGCCCAGCAGAGCTCAGCAGGGGCACAACAAGAGGGTTCTGAGGCTGAAGGCTGCTGTGGCAGCAGGCTGGGTAGAGGTCTCCCAGGAACATCCTTCAAGGAGGCTGTGCCTTTGGGTTATGTCTCGTTCTCCAGGGGGCAATTGTCATCTCCTGTGGCATTTCTCAGGGCTCCTGGCACTCCCTACACCCCACTGGCCACCCTGGCTGCTGGCCCCCAGCACTCCTGCCCACCCCTGTACCCCCCACACTCCTGCACTGATCACACCCTGCACCCTCAAGTACCCCAGGACCTCTGCAAAAACAACCGTAAAATCAGCCTCATTTCACCCCATATTTACCCCAAACC
>VWZN01005887.1:190313-204438 GCA_013396955.1 Regulus satrapa | reverse complement strand
GTGCCCTGGATGGGCAGAGCTGGTGCCTTGGGCAGAGCCAGTGCCCTGGATGGGCAGAGCTGGTGCTCTAGATGGGCAGTGCTGGTGCCCTGGATGGGCAGAGCCGGTGCCTTGGTCGGGCAGTNGCCCTGGATGGGCAGAGCCGCTGCCTTGGGCAGAGCCGGTGTCCTGGATGGGCAGAGCCGCTGCCTTGGTCGGGCAGTGCTGGTGCCCTGGATGGGCAGAGCAGGTGCCCTGGATGGGCAGAGCCGGTGCCCTGCACGGGCAGAGCTGCCCAGTGCGCCCGCGGGAGCCCCGGCCCAGGGAGCCACTCCCGCTCCCGTACGGTAACAGCAGGCGCTTTGTCATCGTCCCTGCCGCCGCCGGGACTGCAGGTGGGGCCTCATGACACCCTGCCGGGCTCGGTGCCACCGGGGTTCCTTGCCCGGGGCCGGTGTGGGGGGTGTTAGCCTGGCGCCCTTCCTCGGGAAGCATCCACCGGCAGCAGCGTGCTGTGGTTGCCGGCTGCTCTTGCAGCATCACCGCTCCGCACCCGAACGGGGCAGCAGCACCCGGGGCCCCTCCACCCCGGCATCTCCCCGGCTGCTCTGCCCCGGCTGCGGGGTCCCTGCAGCCAGCAGTGCAGCAGGAGCTGCATGTCCTGGATGCCGAAGGCCAGGGCGTGGCTTTACCCACGGGGATGCTCGGCAGAGTCTCTCCCCTCTTGCTTTTTGGGTTGTTCTCGTCCTCTCAATACGTGATGGTGCAAGGCAGGAGGATCCTGAAGGGCTGGGTTTGGGCTGTGGCCCCGGGAGGGTTTCGTGGAGGGAGAAGATCTGCCCTGGTTCCCCCAGTGCCCCTGCTCCCTGCACGTTGCTCCAAAGTCCGTGCCTGCCATGGCTCGAAGCAGAGTGAGTTGTTGCTGCTTGCTCTGGGTGCTGGAAGCTGCTGGGCTGTCAGAGGGGATTTTCAGCTCATATGGAGGCTTCATTGCAGTGGAGCCGTGCTCTTCGGGAGGTGCTGAGGGACAAAAATGTCCTTCCTGAAGTGTCTAGAGGCAGAGAGAGGGCACCATAAAATGTTTTTCATCCTGGAGACGATGGCACTCCTGCTCTCCAGCTGTTTTGCTGGAAGTCACTTCGTGCTCCAGTCTCCTGCTGGTTTCCCCCATAAACCAATACCAGTGTCTGGGGACAGGGAGCGTTTTGGCTCTGAGGCAGTGACCCTGAGCACCAATCCTATTTTCAGGGGACTTCTCCCTGCCATTTGGGTGTTTAATAGTCAATTTTTGCAATCCCGTGCCAGGGTGGGACGCGGCGGTGCCACGTGTGGGCTGCTCCTGCTCTGGATCCACTGGATGCTGCTGCCTGTTAACAGCACCCAGGCTGCCTTAAAAACAGCAAAGTAATTTAGTGTTGGTTTTAATCACCCAGTTAAGCTGAGGAGGGTGATGGAGATCCCAGACCTGCTCCGCTGTTCTGCTGCACAGGAATGGAAACTCCAAGGGTTGGTGTTACTCAGCTCCCTGTTCCCCACGTGCCTCCACCTCTCCCTGCCACATCTGGAGTAGACAGGGCTCAGTGTGAGCTTTGTGGGGCTTGCTTCTGTGAGTCAATACTTTGTGCCTGGCACTTGAACTACGGGCAAGACCCCACTGGTAAGACCCATGCACTGGGACTCTCTCTGCTTGGCCAGGATCGCTAGGGCAGGGAAAAGGGACTCTGAGGAATAATAGCAACTCTTGAGGTGGCTGAAGTTGGCACCATGGCCTGCTGGTCTGTCAGGTCTGTTGTGGGGTGTTCGAGACCCTCCCACAGCAGTTGGGCTCAGGGTGCTGAGTTTGGCCTCTCAAGTTATTTGGAAAGTTCAAGTTTTGTGGCAGATGCACACAAAATGGGGCACCAACTTTTGAGAAGACATCCTGGGAAAGAGGGACTTGCTGGGCACAGCGAAAGAGAAGCATGACAGAAAATGCCAACTTGACAGGAACTGCCTGATGTCTGGAGGCGCCTGGCTTTAGGGTGTTGCAATGGGGTTGTTGAAAGAGGAAATAGCTGTGATTTGGGCTTTGGTGGGGGATAAAACCTGAAGAAGTATGGGATTTTGGTGTTGGAGAGATCCCACAAGAAACCTTTCTGGGACTGGAGCTGCTCTGGGGGGGGTGGCACCATCCTTTTCTTCCAGGATTTGTAGCTGCACCTGACTGAAAAGTGGATTCTGGTTCCCTGGAAGGTGAGTGGCCAGGCTGTGGTTGTGCCAGGCAAGGGCTTTGCTGAAGGCATCTAGGATCAGGGTGATTCCTCTTGGGTCGCCTGCCTGGGGACTTCAATCTTCCAGGACTTATTTTCTTTTCCTAGTTATTGATGGCTGAAGCTTGAAGTCTTTCCTGCAAGGAGAAGTGAAAACTGTAGATACACCTGGTCTTGATTTGACCTGAATCTAGTGAGCTTTTAGCTGCCTTTTCTCCAGTCTGGTGGTGACATGGGTGACTTGAGGGCATTGAGAGCTCCTCAGCAGGTGCTGGGGCCCAAAACCTGTCAGTGCAGGCCATGGTTAAAACAAGGAAGTGTTGCTGCTTTTTAACCTCACATGCATTCTATCTGTGCTAGAGCCTTCCAGGAGAGTTAAATCATAAGTGCTGAGCTGTTGGAAAGGTGTGGTGGGAGCTCTGGGACACCATCCTGTGCTTCAGCCCTGCCTGGAAAGAGATTCAGACCAGTGCTGCAAGAGGAAGCATGGAGCTTCTGGGGCGAGTTCAGTGGAGGCTGTTAAGATGCTGACAGGACTGGAGCATCTCTTTTATGAGGACAGGCTGAGGGAGCTGAGGCTGTTGAACCAAACAGCCAAAAAGAGATGGCTGAGAGGGGCCCTCATCAGAGTCTGTCAGTGTCTGCAGGGACGGGTCAGAGCGTGTGCCAGGCTCTGCTTCCTGGGGCCCAGCAATGGAACAAGAGGAATGCACAGAAACTGATGCCCAGGAGGCTCCACCTGAACATGAGGAAGAACTTCTTTCCTGTGCAGTGACTGTGCACTGAACAGGCTGCCCAGAGAGGGTGTGGAGTCCCCCTTCCTGGACACGTTCCAGAACTGTCTGGGAGTAATGCTGTGCCATGTGCTCTGGGGTGATGCTGGTTGAGCGGGGAGGTTGGATCAGATGCCCCACTGCAGTCCTTCCAAGCTGACCCATCCTGTGAATCGGGCCCATATTTGGCACCAGGTGGGCTGGTGGATGGTGTGGCAGGTAGCAGTGCTGCTCAGAGGGCAGCAGAGCTCAGCACCTGCTGCAGCTGTCCTCAGAGAGACGCTGACCCATCTTGGCGGGATGTGCTCTGGTGCCTGAGCCTGGCAGGGAAGGTGCAGCAGGTCTGCAAGGTCCCCAGGGTTTGCTGTGGAGGTGGAGGAGAGAGGGGCTGAGGAAGCAGCACGGAGATGTTGCTCTGATGCATTGGTGCCGGTCTGTCTTGACACCCACCTCTCCCAGAAGCTCTGGGTGTGCCCCCTGAGTGGGGTGTGGCAGGGCCAGCGTGGGTGGGAGGTGGCCCTGGCTTCTCATGCTGCCTCATGGTCATTCTGTCTCCAGATGCAGCACCTGGGCCCTCCACAGGTGTGTCTTTGCACCTTAGCTTCCTAATGCAGAAGGCAGCGGGTTTTTGGGGGGGGTTCTCCATATTCCTGGAGGAAGAGAATGGTTGGGGCATGGTCTTGTCTTGCTGCTGCAAGTTCTGTCAACATGAGCCAAGAAAAATGGACAGTGTGGCTTTCCTGAGATAGGATCACAGAGTGATTTGGGTTTGAAGGAACCTTTAAAGATCACCTTGTCCAACAGCCCTACCATTGGCAGGCACATACAGGGACACCTTCCACTAGACTGGTTTGCTCCAAGCCCCATCCAGCCTGACCTTGAACATTTCCAGGGATGGGGCAGCCACAGCTTCTTCGGGTAACCTGTGCCAGAGCCTCACCTCTCACATCATAAAACTTTTTAAAAATATCTTTTGTATGTAACTTTCCCTCCATGTTAAAACTTGGACAAGGGTCTCAAGTGCCTCGTGGCAAGAGATGCCAGGCTGGGCAGTTTTGGGGACGGTGGGTGGTGGGAGACACCCAACCCAAGGTGCTTTGGGCTCCTGCCTCTGTCCCACAGAGGGCCGTGGAGACACAACTGCACAGACAGACCCCAGGCTCGGCTGCCAGCCCTGCCATCTGCCCTCTGGGGAGCAGGGCTGCAGAGCAGTGATTCACCTGGAGCAGGTCTCATCAGTTCAGTGTCATCCTGTGCTGGGTGGGGTGAGGCCGCCTGGCCAGCTCAGCGCTGCATGCTGCTCACCAGAGGCTGAGGGGGCTTCTCTGCATGTGCCAGCGAGCTGAGGGCCCAGGAGCTGTCTGGGCGAGGGGTGCTGGCTGAAGTGGCAGGTGATGCAGTGTCCATGTGTCAGGATGGGGCTCAGCATGAGCTGGGGACACCGTTTGCCCTGGCAAAAACTGAATTCTGGCCATCTCTCCCAGTGACCCCACTGGAAAGTGTTGGGGCTGAAAAGAAAAAGTCTCTTCCAGGAGGGCACCAAGGCAGAGCAGTGGGTGACCCTGGCAAAACCAGCAAGGAAGTGGAGTCTGTAAGGACCTGATCTGCCATTTGTGGCCACAAAATCCATCTTGCCTGCAGCGATTTTTGTGCTCCCCAGTGGAATCCCATTCTTAAGCGATTGGTGTGGCTTGGCATCATCTTCAGGGTGAGCATGGATGCTATATCCATTATATAATCAAAATCTGGGGGAAGAGTGTGTCCAGTGAAGCTTTTGCTTGTCTCCATCTGTGTGCTCACTGCTTTCCTGGCAGTGGAGGTGTGGCTGGCTGGACCCTGCAGTGAGTTGAAAATATGTTGAAGGCTCCAGCGTCCGGGATAGTTGGAGAGAGAAGAGGAAACCCTGTGTTTCCAGCACCGAGAGTTGCTTTTAGAGAGCAGCTGATGCAGGAGGAGCACGTGCAAGATGCTTCTGTGGGTGCTGGGACAGCAGGGAGCACGTGTGAGCCATCCTGGATCACAGTGCATTGCATTCCCAGCTCAGCCTGATTTGGACAGCTCAAGTGGTTTTGTTTTGGCCCTTTGGACAGCCTGGAGGCAGCTGCTGCAGTGGGAGAGGGGTTTGGGGCTGGGAGCAAGGCTGTGGTCACTCACACAGACGTGCTCTGTCCCAGCCATGCAGGAAAGAAGAGGTGACTCCTGCAGCTCACCCCTTCCTGGAAGAAACTTCTGCCACACGGGAACCATACCTTGTGTGGCTTTTGCACAGCCAGCAGATCCCGTGATGTGATCTGGAATCCCTGAGGGAGCTGCCTGCAGCTTCCAGGAGCTCTTCAGCAATTGCTCTCTGTGCCCACTGATCAAAGCCTGGGAATTTCTTTGTTGCATAAAGCTCAGAACCTCAAACTATAGGAGACATCCCCTGTGGATCCTGCCTGCTCCCCCTCCTTTCCCGTGCCCTTCCTCAGTGCTTTTGGCTGCAGCGTAGCATGAACGCCCCTTGGCCGCCAGGTTTTGCTGCTGAATGCAAAAGGGATATGAAAAAGGGAAGCAGTGTGTATTGCAGAGCATTTGGAAGAGGTCAGGAAAACTCTGGGGACTTGCTGATGTGGTGCATCTGGAGGAGCCACAGGGTCAACCAGGCACAAAATCTGCTTATGAAAAAATAGCATAAACTGACTTCCTGTTTAGAGGTTAACTAAGAGAAAAGCCCTCCAGAAACTTGAGGGGTTTGAGGCAGTAAAGACCTGCTAGGATGAGTTTGGCCATGGTTGGTGAATTTCTGGCACTGATGGCCAAAATCCCCACAGCTGCATTATCCTGGTTGTCAAACATTCTGCAGCATGACCTCCCCAGGGTGCATTTCCAGGCCATAAGGCTGGTTTGAGTCGCAGGGGAGCTGCTGGAGGCGGGGGGTGCAGGGCTGTGCCAGCTCCTCTCCTGCCCAGACAGGGCACGCCACTGCTGGGCCTGCCCGTAGCTCCCTCTCTGCTGCTCCACCTGCGCCTGTCCTGCAGCCTGGGGATTGGAGCAGCAACCTGGAACGTGGGGTGGGTTTTGCCAGACCTTTTGGTGTGCTGCTGGGCTGGTGGGCTTGTGAGCCAGCATCAGCGGGGGGCTGGTTCCTGCTCACTGCTCCAACAGGCCTGACCCATTCCACAGCAGCGCCGGGATGCTGCAGCCCCACGGGGACCTCGTGCTAAAAGCTGATGCATAAACTCAACAGACATTGGAGCTGCACTGGGAGCAGCTCCTGGGGGGCAGGAGGGGCCCTTTGTGGCCCCCAAGTCACGCAGCACAGGCAGGATGCAGAACTGGGGACCCGTGCAGGCAGCACGCGCTGGAAAGCAGAAGTCAGTCTGGTTTGAGCTGGGCCATAAATGATCCAAAGCATGAAACAAGCTGGTGGCCCCAGGACTTGGAGCTGGAAAGCAGCTGGAGCAGGAGGTGGCTCTGCGGGTGGGAAGCCCAGCCTGAAACCCTGGGGGTCCTTGCAGGGCTGCCTCACCAGGGATGGCTGCAGAGATGGGGCTTGAAAGAGCTGGGATGGGCAAGCCCCCAGCCCACCGGGACAGCAGCGTGTCCAAGGCTGAGGCTGGCAGCTCCCTGCAGGGCTGGGGACTGCACTGGGGCACCCATGGCACCTGTGCCCATTGCAGCAGCCACAGCCTCATGGTTTAGGAATGGTATTCCCAGTATGGTGCTCCCGCTGGCGTTAGGGGTTCACTGCCTCTTGCCTCCTCTTCCCCCTCCAACTGGAAACACAAAAGGCAAAGATTATGGGTTGAGATAAGAACAATTTACCAGAAACAGCTACGAGATAAGAAGACAGTAAGAGCAACTAATAATAAAAGTGTACAGAGAGAGGGTGATTTACATGCAAAATGCTCTCCAAGCCCGGGACAATGAAACAATGGCTTCCCTCTGCACCAGGCTTTCTCCCAGCTGGAAAAGAACCGTGTTCCCATGGTCCTGGTGGCACAGAGTCTCCTGGGCTCTGTGCTCCTGGCGTGCACCTGCAGGAGGGTTGCACCGTGCCCAGGGCAGGGCTGGCAGAGCCTTTGGGGTTATCCCAGGCTGCCAGCTTTGCTGCCCTGCCAGGGCAGGCTGGCCCCATTCCTCTACCTCCTAACGCTGTGTCACCTTGTTCCTTGCAGTCAGGACAGTTCAATGAAGACATGATCCCCACGGTGGGTTTCAACATGAGGAAGATCACCAAAGGGAATGTTACCATCAAGGTAAGATGCAGTTGTTACTGCTGGTGAGGGCTCTTGGGATGAAAGGTGAAGGAGAGGGAGATTGGTGGCTCTTCTGCTGGAGGTGGAAGAATTCCAGGGATCTCAGCTGCAGCTCATGGAATAAAAGCATAGCAGCATTAAGGGTAGAAAGTCCCTTTAAGATCGAGTCCAACCGTTCCCCCAGGAGTGCCATGTTCACCACTAAACCATGTCTCCAAGTGCCACATCCACGTGTTTTGTTAACATTTCCAGGGATTGTGATTCCACCATCTGGAAGTGAAAGATTTGCCCTGTTTGGGTCCTGCAGGTACCCAGACTCGGTGGGAAGGGCTGTAGGAGATCCAGTTTTGTGCAGTAAGAGTCAGTCTGGGCTGCAAAGCTGGAGGTTTCCCTGTATCTCTGGCTAGCTGGTAGGGACTTTTGGATGTGGTCACCTTGCTGGGGGTGGTGCTGGGAAAAACAGGTCATGGCTTGCAGTGGTGGTCTCTGCCTTGGGAGCAGAGGAAGAGGAGGGTTCTACCTGTTCTGGATTTTGCAAGGGCCCAGGGTTGTACAACATCAGGGAAATAGCTGTTGGACAGGTTTGAAAAGCTGGCTGGGGGATCTCTGGCTGCTGCAGGAGCACTTTTGAGTGTTTCTTAAATGGGAAATGCCTCAGGGAGATGCCAGTAGGCGTGATGGGCCAGGGGGTCCCTCCGTGCCAGCAGAGGCACACCACAGGGGAATTGAGCATCCTCCAGCTCCCCTTCCTGAGGTTTCTCCCTTCTTTATCAAGTCAGGAGCCTCCTCCTGAGGTTTGAGCTGAAGAGGAGAGGATGGGGGTGGGTTTGGTGCAGGGCCAAAATGCCCCAGGTGGCCACTTGGGGGAGGAAGAGTGTTGGGCAGGAGCGTGGGGTAACGCTGCCATCTCCCTGTCACAGCTCTGGGACATCGGTGGGCAGCCCCGGTTCCGCAGCATGTGGGAGCGATACTGCCGTGGAGTCAGTGCCATCGTGTGAGTATCCAGGCCCTGCTGCCCCCCCGTGCTGCTGCTGAGCCTGCCCAGGGGCTGGGGGCTTCTCCCCATCCCGGCCGGGGGTGCTGGGGAGCTGCAGTGCCTTTGCTGCCCGAGCCGGGCACCTGTGTCAGGAGTCACTGAATCATCATGGGATCATGAAAAGGCCTCTAAGATCATTAAATCCAACCATTAACCCCACACCACCTTATTCACCACTAGACCATGTCCCCAGATGGTTTTCGAATACCTCTGGGGATGGTTGACTCTACCACTGCCCTGAGCAGCCTGTGCCAGGGCCTGACCACCCTTTTAGGGAAGAAATTTTCCCTAATATCCAGCCTAAACCTCTCCTGGTTCAACTTGAGACTATTTCTTCCAATCCTGTCACTTGTTTCCTGGGAGGAGAGCCTGACCCCCACCTGCCTCCACCCTCCCGCAGGGCAATTAGAGACTGAGAAGGTCCCCCCGAGCTTCCTTTTTTCCAGATACTTCTCCTGGGTACTGATATCTACATGGGCTTTGAGCAAAGGACAGTCAGGTCCCTCCAGCTGTGCCAGACCCTTCTCTTCCCTTCCAGCATCACTCAGTGCAGCTCTGTTTCTCAGATCTTACCCTTCCTGGCTCCTGGGCATCCTCTGTGCTGGCTGCTCACTGCAGGGGCTGAGCAAACCTGGTGGTGGGGCTCTGCCCTTCCCAGAGGCAGGTTTCCAGGTCAGAATGTTTATGTGCTGCCAGATAAATCTTGTGTTGAGAGCAGGAGTCTCACCTACAACCGAGTCAGCAAACAGGAGTGTCCCTGCTTGCAAACATTGCAGTAAAAGCAATCCCAGGGAGTCCAGGCTCAGGGTGAGCATGGCAAGGCACTCATGGGAAGCAGGCTGCCTGTTCCAAAGGACAAATACTGGTCTTGGGACACCATGCTGGGGTTACTTAAACGCAGTCAGAAAAGGAGATTTATGGGATCTTTCCCAAGTGACCATACCCTGAGATTTGGAGGGCTGCTTTCTGTGCTGCCCTTCCCAGCTCCAAGCCTTAGCAGGTGAGGAGGAGTGTGGTACTGCTTGTTCTGCATGTTGGGACAGTGGTTCTGCTCCTGCCCTTGCAGACTGTCACCATGGTGGGACATGGACCTGCAGGAGGGTTTTTTATTACACTTATTATTGCAATGAGCTTTGCTGGAAATGACAAAATCTCTGTGTTTTTAATCCTTTTGCTGCCTCCTTCCATAGTGCCATAATTTTGGCCCATGTGGTTGTCAGGATACAAAAGGACCTGTCAGCATCCAGGCCACACTCCAGTCTGCCCTCATCACATCGAGCTGTGTCAGGTCCCTTTCCCTTTGCTCTCAGCTCTCCCCCTGTGCCCAACATGCCCCAGCATGACTGGGGCACTCCCTGGGGGTGATTTTTCCTCTTGGCACAGCATTCCCATTTTCCTGTGTTATGCACTTTAGTATAAGTAGCTCTTTTCCTATTTTTAAATAACTCCCCAAAGCCTCATGAGCTGGTGTTTCTCACTCCTTCTCTCCCAGCTTCTTGATCTTTGAAATCAAGGCTGCTTTGATCGCTTCGTCACACAAGTTTTGGCTTCACTAACATCCTTTGCAGGATAAAAGTTGCCCTGTAAGAACAAATTCCTTTCCCAAATCTCCCCTTCTGCTCAGAGGAGCATTGGTGACCACTGGCTTCATGTCCATGTGCTCCATGGCCCCTCCCAGGATTACCCCATTGATGGGATGAGGAGTCCTTGCCTTTCTTGGGTCATCTTCACTTCTCCATCCTCAACTTCTCTGGCCTCCTCTGCTTGTCCTCTGTCCTGGGTGCTCACATGGGAGCTGCCTCATGCACATGTTCTTGGAGAGCTTCTCCTCGCCCAGCCTGTCCCTGCTGTCAGCAGCTTGACACCTGCAGGGACAAGGATGGGGTGGTTCCCCACTCCCCTGGGAGACATGAGGGGCTCTCAGCTTCACAGGCATCCTTGGGAAGAGGCATCCTAGTGGGAGGATCCTGTTAGCAACCACCTCCACGTGCTGGCCCAGTTTCCAGGGGGTGAGCTGCCATGGGAGGAGGTTTGGGGGTGGCACACACTCAGCACCTGACGAGACCTGTGCACCTGGGCTCAGGGTTGTCCCTTCCCTTGCAGGTACATGGTGGATGCTGCTGACCAGGAGAAGATAGAGGCCTCGAAGAACGAACTGCACAACCTGCTTGACAAGCCACAGCTCCAGGGCATCCCGGTGAGCTGCTGCCTCCACCCGTGGTCCCGAGGCTGGGCAGAGCACATTCAGGGAGGGGCTGCCCTTCCTTGGAGGTGTCACTTCCTTTTTGCATTCCTGAGGGAGCTGGCTGGGACAGTGACACTTTCTAGGTCAGAACTGAGCCGAGCAACAGAGAGGGACCTTCAGGGCAGAGAGCGCTGATCAGTGAAGTCTGTCCTCTCGCATGGATTTGCACCTGATTTATGGCGTGACAGGAGGGTCCTGTCTCCCGTGAGAGGAGCTGCTGGGCTGTGACACGTGCAGGGGGTGGGACATGGCACGGTGCCAGGCACGTGTACGTGTTGGGTGGGCTGTGCACCGACCATCCCAAATCAGCATCCTTTCAAAGGAGCTAATTGAAGGCCTTGCCACGGATCCCAAATGTCCACTGCCAGCTAAATCAAGCTCCTGACATAGCACGCTGCAGTTGCAGGCCTCTGAAGGCTCTCTTCTGAGAACAAGCCTCCTGATTGAAACAGGGGGATGCTCATCCTGTGCTGCTGCAGAGCCCGGCGCAGTCTGGGCAGCCACTGTCAGGTGACAGTCACATGGCTGCTGCACAGGGACAAACCAGTCTTGCTGGGTGGTTATTTTCCTTACACAATCTGAGAATGCTTTTGTGGCTGTCAAGAACCTTGAAGGAGAGATCAGTGGTGGCACAAACAGCTGCTCCTGGTTTGGGCTGGCTGCCTGCAGAGTGGGTTCTGCCCAGCATTCACAGTCTGCTCCTGCTGGATAATGTCAGCGTTAGCCATTTCACTTGGCTTTCTGCTCAGAGACACTGAGAGGCTCCTGGGAGAAGGTCCTCGGTGGCACAGCAGATGCTGGTGCCCTTCAGAGAGGATGTGCTGTGGGGCCATCTCTGCACTGGGAGTAGGGAGTGCACAGGAGATGCTGTGTACAGGCTGATTAAGGCAGTTAAATGAAATGCTCTGCCTTCTGAGTGCTGCTGAAGGGGGTTTCTCTGTCCAGGACATCCTAGTGGAGTAGCCAGGGCTGTCTGGTGTCACAAGCCAGCTCTGCTTCTCAGTGCAGAAGCAGGTTCCTGCCTGGTCTGGTGGCCAGGTGCTTCAGGCATCCCCTGTCCTGCCCTGCAGGTCCTCGTCCTGGGGAACAAGCGGGACCTGCCCGGTGCCTTGGATGAGAAGGAGCTCATTGAGAAGATGTAAGTGTGCCAGTGCCCCGGGCACAGGGGGTGTGACACAGTGCGGGCTCCTCCCCGTTCTGCCATGTCCCCACCTGGACCCCCCCTCTGGGGTGGCACTGTGGTGCCCGGGGTGGGCTGGCAGACACGAGTGGCTGGGGATGTCCGAGGTGGAGACAGAGAGGAGCAGGAACCACCGGTGCCAGGGCTGGGTGCCACGTGCCACACGGTGGCGTGGGGGCCAGGCACAGCGTGACACTGGCTGGTGGAGCTGGCCTCGCCTGGACACGGCACTGGACAGTGGGACTGGGCTCCTCCTCAGGGGGCATCTGGGATGCTGCACCAGCTCTCAGCATTTCCTGCCCTTCAGCCGCCTCTGGACCGTGGGAACCTGTGTAGGTGCCATGCTGCCAGCCACGTGCCACTCCCAAAACCTCCCTGCTCCATCTGGCTGCAGGGCTGGGGGGAACCTATGGAATTTGGTGGCCAGCATCCCTCCTGCCCCGTCACACAGCCCCCACCACCCCAAGACCACCCCTTCCCCTCAGGCAGGGAGTGATGGTGCCCTCGCCTGACCCACATGCAGCTCCCGGAGAGCCTGGGGAGCTGCTGCCCCTTCACTGTGCCCTGTCTCAGAGTCCAAAAGGACCCTCTGGGGGCTGCCCAGGGATGTCCCCGTGGCCACCCCACACAGCTCGGAGTCTGCAGCCAACACTTGCTCCCTTCCCACAGGAACCTCTCTGCCATCCAGGACCGAGAGATCTGTTGCTATTCCATCTCCTGCAAAGAAAAGGACAACATCGGTGAGTGCCGTGGGCTGGGCTCACGGGGGGCCTGGGGGGCAGCCCGTGCCCAGGGGAGGCGACAGCCAGAGGCTCTAAGTGTCCCCTTGCCTCTGCAGACATCACCCTACAGTGGCTTATCCAGCACTCGAAGTCCAGGCGAAGCTGAGGGCCCGCGGGCCTGGCTCGGATTGGGAAGATGCCATTGTACAAGCCCACGCCCCTCTCTCCTGCTCTGTCCCTCCAGCTCTCTCTCTAGATGGGTATTTTTAGGGGACCCCAGACTCTGCTCACATTGGGGCAGAGTCCTTGTTTTTATTGTAAAGATGTCCGACTGCCCTCCTCTCCCCCCTCTCCTCTCCTGCTCCCTCTCTTCCTCCATTTTGGCACTGTTCTGTTGTTGTCTGTGTATACAGTATATATATATGTATATATATTTTAATTTTTTAATTTAAGGGATAGTGCTGTTATTAAATTGGGCCCTGTGAGCGGTAGGAAAGCTGGGGCTCCCCAGGGCCAGCCAAGGGTCAGCGTTGGGAGGAAGAGGAGGAAGGTGGAAGGCAGCCCTTGGGGATGGGGCTGTGCCAGCTGCAGGCAGGTGCCCCGGGGCTCCCTCTTCCCTTCTCTGGGTGTCCTGCTGCTGCCTCCAGGCAGAGACCACCCTGGGGGTGTTTGGGGGTGCCCACCCTGCCCTGCCTGTCTCAGGCTTGGGGGGAGGGTGTGTCAGTGCCACCCACAGGCCCCTCATCCCTCCAGGGACAGGAATTCGCCACAAGTCACTGCCATCAGCCTCCTCCTACTGCCTCCACCTCCCCGACCCCTCTTGGGGGCACAGGGCCATTTGTCCCCCTGCCCCACGTGTCCCCTGCTCTTGGGCCTGGGCTGAATCCTGCCCACTGCCCAGCCTGGCTGCCTGGGGGATAATCTGGAGCACTGGTACCAGTGCTGGGGCCCAGCAATGCCAGCAGCCCCTGGAGGAGCTGGGGGCTGGCACCTCCCTCCCATCTGTCCCAGGACTCAGCCTCAGTAAGCTCTCAGGATAGCTGTGCTGGCTCCCCACGTGCCACGTGGCATCACCTGTGCCCGGCCAGGGCTGCTGGCTCTGCCCTGGCCAGGGACACCCCTTGGGATGCCAGAGAAGGAGGGACACATGGATGCACCTGGAGACAGCTTCAGAGCATCTGTGCACCCTCAGTGCTGCTCCCCAGACCCAGGGGGTGTGTGCTGTGCCTGTTCCCATGTCCTGCTCTCCGTGCCAGCCCTGCTCTGCTGCCCCGGCTGGGAGGCACAGGAGCCGTGAAGGGGCAGGGGGCAGCAGGGCTTGTGGGGTCAGCTCTGTGTGTGCCCAGAGCTGTGGGAGTCCTGTGGGGTGGGAAAGGCTGTGGCTGGCTGTGCCATGGCTGTGCCACAGGCTGGGGCTCTGGGGTGCAGCCTGGGGGCCTGGCCAGGTTGTTTGGGGCCAGTTTGGGGGGACTGGGCTGGCACTGGAGGGTGGGTGTGCAGGGGGAGGCAGCTGCCGGTCCCAGCGAAGGGCTGGGCATAGGGTGGGGATGGCTGGGGGGCTGCAGGGCCCCTCTCAGCCTCTTCCCACTCCAGCTCCAGGGCGTCAGGCCAGGGATTTACCTTCTGTTCTTGTTTTTGCAGAATTGCACAAAGAGAGGTTTCTTTTTGTTGTTTTTTTTTTTTTTTTAATTTAATTACTTGTA
>VWZN01005887.1:169962-190248 GCA_013396955.1 Regulus satrapa | reverse complement strand
CTTTTTTTTTGTAAGAGATATTTTGACTCAAATTTGACCTCTGTTGGGAAATGATTCTTGTAACTGTACAATTTTTTTGCCTCCTAATAATAAATTAACAATTTATCGTTGTGGGTGTGGTTGCAGTTGTGTTACTTCCTCGCCATCTCTGCCACCCATCCTTCAGGGCCCTGCCTGGGAGGGAGGTCCCTGCCCTGGGACCTGTCCCCTGGGTAGCACTGGGCACCTGTGTGGTCATGCTTACCCAAGAGGTGCTGGAGCACCTCTGATGGTTCCTGCTGCCTTGTTGCCTTGGTTTGGGTGCCAAGACCAGTTCAGACACTCCATCTGTGACTGTCATTGCTGCTGCTGGACCTTCCTCTGCCCCTGTTGTGTCCCAGAGCTGCTGCAGAGAGAGCCCTGTTGGGTTTGGGGAGCCTGCAGTGCTCCTGCCCCTTCTCCCTGCCCCCTCCTGGGGGCTCTGCCCACTGCTGCGGGCTCCCACTGCCCTGTGTCCTTTGGAGGTGTCCCCTTGTCCCCTGAGGCTGTGCCCTTTGCTGCTGGGGTCCCTTGGCACAGCGTCCCCAGGGCTGCCCCCTGCCCTGCACTCGTCAGGTGCCCGGGCAGCAGGGTGGGAGCAGGGCCAGGGCTCAGCCCAGCCCGTGGGGGGCTCTGCCTGCTGTGGGGCCGTGTGCCACGGGGCCAGGGCTGCCTCTCCCCTGCCCCAGCACGGTGCCAGTGCTGCCTCTCCCCTGCCCCAGCACGGTGCCAGTGCTGCCTCTCCCCTGCCCTGCCCGCTGCCCTCCCCGTGCGGGCAGCCCCGCGGGGCCGCAGCACAAGCCGGGCTTTGTTCGCCCTTGGCCCAGGCTCAGGACGGAGCGATGTGGACCAGGCGCATGAGAGATGCCCTCCCCCACGGCCCCACAGCCACCAGATCCCAGCGGGACCCCGCTCACCCCGTGGGCACACAGGGCGCTCTGTGAACGTACGGCCTGGACTCTGAGCCCCCCTGCCTCCCTGTGCCAAGATGAGACCCCTCTTCTCCCAAACTCTGAGGCTCAGCGCAGGGTTGGGAGGAGGAGGATGAAAGGAAAAACCCAGTTTTGTGCTCTCGAAAGAAAACTGGGGCTTTTGTTTCCCTGGAAACGGGTCTGCGAAAGCAAAGCGCGCGCGGAGCCCGGTGGGTGTTGCGCACAAAGCCCGCAGTGAGCCCCTCGCTTTCACTGCCCCTAGCAACCATCTCCCTCGCCCCGGCATTTCGGGGCTGGGGCGCTGNTCCCAGCGGGACCCCGCTCACCCCGTGGGCACACAGGGCGCTCTGTGAACGTACGGCCTGGACTCTGAGCCCCCCTGCCTCCCTGTGCCAAGATGAGACCCCTCTTCTCCCAAACTCTGAGGCTCAGCGCAGGGTTGGGAGGAGGAGGATGAAAGGAAAAACCCAGTTTTGTGCTCTCGAAAGAAAACTGGGGCTTTTGTTTCCCTGGAAACGGGTCTGCGAAAGCAAAGCGCGCGCGGAGCCCGGTGGGTGTTGCGCACAAAGCCCGCAGTGAGCCCCTCGCTTTCACTGCCCCTAGCAACCATCTCCCTCGCCCCGGCATTTCGGGGCTGGGGCGCTGCCAGCACTCGGGACAAGGAGCTCTAACAGCTCCGGTGGATGCGCTGCCGTGGCCAGGCTGCCCTCGGGCAGATCCGTCCTGCCTGCTCCTTGACCCCCCCGCCCCTGCAGGGGCCGTGGCCGGGGGTGGATGTGGGCTTGGAAACCCTGACGCCCTGGAACCGTCCTCCTGGGACAATTCTGTCCCTGCAGTGGGTGTGGATGAGGGCCAAGAGCCCTGTGGGGCAGTTTGGGTGAGATGCTCTCACCCCACGCCTCCCAAGGGGGTGCTGGGGGTGGTGGTCCCTCGTCTTCCCCCAGCGCTGCACGGCAGCAGCGGGAGCGCCTCGGCTGTGCCCAGTGCACACGGGGAGCCAGCAGGCCGGGGGGCACCTCAGCCCTGTGCTGGGCTGGCTGGGCTCTACTCAGACCAGTTCAAGTCCTACAAATCACCCCAAACCCAACACTTCAGAGGGCACCGTCTCACAGGCACCGCTCAGCATCACCCCAGAGGGAGGGAGGAAAGGGGCTGGGGGCCTTTCCCCTCCTCCCCTTGCTGCTGCCCACTCTGGCACAGCCGCTCCCCTGCCCCCCCAGCTGCCCACCCCAGAGCCCCCCAGATTTAGGGAAAAGCCATTCCGAGGTGCTCCCAGGGCTCAGCCCAGCAGTGCCAGCAGCTGCAAGCACGACGTGCTCTAGGTTACTGGTTTATTGAGCTCATACAGGGCACAGCTTGGATCCGTGGGATACGGCCAGTTGGACCTTCTCCTCTTGTGGAGGGGCTGGCAGGAGGGGAGGGGGCAGGAAGAGGGCAGTTTGTCATTTCTGTGTCCTCTGTGAGCCATCATGGCCAGCCTCTGTGGTTTCAGGTAAGACCTTTCCGGCACAACCCCATCTCCAGAGCAGCAGCCCCACGAAGCCTGGCCAGGCTGCCGGGACGGGAGAGCGCTGCTGTCCTCACTGACCTTTGGGCAGAGGCACGAGGGTCACCGGTGTAGCCACGAGGACTGGGATTTCAAGCCCCACCTGCCCAATGCTGGGTTTGAAGCCCACGGCGCAGCCCCCTGAGCTGTCTCTTTCTGCTTGTTCCACGTCCAGACACGAGTACTAATGGCAAAACAACGTTTGGTCTTGGGAGGAGGTGGTGAAATGATGGCTACGGCTCCCCAGTGGCGCTTAGCATGGGGTGCCAAGGGCCAGGAGGGGCGGGGGAGTCTCCCGGGGCTTGTCGAAGAAGATGGAGGAGGACATCTCGGTTTTGAGCTTGCCGTCGGCGCTGCTCTCGCTGGAGGTGGTGTCGGGGCCGCAGCCCTCGCAGCAGCAGCAGCAGCAGTCCATGAAGGCCTGGCCCAGGGGACGACAGAGACACAGCAGCAGGACGGGCGTCACCGAGCACTTGAAGAACAGGAAGAACTGGTTGATGAGGTTGAGCAGATCCAAGGTCTGCTTGGACATGTCGGGGGACATGTAGGCCACCACGATGTTGCAGACGTTCTCGGGGGTGGTGCAGAGCCCGTAGATGACGGTCAGGGCGATGATGGTGCAGTTCAGGTGACCCTCGCACTGGCCGTGCTTGGCGCCCCGGCACTCGCTCTTCTTGTCGGTGCCGCGGATGCGCCGGGTCACCAGCTGGCAGCTGACGGTGAACAGGATGGGCAGGCAGAAGTAGCAGCCGAAGTACCACCACATGCGGGCGTTCTGGTAGGTGAGCACCAGGGAGTAGATGGATTCGGGCAGGTTGGACGAGGGCTTCATGGTGCAGTACTCGGTCACCACGCCGGACACGGGCGACGTGTCCTGCGCCAGCTGCCACAGCAGGATCTCCGGCACCGAGAGCGTCATGGAGCCCACCCAGATGACGGCCAGCTTGGCAATGATGGACTGGCACTGCTCGATGGGCCGCGTGCTGGCCTGGGGGCTGGTGGCCGCGTGGAACCTGTCGATGCCCAGGGCACAGAGGCTGAAGGTGGTGACTCCCAGTGACGACACCTGGTGAGGGAGGAGGCAGAACAGGTGGGCCCTGCTGCAGGGACATCACCGGGGGTGATGTCGGTCCTGGCTCTACCAGGCTGGTGGCAAACCCCCGGCTACCTAAGACCTCAACCCCTCCTTCAAAGGCTGTAGGGAGGTCACAGCCTGTGGCTGCATCTCAGGGTTTAGAGCTACTTTTCTGTGACTCCTGTAAAGAAAAAAAGCGTCCTCTGACCCTGTAGTCCCTGCCCAGCTCCCTTTTCTGCAGAAGGGAGAAGTTTAGCTGGATGTCTGTCCATCCAGCCAAGGTGGGAACAGCAGGATTGTCCTTCAGGCTCTTCCTCTATTCTGGATGGCTCTTGCGGAGGAGAAGCAGGGACCATCACACCCACCAGCACCTTCCCAGGGTTCCCAAGGCCTGCCTGGACAGGCCATGCGAGTTGAAGGCGCTCTTGTCCCACATCAGCTTGGGGCAATTTCCGCTGCATTGAAAATAGCAAGAAAAACATCCCCTCTGCCAAAGGAGGAGGCCAAGGGAGGGAGAGGAATCGCTGTGGTTCTGGGAGGGCTGGCCAGGCACCGACCAGCATTCCCAGTCCCAGCCCCAGAGCTGGGAGCCAAGTCCCACAGCCCTTGGCCAAGATGATGGCAGAGTCACATGCTGGTGTCCCAGCGCTGTGGCCATTCCTGGCCTCACGAAGCCATCAAACATCACCCTGTGCTGAAAGACCTTCCCAACACTCAGGAAACCTCCCAGGGCTCCACGTGATGCGTGGGGAACATCCCGGAACATTGCTCCCCCCGATCCCCCCAGCCTTTTCCTTGGCCCTGGGCTGGTCTCTCCGGCAGCTGATGGCCAGAGTGATGCCAGCACTCAGCAGCACCATCGGGTATGCACAGCAGCACCTCCCCAGACACAGAATCAGGACACCAGCATCCTGCACCCAGCATGTCCCAGCTCCTCTGCCCAAAGCCAGAGCCAGCCTGGGCACCCAGCAGCCTGCTCTGCCTCACAGCCAGCACCCAGCACCTGGATCTATTCCCTGGCTGGCACCTGCTGCTGTGCTGCTGCCTCCTCCCCCTGCACCCTTCCACAGGCTCTTCTGTCCCTCCTGGTGCTCTTGGTCCTGCGCAGCGCCCATCTCCAGGGCCCTGGCAGGATGCAGCTGGTGGCATCAGCACAGCCCTGCACACCAGAAGCCCCTGTAGCCAGCTTTGCTCCCAAAACCTGGCTCTGTGCCTGAGCACTGAGCAGTCACAGAGGATAGATCTGCTTCCCACAGCACCCATCCAGTGGCCTGAGCCACAATCCCACCACACGAGTCCTTGGCCTCCAGATGGGTTCCCCTCTCATAGCTGAGCCTTTGCTGGGGATTTGGCTCTGGCCTGGCTGTGGCTCCCACCCAGGCTCCCTGCAGACGGTCCCAGCTCAAGCTCTGGAGCCCCTTTCTGCCCATGCTTTGGGGGGCAGGAGGGCTGTGCAGGGCTGGGGGCAGACCAAGAGTAGCCCCCACACCAGGACTGTGCTTCCCAGCCTCCTGCTCATCCTTCTGCAGCACCAACATCCCACCATTCCTGTGCCTTCCTCACTCCTCTGGGATCAAGGTGGCCCAGGGCACCCTGGTGCTGATGAATCCCTGGTGGTGCCACCCCCAGGGTTCTCTCACAGGGACAGGGAGCCCATGAGCAGCAGATCTTCCTTAGCTCCTCCTCGAGACAGGGTCTGTTTTGGGGACATCACCCTTCCCTCCCCGTCCTTCCCTGGGACACGGAGCCAGCTTGGGCAAATTCCTGCCCCTCTCTGAGTCCACCCAGATGCAGCGTTAGCCTGAGGAGGGAGGACAGGGATGGGGCAAACACCGATCAGTGAGAGGATGGGGGGACACCTCTGGGAAGGAGCAGGGGCATCTCTGGCCTGCTGGGCGGGGACACAGGGGAGCAGGGGCTGCAGGGCTCCCCCAGCAAACACCACATCCCTGGGCTGGGCTGGGCTGGGCAGGTTTGGGGCTGTGCTCAGGGGGACACCCCGCTCCATCACCCCCACCCAGAGCACCCAGTGGCATTGCTGGAGCTTACAGGGCTGTGCACAGATCCTTGCACAAGTGCAGGCCCTGCACAAGGGCCCTGGGGCACGGACAGGTGGCAGTGCCACAGGTGGCAGTGTCACTGGTGGCAGTGTCACTGGTGGCAGTGTCACTGGTGGCAGTGTCACTGGTGGCTGCTCTGGCCCAGCGGGGCACGTAGCAGCCAGGAAAGGGAACACTGGTGTGGATGCTCAGTGGGAGAGGCAGGTTCTGAACCGTGCCTGGTCTGACCAAGCCTGGCAGCATCTTCAGTGGTCTGACACAGCCTCTGAGCTCTTCCAGGTGTTTGCACCCTTTGATAAAGGGGACATTGACCACAGAGAACAGACAGGCTTGGTCTGTCCCACCAGGGCACGGAGGGACACAGCTGGACCCCAGGGCTCCCTTGAGGATGGGAGATGAGCACACTGAGGGTTGATTTCCAGCACAAGAGCAGCATCAGCCCAAATCCTGCTCTCTGGGGCAGTTTTGCTCATTCTGCCATCCCCTGTCACCACAGTCCCTCTCTCACTGGGTGCCTGGCTCTCCCTGAGTGTGGCCAACCTGCCACACCTGAGGTTTGAGGACAAACACTCATCTCAGGCTTCCACACCTAATTCCTGGGCTGTCCCCTTCCAGTGTTGACCAGCACTGTCCACCTGCGGCCCCCCTGCCCCTGCAGCATCCTCAGCAGCCCACAGTGGCCACTTTCTGGGCCAGCACACTGCAGGGCTGAGCCCCCAGGCTTTGGGGCTTTGGGCAGGGACAGGAACAGACAAATGGAGGGACCCTGCTGACAGAAGTCCCTGTGCTGGCTGGAGGAGGGTCTAATGGGCTCTTCCCAGCCCTGCTGGCTGCAGAGCCGGAGGAATGGCCTGGGACAGAGGGAAGGTCCCTCTTGGGACTGTCCCTCAACTCCTGGCTGTGCCCCGCAGTGGGGTCTCTGGCACACAGTCCTTGTGCCAGGCCAGCAGCACCATGGACTGCCCTGGAGCAAGAGGGCAGAGAGGAGTCGAGTCCTCGATCCCTCCGGGGACCTGCGCAGCCCTTACCTCCATAAAGGGCACAATGCGACAGGACATGTCCCCCAGCAGCCGCTTCTTGGTGATCTCGTTGAAGATGACCACAGGCAGGCAGAAGAAGAGGATGAGGAAGTCCCAGAAAGCCAGGCTGGCCAGGATGGAGTTCCAGGCGCTCTTCATGTAGTAGTTGTGCCACACGATGCACATCACGGAGAGGTTACCGATGATCCCCACCGTGAAGACGATGAGGGACAGGAACATGACGGCGTAGGCGCTGTAGGAGCTCTCCGTCACCGGGTACAGCGGGTTGTGGATCTGCAGCCGCTTGTCGGACACCGTGGTGAGGTTGGCCCGGGGCTCTGCCCTGTCCCTGTCCGTGGGCACCCCCGGCTGCTGTTCCGAGGGGTCGGTGCTGGACGGCAGCAGGGCCCTGGTGGGGTGCAGGCTGGCGGAGTTGAGGGGCCGCGGGAACTCCACCCGCACCCCGGGCACGTACTGCTGCACCGACTTGGAGTCCTCGTCCGTGCCCCGGCGCAGCCTCTGCCTCCCCTGCGGCTCCGGAGCATCCCTGTCCGCGCCCCGGCCGTGCGGAGCGCTGCGGGTCCCGGCCCTGCCTCGCATCCCCGCGGCCCCCGGGGCCAGCAGCAGCCCCAGCAGCAGCAGCAGCAGCAGCAGCGGCGGCGGTGGTGGTGGTAGCGGCAGCAGCGGCGAGCTGAGGTAGTACTTAGGGCTCCAGGCTAGGGGCTGGGNAGTAGCCCCAAACACTCTCCAATATCCCCCCAGCATCCCTAAAGAATTCTCCAACATCCCCAAACATCCGTCCAGCATCTCCCCTAGAATATCCCACGATACTTCAACACCCCCCAGCACCACCCAGTAGCCCCCAACACCCCCAGCTTCCCTCAGCATCCCCAACATCCCCCAAGATTCTCCAATATTCTGCAACAGCCCCAAGCATCGCCCAAGATCCTCTGAGAACAAGAGGAGGGATGCCCACAGCCTGGCACTGCCAGGCTCAGCTTTTCCCATGGCAGATTTTCCACTCTCTCCCTGGAGCAGGTGACATTCAGGAGGGCTGTGACCCAGCACTGGGCCTCATGTGGCACATCCCCTGCACACTCAGACTGGACTCAGGACACCCTCAAATGGCCAAACCACCTCCCTGGGAATGGGGGCTGACAGGGCTGTCCTTGGCAGGAGGAAGGGCTGGTGACTCCAGGTGATGCTTCTTGGGTCAGATCTGCTGGCCCAGCTCTCCCAGGGTTTGTTGTTACTTTTCCTCCCGACTTCCCCTCGGGACAGTGGTTTGAACAGAACTGGGGTGCCTGATCTCTGTACCTGTGACTCCTCCCCAGACCCATAAGCTCTCTCCCACACCCACCATCTTTCCCTCTTTCCCCCTCCTATCCCCAAATCCACCTCCTCTCCTCTGTCCCAGCCTCCTGCTCCTCTACCTGTTGTCCCTGCACTGTCACCTCTTCCTCAGCCTGCGGGACTGGAGGGCCGTGGGGTTCCCTTTGGGGACCTGCCCTGTGTCCTGTGGGGGTGGATGTCTGCCAGGCTTGGAGCTGCAGAGCTGCCCCCCCCAGGGGAGCTCCAGGAGTGTGTCCCCATCCTGCCCAGGGCAGTGGCCAGGGCCAGGACAGCTCAACGCTGGCAGCCAGCAAAGCCCAGCTTCTCCCTTCCTGGGAGCCCACTGCCACCTCTGTCAGACTGTCCTCCCCTGCCTGAGCCAGAAGGGACGCTGGGCTGGCATCCCAGAGCTCTGGGGGACATGGGCCTCCTGCTGTGTCCCTGGGAACTGGGACAGGCAGCGCCACCGGGGCCAGAGCAGGGAATCTGAGTCCTGGCACTCGCAGGGCGCTCCTTGCAGGGGACTGTGCGGCCCCAGACGGGCAGGACGTTGCTGACCGGGGTTCCCGTGGTGGAACGGGGTGCAGGGTGCTGCTGGCATGGCTTTTATGGCAGCATGAGGGACGCTGCTGACAGGTGTTCTGGTGGTGGGCTGCCCCCTGCTCTCCTCAAAGTCACATTGTGCTCAGCTGGCACTTGGTGCTCGGCCACCACAGCTGGGCTGGCAGACACTCTGGCTGGGGGGGTAGAAGGAGTGAGGGCTCCCAAATCAATGGGCTCAGTGAAGCACGAGCCCTTCATCCCTCCTGCACTGGAGCTGCTCCTCAGTGCGTGTGACAGTGAGGGTCAGCCACGGCCACCGAGCTCGGAGGCACTGCCTGTGCTCAGCTCTGCCCAGAGTCTCTCCCTTCCCACACTGCTTCTGCAGCCAGGTGCTGCTCTCTGGCTCTCAATAACGCTCTGAGTTTCGGGCACCGTTTGGAAATTTTCCATGGGAAAAGGAGGATTTGGGCTCTTGCCGGGTTCTACAGGAGCAGCGGCAGTGTCGAGGTCTGGCCTGCGTGAGGGAGGATCTGCTGCCTCCAAGGGACCACTGGCCTGATGCTGCAAGAGCCTGAGGGCACCCGAGCAAGGAGAGCTCAGCCTGAGCTCACTGACAGCCCAAGGATCCCACAGGACTCCTGTAAGGACTCCAGGGAACCTGTAAAAGTTCACATGACAGCCTCAGGGTTCATTACTGTTTGGCCTTGCTCCACTGCCCTGTAGCTAAAATGAGCCAAGTATCTTCCTTAGTGGAGAAAGAATGCCCAAAGGAGCTGACCTGTGCCCGGTGCGGGGGTGCCAGCAGAGCCAGGCCATGGGCAGCCTGGCCAGCCAAGCACGAAGTCAGGTTAACTGAAGGATGAGTAACCTGAACTTGCTCCTCAGGGAAGCCCCAGGGCTGACCCCAGAGCTGACCCCGCAGAGGTCAGGCAGGAGAGATGGTGGCACCAGTGCCCACACTGGGCTCAGAGCGTGATGACACTGCACCTTGGGCACACACACACTGTGCCAGGGGCCAGGATGGGCAGCACCCCCTGAACATCCTCCCACAGCCCCCAACTCCCCCCAAAATCTCCAGCAGCACCCTAACATCCCACAGCATCCACCTAACATGGCCCAGCATCCCACAGCATCCTCCAGTATCCTTCCAACACGCCCCAGAGTGCTGAGCAAGGGATGAGCAGGGCACAGGCAAGGCTTGGGGCAGGAGTAGCCGAGGTGCTGCCTCAGTGCCCACATCAGCTCGGAGGAGGGAGCCCTTGCAGCGCAGCTCCTGGCAGGTGCTGGCAGCCAGGTGTTCTGTAAGGAGCTGGAGTTATTTTTAGTTTCATTTCGTGGCCGTTGCACAAGGTCCAGGCGTTGTCACGGAGCTGCCTCAAGACAACAGCAGTTCATTGGGGCAAGGTGACACTTCAGTGGCACAGGAGTGACCTCGGGCTGGCTCTGTAACCCACGGAATCACTGTCCAAGCTGCCTCTTTGAGATTCTCCACTTTCTCCCCTCCCTCTTTCCAGAAGCTCCCAGCCAGAGAGGGTCCCTGGCTGTCACCAAACTGGGGGCCAGACAGCAGCCCTGGACACTACTTGGGAATGGCCCATTTATCTTCTCCAGCCCGAATTCACAGAGGGGTGAGACTGTTTCCTGGGAGATGAGTGTGTGTTTTGCAGATGTCTCCTGGGAGGTGCCTCACCAGAGTCCAAATATTCCACTGTGACCCAGGAGAGGTTTTTTTTCCTACATCCCCCCTTCCAGACATTTCATTCAAGCCCCTGTGTTTTGGACAAGTTTGTATAAAAATCATTCCCCACCAACATGCCTCCACTCCGTGGCCCACGGGGACACCCCCCAGGAACACATTCCAAACGCTCTGACAGAAGAGGGACACGGGTCAGGAGCGTTCCTGAGCCTGCACTGCACCACGCCAGCTGGCTGGCCATTCTGAGGCTCTTTAAAGCAGTTCCCCTGGGACAGGACAGCTCTGCTGTAGCCAAGGGCAGATGTAAAACCCCCTGGGAATCTGTTCTACCCTATGCCACCACACCCACGTGCCCCCACGGCTCCCCAGGTGCTGGGGGTGGTGGAACAGGACCCATGTCTGGTGGGGAGGAAAATGAGTACCAGCACCAAAACACCAGGATGAGTGGGTGGGCACAGCTGGGCTCTCGGTCTCTCTGGTGAGTTTCTCACAGCCCCTCCTCACCTCTGCAGGATGCCCCTGTGTTCTCTTGCTGAGGCATCTCCCTCCTGGAGGAGCCCAGTGGGGTGAGCTGTGCGTGGTCTCTGCCACTGTTCACCAACTTGGGGATTTCTGGGGGAAAGAAGAATTTTTCCACGCTGTTTGTTCCAATCCAAGCCCAGAAAAAAGGGCTGAGATGGAGAAAGCTGGAAAGTCTGGGCAGCAATAAGGTTGCAGTGCCTGCAAGTTTGAGCTGAGCTGGACAGGGCAATGGGCTGTGGGGTGGGCGGATGGGATGGGTGACCTGAGGGCACACGGGGCTGCCTGTGTGCAGGATGAGGAGCCAGGAGGGGACTCTGCCAGTGATGCTGAGCTGTTAGCCTCAGGCTGGGAGGGCAGCAGGGACAAGCTGCCCTGTCCCCCATGGCGTGCAGCACCCCGTCACCTTGTCCCTCGGGCTCTTGTCCGTGACCTCAGGCTCCTCTTCATGTGGCCATCATGTTACAGAGCATCCTCACACCGAGCTCTGGGGGTGCCAGAGCCATCCAGCTCCTCTGCCCTCGGCAGAAGCATAGAGAGACCCTGACAGTGAGAGCAGACCCAGCACAGCTCGGCGTCCCAGAGCCCTGCAGGGCTCAGACTCTTCCACCCCTGTTAATGAAAACCTCTTTTTTTCCTAAATCAGAATCAATGTCAGAACCCTATGTGGCTTCAGCCAGCCTTCTGGAGAGCCTTGGTGGGAGCCAGGGCTGCCAGAGCTCTCTGTGACAGCACACAGCCCCAGCAGACCTGTCCTGGTTGCCTTGCAGAGGTGGCGGGGACCCCCCAACCTCCTGCTACTGGGTGAGCCCCTCATCCTATGGCACCTCTCCTGCTGGAGTCAGGGCACGTGAGGCACAAACACACAATGGGAGGAGGAAAAGACTCCCTTTTGTTTCCACCAAACAGTCCGGCTGCGGGAGCAAAGCAATAACCAGGCTGGTACACGCCTGTTTGCCCAGGAAAGGAGGGAGAGGGCAGGGAGGGGACACAGTAAACACAGATGGCTGGTGCAGGTAAGCCAGTGCTCAGGCTGCAGTGGGCACCACCAAGGAGGCCCCCAGGTTGCTGAACCCCTTTGTCCTCAGGGACTATAGCCCCAGTGATTTTCTAGCCCTCCCACTGGGGGTTGAGGCCAGCCCAGTGTCTGTGCCAGCCCCTGTGTCACCGGGGCACAAAGCTGAGCCTGCCCCACTCGCACTGGGGGGTTCCCATCGGTGTCCCCATCGCACTGATCCTGCACCCTGCCAGGCTCTTCCACGAGGGTGATGATGGAAGGTGAGAGAGGAACACAGGGGCATCCTGCAGAGGCAAGGAGGGAGTCAGAGAAACTCACCCACTCCACAGTCCCTGTGTCTCCCTGCGGGGAGGGTGGGCAATGGAAGCTGGGGGTCTGGGGAGTGAAGCACCCTCAGTGTTTGACCTGCACACCACGGTGCCAACCAGGAGCCAGGACAGGCTCTGGATCTGCAGGTTCTCCTCCCCTGCTCCCTGGAGAAAATGAAAAGCTGCTCCCATCTGACTGTGCCACGCTGAGCTCACTGCTGCCAGTGCTGCTGGGGTGAGCTCACAGCCCGTGGCCTCCACGGACTCCTGTGGCATCCCAGCTCTGCTCCCATGAGGAGTCACTGGTGTGAAGCACGACAGGAACACTCAAACCCATTTTTACAGCAGCAAAACCAAAATGACAGTGGGATTTTCCTTGAGCCACAGCAGGAGGTGAGTTCCCAGGGCTGCCTTGCAGGGAACACCCCCGGGACACCGAGGCGCTCGTGGGTCATGGGTGTGCAGGGAAGCGTTCTCAGCCCTGTGAGCAGGGGCTGCATTGGGGCAGTCACATTTTCCAGGGGGAACTTGGAACCCACAGCAAGGTCAGCTTAGGGCAGAGGCAGTATTTTCAGGTGGAATTAAAAAAGCAATAGTCTGCAAACAGCAAAAGGCCATTGGGAGAGGCCATGAGCTCTCCCCTTTGATGGACAACTCTTGTTGATTTACCTCTAAGTTCCCTGTAAATGTCAGGGAAAAGTCACAAATACCAAAATGTGACTTGGAGCAAAAACACTCCTAAGATAAGTGTAGAAAATAAACCATCCTCAAATCCGCTACCTTTCTTTTAGGATGAGTATTTGGTTTCTCCATTTCTGCCAGTTCAGTCCCTCTGGCTCTAGTAAGAAATCCTTCCTGTTCCCCCACTCTGGGTAAGCCTCCTGTTCCCTTGCTGCTGTGTCCCCCCCTCTGGCCATCACGCACTGTGCCCAGGGGCTCCAGTGCTGTGTGGAGCTTGGGTTTGGGTGACAGCTGCCCAGGAGTGTTGCAGCAGCTTCCCCAAGCTCTGGAGACATCCTGGTGAAGGTGATGCTCTCATTCCCCCCATTTCTAGCACCACTCTCAGGGTGCTTTAGCATCCCTGGCTGCTCTCAGTGAACCCCAGCACCTCCTGAAGCCTTGAGGGTCCAAGCCCTTCTGGCCACAGGGCACTCTGAGGCTCCAGAGAAACTCGGGAAGGGTCTGGGGGAGCTCTGAGAGCAGAGTCTGTGCTGGTGGCTTGATCTGGGGCTGCCGTTCAGCTGGGGTGGGCAGGTCGGGTGGCTGCACCCCGCCTGCCAAGGCATTGGCACTGGGGAAGCACCTGTGGAAAGCCACAGCTCACAGAGCCACGGAGCCCCGAGCCAGGCACAGTGCTGGTGCCCAGCCACGCTCCTCCCCAGATATTCCCGGGCTCTGAGCAAAAGTCAAGGTGATTTGTGCTTCCCAGGAACCCTGTGGTTTGTTTCCTCGGAAGGCTGCGAGGGGGAGGTGGGGTAGGGCAGTCCGTGCTTCTCAGGGCGAGGGACACCTCCCAAAGGCTGCAGGGTTCCACGGCTGGCAGCAGCTGGAGCAGAGGCACAGCCCTCCTGGAGGGCTCCCTGCCCAGCACGGAGCTTTGGGAGGGGCTCAGGGGCATCCAGGGGCTCGGTGTGCGCCGGCAGCCCTGGTGGTGAGCTCCTTGGGGGTGCTCACCACAAGTGTCCCAGCTGCAGGGGCTCCATTCAGAGACCTCCAACCCACATTCTTTGTCTCCTGAGTGGCTTCTTCTGGTTGCTCCACTCCTTGCCCTCCAACAGACAGTTCACCCTCTCCATCCTGACCAGATACTGCTAATCCTGCACCTGACCACAGCAGCCAGGGCCTGATGCTGTGATGTGCTGAGAAACCCCAGAAATGTCCATCCATCATCTGCCCTCAGGTTCCACCTGCCCTCAGGTGCCACAGCTCAGCCCTTCCTGTGGGGCCAGGGCAGCACCAGGGGCTGCTAGCAGGGTGGGCAGGGGGGACTGGCCCCCACCGATGCCCAGAGGTGGCCGGGGGGCCAGGAGTCCCTGCCATCCCTGGGGGAGATCTGGGGGGTCCTGCTTGTTCTGCACTGAGCTGGCCGTGCCAGGGTGTGGGGACAGAATGCCATCCCCTGGCTGCCCACAGCTCCAGGGGGAGCAGGGCACCACAGCGACATTTGTCAGCTGCCATGGGCTCCGAGCCTGGGTGGGGACAAAGGTCAAAGTGCAGAAATTTCAGCTGCTTGCTGATGGAAAATTCCCTGCTTTGCACACACGCAAATGAGGGCTGGGGATCCTGTGCCCACGCCCCAGGCACTGTGCTCCCTTTTCCAAGCCCTAGCCAGGCTGGAGGTTTCCATACTGCCCCCACTAAGGTCACCATCACTCATATTGGCTCCCCAAAACCTTCCCCCTGAAGATGTCCTGGTCACAGGGCATGGCTGTGCCCCCGGGGCAGCTCCCACTGCCCACAGCCTGTCTGTGCCTGTGTGCTGCCACACAGAGCCCCACTGCTCCACCGGGCCTTGCTCTGGAGCCAGAGAAGCCTTGCTAAAGCCTCATCCAGTCAGGGCCACACCGAGGCTCCCATGGAGCAGGTCACATCCCCATTGCTGTGCACAACTGGGCAAAAAGGTTATGCTGGAGTCCTTGGAGGGAGGAGGCCGTGGGGGAGACAGCTCCGTGCTCTGCCCTGGAAGTTTGGTACCCGTGCCCACTGCAGGGCACAGCAGTGCTGGCTCTGTGCTGCATGGACTGGGGGCACAGCAGCCCCTGAGCTCCCAGAGCTGCACACCACCAGCACTGCATGCCCTGAGGATAGCTGCAGACCAGGCTCAGGGAAGGGCAGAGGACAGGAAAGGAAAATCCTAAGCCTTTACCTAAAAATCCTGTTTTCCAGGATACTGCCTGGAATGCTTGAAGGATGATGCAGGAAGGGGAAAACCTCCCTGCAAGCTTATTGCCTTGCAGACTCTCTGCACCTTGTGATGCCCACTTGACAGCCATGAGCACATGTCCACAGGTGGGCAAGGTGTGCTCCACCAATGCCAGAGCTGCTCTGCCCCAACATCTGCAGTATCAGCAAGGCCTGCCACAGGCACAGAGGTGCAAGTGGAATTCCTGAGGCTGTTAGCACCATCCATCCCAGGCTCCAAGCCCTGCCACCTGCTGTTATCTATGCCTGTGGCAGCAGAAGAGCCAGAGGGAGAGGCTGGAGTAACCCCCAGGCTCCCTGAGCAGTTTTCTGCCTCTCCAGTGACTCAGTCCCCTGCAGTGAATTGCTCAGCACCGACTCTCTGACCCACACGGCCTTCGGCCAGCGACCCACAGAGGTCTGGAGCTCCTCAGTGCCACAGCGAGGCAGGGGCCAGCAGCTTGCAAGACATTCTCCCCTAGGTTCAGGTCAGAGGCTCCAGCTTAGAGCCAAAGCCAGTGGCCCTGAGTCACCAGGTGACGATATCCTGCTGGTATGTCTCAGGTGTGGCAGCACCATGGGTGATGTGAGGCAATGCAGCAGCAAATGCAGCACTCATGACTGTAGGTGGGGGATGTCTCTCTGCTATTCACAGCTTTGGGCAATTGCTGAGGAGCTGGTGAGACAAATCACTCAGCTGGCAGATGTCCAATGTCTGCCAGGATTTGGGCTCTTCTTCCCTGGGAGAAGCTGCTGAGCTCCAAGGAAGCCTCCTCATCCCTGGGTCCTTGTCCCTGAGAGTGCAGCCATGGGCACAGTCTGCTGCCCACATATCCTGACCATCACACTGGGGCCTTTCCTGACCACTCCACGGAGCCAGATGCGCCACCTGGGAACAAAGCCAGCCCCTGGCACCACATCCTCTTCTGTGATAGGACCCAGAGAAGGGCTGGAGCTGTGCCAGGGAGGGGCAGCCTGGACCTCAGGGAAAGGTTCTTCCCCCACAGGGTGCTGGCTCTGCCCAGGCTCCCCAGGGAATGGGCACAGCCCCGAGGCTGCCAGAGCTCCAGGAGTGTTTGGACAGCGCTCCAGGGATGTCCTGGACAGGGTGGGATTGCTGGGGTGTCTGTGCAGGGCCAGGTCAGGATGATCCTTGTAGGTCCCTTCCAACACAAGAGATTCCATGATTCTCATGTAAAGGGCTGGCTGCAAACCCAGCACACTCCTGGGGACTATTTGTATTTGGGGCAGATGGTCACTTGGTTCTACCAGGCTGTCTTAAGTTCTAATGGTGGCCGTGCAGGTGACCATGTCCTGCCCAGCCTGGCAGGTCTCTCTCTCCTGTCTGGGACACGCAGAATACTGAAAAATATACTGCTCTCCCTGTACAGGAGCAATCCTGGGGCTGCCAGCAGGGAGCAAGGTCAGAGGGGGCAGCAGGAGAGTAGGATCCAAGTGGTGATACTCTGTGAGCATCGTGTGACAAAGCTCTGGAGGATTTCCAGCACTGACATCCCTTTGTCTGCAGGGTGCTGAGTGAGCCCCAAAGGAGGACAGGAGAGCAGAGGGTCAGTGCTGAGCAGAGCCAGCGTGGCACAGCTCCTGCCCTACGTGCCTGTGCTCTGGCGAGCTCGTGGCTGTGGATGTAGGAATCCCATGAAATGGAATATCTGGGCCATCTCCCCACTCCCAGCGTGCAGCAGGCTGGCAGATAAGATACCACAGGCAGGTATTTCAGTTAGTGCTGTGCCAGGAAAAGGACAGGCTGCCAGGCAGGTGGCAATGCTGCCAGGCAGTGCAAGGACACTGCTGCCAGCCCTCAGTGCCAGCCCACTCCTGTAGCATGAGGTGATGCCAGCAGATACTCCATGTCTTCCTCTTTTCCCAACAGTTTGACAGACAGCAGTCAGAAAAGACACCCCAAACGAGAATGAACAGCTAAAAGTCAGTAGCTCTGCCTGAGTCATGTGGAAGGTGAAGAGAGCAATGTTTGGAGGTGAAAGATCCTGCAATAATAATTGCTGATGCATCCAAAACCTTTCCCAAAACTGTTTTGTCACTGCCAGTTGGGAGAATCCCATGCAGAGGAGACTTGACGTGGCAGCCCTGTCCCATGTCTCAGCCTGAAGGCCCAGCCATGCCCCTTGTGCAAACACCTCAGGGTGGGGGCGGCCCTGAGGATGACAGAGACCAGCAAGAAGTGTGAGAGGCTGAGTCAGTTGCCCTTAAAATAGAAATCCCCTGACATCAAGGTCTGGCCCTGAGTTTTGGTACGTGCTTGGAAGTCGTTGCTCCTCCTGCACTTCTGCTCAGATCCTCACCAGCCTAATTTGATCCGTGCCATGACCCCAGTTAGGAGGTCACCAGTTCACTTGGGGACAAAACCTGCTTTTGGGTAGTTTCAGGCACAAACAGTCCCTGGAACTTGGGAAAAGGTCTGCAATTTCTGCTGTCCAACATGGCTTTTACCTACAGTGTCTTTCTCATCCCATCTCTGCTACTGGCAGAGACACCTCTGCTCCCTCATCCATGTTCAAGTTGGGGACCCATCTTTGGGCATCTCCTCCTCTGAGCTTTACTGAAACTGACCGATTTGCTGAAATGACTTTTCTCTTTTCCCTATCACAATTTGCTCGCTTTTCTTCTTGTCCAATATTTGCAGATGCTGAAGTTTTCTAACCTCAGCCTGGAAGATGGAAGGGCCCTTCTAATCCCACTGGTCTTTTCCCCACTCCGTGACTGAGAAGTGACAAGGAGCATTAACTGCTGGGTGCCAGTCACTCAGTGTTCCTGTGGTTTCCTTGGACTGCTTTGGACAGGTGCTGAGCCTGGAATATCCTAACAGGATCATGCTCATGGGTCTCCTCCCACAGGAGCAAGGAGCCCTGCAAGATGCATTTACTGTTAGCTCCAAGTCTCCCAGGATGGTCCCCACCCTCCTCCCTCCCCCTTTCCCTGACTCCAAACGCCTTTCTGACCTTGACTGACTGAGTTCTGCCAACCTGCTCTGCCAGGAGGAGGGGCTGAGCCCTCCCGGGTGGCTGGGCAGGCGTAGGCAGTATCTGCAAACCCTGACTCAGGTTGCAGGAATGCAGTCGGGATGGGGTGGCAGGGAAGGACAACAAAAGGACAACAACACGGTGCAGGGGATCTCCCGGACTGTGGGTGCTGTCTTCCCCTGCAGGTCACAGCCACAAGCCCTCATGCCCACACCTGCACCTTGCTGTGAGCACACACCCTGCTGGGGTAGCAGTGTCCCCTGAGCAGCCCCGTTCCTGAGGTGACACCACCCAGGCATCCCCAGGGATCTTCTCCTGGGTGAAGCCTGCCCAGCCATGGATCTGCAGGGTTTCAGCAGGGTGATCACCACTACAGACCCTCTCTCAAGCGTTATTCTTCTCCTGCAGTGTTGCAGCCACAATAAATAGAGCCCTCCCCAGCTCTAGGGCACAGAAATGATGCTGCCCAGCAGAGCCCACCAGAACCAGGACTGTGGTTCTGGCTGCGTTCAGGAGAAGCCCCCCATGGTTCTCCTGGGCAGGTTTGAGGAGTGCACAGCACCAGCCATCACTCTCTGCACACGCTCCCCAGCTCGCAGCTGCTCTGGCAGCTCTTCACAACTCTCTAGGATTTCACAGGGGCTCTGCCTTTGGCAGATGGGCAACTCCTCAGACAACAGACAATTGGACAAATGGACAGCAGTTTCAGGAGGAGTCCCAGCCAAGGCACAAGTGTGTGGCAGAGGCTGAAGGCACACAGATACCACTGGCACCTCAGCCCCCAAAACCAGGCCGTGGACCAGGAAAGCCCTCCAAGGCTGTACTGATGGGGTGCACGCTGGGGCTTGTGCTTCCTCTGAGCCAAGCACACTATATGGTGTAAATTCCTTGGAGAAGAGGATTTTTTATTAAAGTAAACTGCCTGAGTCACTGACACTGTGTATCTCCCAGTTTCACTCATCCTCACACTCAGCTCACAGGGTCTGAACCAGGTGAGCAGTGCAGCACTGGGATGAGGGATGGGGGTGGGTGGGTCCTCAGTGTGGCTCATGGGTTCCTCTTTACTGGCTACAGCAAACGGTGCCAGCAGCTCTTTTTACACCCTTTAGGAATTGGTCATTTTCATGGAGCCCCTGACCCATTTCCCAAGAGCCTCGGGCTGGATCTGTCTGTCTGATTGCCTCCGTCTGGGTTTCCTTGCTGTGGTGCCTTTACAGTGCTGTCATGTGTCGGGGAGGGGGATGGTGTGAGGGACATGTTTGTATTTTGTGGCCATCCTTCCACTATCAAAGCACAGGTCTCCTGCTGGCATTACCTCCACCCCAGCCCTAATCAAAGTCCAACCATCTGGGCTGATGCAAACAACAGATTGCTCAGCATCTTCCTGGTCTTGACTGTGCCCTGTGCAAGCCACACTCATAATTTTCCTCTTTTAGAGTTCCTTCTGGTACTTTCAAACCCAGCCAGTCCCACAGACACTTCCTTCATCCCAGTCTCATTGTACATGTTAACGTGACTTTACCTGCAGGACAATAAACCTAGACCAAAATGTTCTTCTGATGACCACAAAGATCTCTAGGACAGGAAAACAGCAGCAGAAAACCAGCAGCACTAGTTATGTGCAAAAAAAGGGACACTATTGAAATTAGGAAACTAAAAAACAAAAAGAAAATTAAGAAATTAAAGTTAGCAACTGGAAGAGTTCCTGAGCTGGAAGCGAGTGGCCTTTGGGTCCAACTCCTGGCACAGACACCCCAACAATCCCACCCTGTGCATCCCTGGAGCGCTGTCCAAACGCTCCTGCAGCTCTGGCAGCCTCGGGGCCAGGACCATTCCCCGGGAGCCTGGGCAGAGCCAGCACCCTGTGAGCCTTTCCCTGGTGCCCAGGCTGCCCCTGCCCTGGGCCCTGTCACTGTCACAGAGAGCGGAGCTGCCCCTCCTGAGGAGCTGCAGCCCCCGGTGAGGTCTGACCTCAGGCTCCAGGGGGAACAGACCAAGTGCCCTCAGCCATTCCCGTGTGGGCCCTCCAGACCTTTCACCATCCTCACAGCTCTCCTTTGGCTATTCTCTGACAGCTTTATGTGCTGCCTTTATAACATGCTGGCTGTTGGGTAGATACGATCCTGGAGGCAGAAAGCAAATGTGTGTCTGCTCACAGAGGCTGTAGCAGTGTTATTGCAAATGTTTGTGAAAAGCAAGTGTGGGAGTCGGTTGGAAGTAAAGTGATATCTTTGAATAAGCCATAACCATGTCCAAACACCAAGGAGGGTAAAGCTGGGCAAATGAAATGTGAAACTATGGTCAAGCAAGCCAACTTTTT
>VWZN01005887.1:131678-169919 GCA_013396955.1 Regulus satrapa | reverse complement strand
TTTTTTTTTTTTTTAAGAACGACTTGCTAAAGGCATAACAACTAACTTTCAAGTGTTTTAGTGAGTAGACAAAAGGTGGTTGCCTGCTAAAGAGTTTGAAGTCAACAAACAAAAGGAACACTCATGAAAATGAGCTGCAAGGAGAAGTGAGATGAATCCCACACATTGCTGTCCCTGCTGAGGCACTCAGGGACTTCCCAGGCTGTGCTCTTTCTGCGCAGCAAAGAAGTTAAAGAAGCTCCCTCATATGAGGATGCCAGGAGAGGAACATTTCAGAGCACATTAGTTTACATGAAGGGAAAGAAAAATGTCAGGCTCTTCACACGGAGAAATATCTTCACCCAGAGGTTTGGGATCTTGCCCGGCAGGGGATCCATGCCAGAATTACGTTGTGGCTAAGATTCAGAGTGATTTTGGCAGTGAAGTGCTCCCCAAAGAGCAGCTGGGCGCCTCGGGAATCCTTTCCGGAGCCGGTGCTGCCGGCGGCATTAAGAGCCCCAGGAGCCCTTATGGTGACATGGGATCAGCAGTCAGGCTGGTGCCGCCGACAGAGCTCCTCAGGACCCGCCGTGTGTGTGATGGAGCAGGAAAGGGCTGCTCTGGTGCCACCAAGGGACATTCAGGCTCAAGGGAGGAAAGAACACTGGCGGTGCCTCGCACCCGCTCCCCGGCCTCGCCCGGCCCACGGGGCCGCTGCAGGCTCTGCTGCAGGATCTGCTGCAGGATCTGCTGCAGGCTCTGCTGCAGGCTCTGCTGCAGGATCTGCTGCAGGCTCTGCTGCAGGCTCTGCTGCAGGATCTGCTGCAGGCTCTGCTGCAGGATCTGTTGCAGGCTCTGCTGCAGGCTCTGCTGCAGGCTCTGCTGCAGGCTCTGCTGCAGGATGGAGCGGATGGATCTCCTGAGGAACCCCAGGTACTGTCCAAAGCTCTCGCACCACAGCCAGGAGTCGCCTTCCACCTCTAATGGTTTGTTTTCCAAGGCTCTGGGGCGTGTTCCGAGACTAAAGTAAAAAGGACTGGGAACTGATGCTCAAAGCCTGGCCCGGGCCCTTGCTGGCGGCCGCTGTCCCTTCCCAGGGAGGATGAGCAGGAGCAAGGGCAGGCTCTGCCTCCGAGGTGCGATAGGGCGGCAGGGCCGGGCTCCGACAGGGAGTGAGCGCTGCTGGGATGAGCCGAGCGAAGGCTGCGGCCCACAGGGGACCCCGCAGAAACAGCACGGGCCAGGCCGGGCCAGGGCCAGGGGCAGGGGCAGGGACGGGCCAGGGCCGGGCCAGGGCCAGGGCCAGGGCCAGGGGCAGGGGCTGGGGCAGGGGCAGGGGCCGCCCTCACACCGCCGAGCAAGGCGGCACCAAGCAAGGAACCAATGAGCGTCCAGCACCGGCCCGCGCAGCCAATCAGCGCCAGGCAGCCATCAATGTGCACTCAGGAGGGGCGCGGTAGCCAATCAGAGGCCTCCTTTCGCCGCCGCTCTTGCGGGAGTGGAGACTGCGTTCTGATTGGCCCTGTGAGCCAGCTCGTTCTGCCGACAGCCAATCAAGAGCGGCGGCTCTGCGGGGGTCACTCGGGGTCGGCGTTTCCTGCGCCGCGCCGGCCGTGACGTCACGTGAGGCGCACCTGAGGCACCCCGGGCCGGGCGGCTCCGGGCGCTCGGGGGTGGCACGGAGACACCCGGGGCTGGAGGAGCCTCTGGAGACCATCCGGGCCCTGCTCCGAGCGGCGTCGGCCGGAGGAGGTTGCCCAGGTCCGTGCCCACACGCTGCCTCCACAGCTCGCCTGTGCCGGGCTTCTCTCCAGCTGTGGGCATGGAGGGCTCCGCGCCGTGCACTGCCCCGAGCTCCTTGGAGCAGAGTCCCTCGTTCTGAGCCGCCCCGTGCAGGCGTGAGGCGGTGCAGCCCGGGCTGCCTTCTCCCACGGGCCGTGGGCTCCGGGTGAGAGCACCGTGCAGGGAGAGCCCTGCCGTGTGCGGCGGGGTGACCAGGCTGCCATCACCTGCTGTCACCTGCTGTCACCTGCTGTCACCGGCCATCACCTGCGCCGGAGCGTGGGGAAGCACAGCATGTGCCAAGGCTGTCCCCGTCCCGAGTGGCAGTGCCAGTGAGAAGCGCTTACCTGCAGCACAGAGCTGCTGGGGGGGCAGGCTGGCCTCAAAGAGGGCGGGTCCCTGCTCCCCCGGCTGTGAAACTGCAGAAATTCCTCTTGGCTTTGTTTTCTTGCAGAGCAGGACAAAGGTACAGCAAAGGTAGCGGGTAGAGAAACAGGGAGAGCTGCAGCTGAGGGCCTTTGCTTCAGTTGCCAAGGGGCTCTTCAAGAGGCCGTGCTGGTCCCTGTGCCCATGAATGTGGCACCAGGGTCTGGGATGGACGTTGGCAGAAACAGCACTGTCTCCAAGAGGTTATTTCTGGTTGCCATAGAAACTGGCGCTTTTTGGTGCCCCCTCTGTCTCTCACCATTGTAAAGATAATTTAATGAATTGAAATTAAACTTTATTTCAGACCCTGGTGATTGCTGGGGGGATGGGTGTATCCTAGAAGTGTCATCTGCCAGAGACCGCCAAGGGGCTCCGTGAGCTCCTGTCACATCTGCACAGGTGATGAGAGGTGGTCAGGGAAGAGCTGGTCCCAAATGAGGGGCATTGCCAGACAAGGACTAGGAGGAGAGGAGGCTCAGGTGTGTCCCAGGGCTGAGCCCCCAGCCGCCTGCTCCACAGCACCGGGAGCATGGGGTGAGCACAAGGAGGAAGAGGAGCCGTCCCCTCCCCCTGCCCTGCTGCTGCATGCACCGTGCATGTCCCAGCACCCGTGCTGCAGGGCGGTGGGGCCGGCATGCGTGGCAGTCGATGGCCACGGCACTGGAAAGCCTCAGCACCGCCAATTCCTGCCCGCCAGCCAAGGGGAGAGGCTGCAGACTGCAGTCACATGAGGAGCTGTGGCTCTGTTACTGATTCACCGCACGGGTGGCTCCTGAGTGAGCCGTGCGGCACCTTCCCCACCTCCCTGGATACCCTCTGAACCCGGGAATGGGGACAGGAGTCTGATATCTGCCAGGCATGGGAGCATGGAGCCGCAGGTCAGCCCGAGAGAGGAAGGGGCTGGCCTGAATACACATTTGGGGACCCATTAGAGAATCAGCTGAGGCAAAACATACCTGCCCACGAGTGCGCATGGCCTGCAGGCAGATATTCCCGGCATGGGGTGGGTGAAGACATTTCTCTTTCATGTGTGGGCCCTGCCCTCTCTGGTGCTCCTGCTGTGGAGCTGGGGCAGCAAAGCAGTCAGGGTGAATGCTGGGGCACTGTCAGGGCGGAGCAAAAGCCTGGCAGGGATGGCAGAGCCCGGAGAGCTGCCGTGCCAAGCCGTGGCACTGCCCGGCTGCCTCACCAACCTCTCTCACGCTGCTGCTGGAGGGGCCAGGTCAGCTGCCCACCTTCCCCAGCCACAGCTCCTGCCAGGCTGGGCACACCAGTTCCTGCCTGCGGTGCCAGCTCCTGCCAGCGTGAACCTTGATCAGTAAGCAGGCAGTAAATATCCCAGGGACAATGCAATGACACAGGCTCCTTCTCAGCCGTTGGCACCGGGGACTGACGTGAATCACGCGATGGAAACGGGCCAACAAAGAGGCCAGCAGGAGACAAGTCCACACGTGGTTTTCTCTAGAAGGCCCAGCCTTGCCCAGAGCCAAACTAGGTTAACTGGGAACGGTGTTTTGAGGTTAACTGCTGCACGCAGGTCACCTGCTCAGCATGCCGAAGGGTCCGGGCTGGCCAGGTGCCAGCAGGATGCAGCAGGCAGTGCCATTGCTCCGCGGTGCGCCGTGTCCAGTGTGGCAGGGATCAGCATGGGCCTGCTGGAGGCACCCGAGCTCTCCACTCCAGGACCTCTTCTCTGGGGTCTTCGTGCACCAGGCGCCCCTGCCCATGACACAGCAGCTGTTTCCAGCTGCAGCAGGAGCGCTGATGGCCATCGTGCTGAGTGTCCCTCCCTGGCAGTGCTGTGACAGCAGAAACAAGTTAACCTAGAGCAGAAAGCGGGGAGATGGGCCTGACACCCTCCTTCCAAGCCCCCCCAAGGAAGGAAATGTTGGTGTTTCTGCTTCTGACCAGCATTTCCCATCTTAAGCTCCACAAGAAGCTGAATTTTGGCATCTGTCACCCTTGACTTTCCTCTAGGAAAGTTTCTCAAAGCAGCATGTTTAGGTCTAAAACTATCCATATAAAGGGACTTTCCCCTGACTTTGTCCTGCCCACACATGACACGTATCCTGGCAGCTGGCAGAGGGTGGCCAGGTGGCTGGGATGGCAGTCAGCAAATAGTGTAAGGAATGCAGGGGAATTTCTGTCCCTCTCCCTGCGCCGACATTATGTGGATATAACTGCTGTGATGTGCCACCACCTTCCCATGGTTTTGGGACACACAACGTGTGTTTGGGTGCACCAGGCAGTTTTTGGCTGCCCTGGGAGGACATTCCACGAGCTCAGTTTGAGTTACTGCTGTCCCCTGGGCAGGGGCAGCATGCCAGCAGCAGTGCTGGAGCAGAGGGCTGGCCAGAGGCTCCTTGCCCAGCTCCCCACCATAAGCCAGCCACACTGGGGTGGGAGCAGGTCACTCCCCAGCTGTGCTGAGCCTGGCGAGCAGGTTCGGGGCTGAGGAGGATGGGCTGCATGTCCTGGAAGGCAGCAGCCACCCAGGCGCTGGTAAACACATTGCGAAAGGCTGGGCTGGGCCTCACCCCCCCACATCACAGCTGAGTCATCCTGCACTCCGGCCTGCTCCTCTTGCCACCGTCCTCCCCTCCCATCTCCACCGTGCCACCAGTGTGGGTCTCCTCTCCTGCGAGGGGCTGGGGCCCAGATCCTTCTCAGCACGCCTGAAAATGGGAGTAAGTCACGACTTCTGCCTGCCTGAGTTTGCCCATCTGTGGCAGAAGGGCTGCCCAGGCAGCTGACTCAGTTTACCAGTGAGAGGACTGACCCCTCAGACCCATCCTCCGCAGGGCTGAGGACATCATGCTCTACCCCCATGCCCAGGACCCCTCAGCTTTCCAAGAGGAGTCTCGGAGCTGGAGGCAATTTCTGGAGGCCCCTTTTCCAGGGGGCAAACCCTGCAAAGGTTTGGCAGTGCACCCCTTCCAAGTTCCATCGGGATGTGCAATGAGGGCCAGACAGCGCCGCTGGGAGAAGGAAATGACTCTTGCCCAAGCACGGTGCAAATGCAGCTTGGAAGAAAAAATGAAGGGACCCTGCTGGCATGGAGAATTTGGCTCTGCCTCTCTGAGACAGCAGGAGCTCTCTCCCTGGCAGTGGTGCTCAGCTGGTCCCCCACTCCTTCATCAGTCAGGACTGGTGCTGGGAGACACTCAAGGTGATCTCTCTACACCTTGCAGGACCTCTGAGGAGAGCCAGTTCCATGAGGGAGGACTTCAGCTCCTTTCCACTTGTTTTGAAATCATGCAGTCCCCTGGCACAGAAACAAGTCCTTATGGCAGCATGGCAGGATGGTGCTGGCACCCACCTGGCGCAGGGTGACACAAGAACCTGTGGCACAGGGCACTGGGCTGGGAGTTCCCCAAAACTCCCAGCCTGGGCTGCTCCAGGAGCCCAGCCCTGCCTCTGCTGCCAGCACCCATGGGCAAAAGGAGAGGCACAGGCTGGGGGGTGCAGACTGGCCCCCACTGGGCTGTTGGCTGCAGAGCCTGTGCTGGGGCTCAGCCCTGCCCGTGGGCCATCAGCACAGTGCAGGCTGCCATCCCCAGCTTCATGGGGAAGGCACGAGCAACCCTCTAAGGTGGCGTCAGGTCTCAGCTCTTGGCTCACCCCAGCACCTGGCAGGGCCAGGGCACCTGTGCCATGTTAGGGGAGCAGGCTGGCGTGAGCCACCGGCACGTTCCCGTGTGCCTGGAGCTGCTCCAGGCACAGCCCACCAGCTTGGAGAGGTGGAGGTGGGGGGCAGGCTCAGCTCAGCTCCTGGGGCTGCTGCGCATTTCTGTCTCGGGCAGGTGAACCCCACAGTCGTGTGCTGCTCTGCTTCGCTGGTTTGCGTGCTGGGGGATCTCCCCATCCTTCGGCTGTGTATCACCCTGGGCACTTCCACCCACTGCTCCCTCCAGCATGGGGCTGCCCTGTGGCTGTGAGCAGCCTTGCTGAGCGTGAGCCATACTGCCTAGGACTGAACAGAGTGCCCATCAGCTTGGAAACCTGCTCCAGACTGGCTGCTGGTGCTGGAAGATGCCCTGGAGCAGGCTTCCTTCCTTAGCCACAAGATCTAAATCTGGTCTCGTCACCCAGCTGGGGTTTCCCTAAACTCCTTTCACTCCAGAGCTGGCAATACTGGAGCTGTAACACCTGAGGAAATGGAAGTCTGGTAGATGTGCCAGACCCGTCTGTTCCAAGTGCTCTGAGCTCCTTGCCAGACTTTCCGTGCTCGCCTGCATGCCATAACCTCAGCATTCAGCACTGTAGCAGAGCTCTGTTCCTCAGACCTGCATCCCCAGCTCAGGTCAACTCAGCTTGCCCTCAGGGACCCCTCACCTGGGTGCCTGCCATTAGGCACCTGCAAAATACCCACCAGAGTGTGCTGGGGGGAGGGAGAGCTGTGCTCAGGCTGGCACAGCCTCTTGGACTACGGGGCCAGTGGGCAGAACTCACAGCTGAGTCTGGGCTAGCAGTCCCACCAGTCTCCTGGGATCCACTTCTCCAGGTAACAAAAATCTCCTGGCACCTCTGGGCAGCTCAGACTCCATCCTACCTTTTAGATGGCCAAGGACCTGGAGCACGGTGTGTGCTGGGTGCTGCCTGTGTGTAGCCCACCTTTAGTGTCCTCCAGAGGCACCTGCATGTGATGCTTCATGCTCAGCCTGCCCCTTTCCTTCCTAACACCCCTTGCAAGAGCTTCAAAATGATGCTGCTTGTGCTGTGGGTGACACCCAGCCCCCCTGAGAGCCCCTCCTGGTGCTCGGGCTCTCTCTTCCTAACACAAGCTTTTGTGTTCTCAGGCACAGAACATCCCACCCGTGGTTTGGTCCCATCCTGCAGACCTTCTGCTCCACTGTGGGCTGTGCAGTTTGGGAGGAGCTGGAGCTGCAGCAGAGACTGAGGGTGTCCAGATCACAGCCCTGTGATGTTAGGGCTTTGGCTAGAGGGCTCTTGGGAGCACGGAGCTGGGTGGCAGGCTGGGTCAGGGGGAAGAATCACTTCAGGCAGTCCCAGGGTGTCAGACTCTGCAGCATGGGCTGCTCAAAGCCAGGCAGACAGCAAGCTGGAGGATGCAGGAGAAGCTTGTAGTGTGGGTGTCTCAGTTTGGAGACAAATTTAAGAGGAGACACTCTGCAATGAGTAGTCTCCTCTAAAGGGTGTCAACAATCCCCCTCCACTGAAAAATGAATGCTAATAGAGGAAACTGAAAAAAACACCAATCCAACTGTTTATTAACAACAGTGCCCACAAGGCAAGGAAGAAAAGGAAACTGCTAAACACTGAACTATCAGAACTCACACCCTACCCCCAAAAGGAACAAAGACTCAAAAATGCCCAGAGAATGGGGCGAACATTGAAGAAATAAATACCCCTTCCCAACATGGGGTATGAGATGGCGCTGGCTCTCACACCGAGGGAAGTAGAGCTTCCCACAAGGAGGCAAAACCCTGGTGGCTCTCTGGTGTCAGCCTCCTCTCCAGGGCAGATGAAGCAGCTGGACGGGATTCTCTGGTGTGCTTTCTCTGCCCAGCTCAGCTCCCGAGGCTTGGGGCTGGCACAGGGCCACTTCCACCAGTCCCACTTCTCCAGCCCCCAGTTCACCTGAAAGCAGGAGGTGACTCCAGCCTGGAGGAGCAGAGGTTCCCCAAAAGTTCCTCAGAGATTCCCCAGAGGTTTCCTTGTCCCTCTGGGGAACAGAAGGGTGCAGAAACCTTCCAGGAACCTTCCCTTCCAGAACCCTGCAGGATGCTCTGGAAAAAGACAAGTGACACTGGGCAGCAGCTGCAGCTTCTCCAAGCCAGGGAAAAGCTTTTTGCCTGGGCCAAAAAAACCCAAGGAAGTCAAAACCAAACTACACAGCACCATGGAACGCCTGGGCAGTGAGGCTTCAAAAATGCCAGCAAAAACCCCAAAGTTCCCCCCCTTCCCCAGCTATGCACACATCCAGTCCTGAGCCTAAATGACACAGCAACTGTTTTTGGACATAAAGCAGAGGATCATGGAATGGACCATTGTCATAAATCTCTCCAAGACAGTGGTTAAGCAAAACCCACTGGCAAAGAGTGGGGTGATCCTATGGAGTCCTTGCAATGAGAGCTGATGGTGCAAGAGTAGCACTTGCAGCCCCTGGACAGGCATAATGTGATTCTCTTCTTCATGCACCCACCCTGCAGAGAGGACCCAGAACCAGGAGAACACACAAACACCTGAAAGCAGCCTGGGGACCCAGCTGTGTGCAGACTCTCACCTGCTGAGGCATCACCAGCAAAGGGACACACATCCACGTGCGTGCCAAAATGGAAACACAGCACTTGCATTGCCAGACATGCATGAAGAGCTTCCTGTCTGCTCAAACAGGGGCTCAGCTGGATCGCAGATTCCAGCAGAAAAGACACCTTCCTCCTCTAAGAATGTGAACTGCAGGCTGGGAGGTTTGCAATGAACCAGAAGAGCCACACAGTTGGGACTCATGCTGATTTTTGCCCAGGCTCCCTTCCTGCGTGTTCCAGGTTTGGGTGCAGGGCATGTCAGATGGCCATGGCCTGAGCATGGGGTGAGTGTTTGCTGGGAGCAGCCAGTGGATAGCTGGCCAGGCGGAATCTGAGAGTGGGAGATGCTGCAGGGAACGTGGTGGACCTTTCAGCATCCTGGAAATAAGCAGGAATCCAGTCTGATCCCCCTGAACATTGTTTAGGGCAGACAAAGAGCTTCTGGGCAGCCCCCACCTGCAGTGGACTCTACACATCATGACTTGCATTGTGACTTAGGACACAGGAAAAGGAGGAATGGTTCAAACCCTGAGGTCAGGGTTACATTAGAGATTAGGAAGAAGTTCTTCTCTCTGAGCATGGTGAAGGCCTAGCACAGGCTGCCCAGAGAAGCTGTGGCTGCCCCATCCCTGGGAGTGTCCAAGGCCAGGTTGGACAGGGCTTGGAGCAACCGGGGATAGTGGAAGGTGTCCCTGCTCATGGCAAGGGGGTGGAACGAGATTATTTGTAAGGTCCCTTCCAACCCAAACCATTCTGTGTGGCTTCTGTTTCTCCAAGGCAGCTGGAAGCATCCTTGACTGAGAGGATGATGGAGGGAGGTGCAGTCAGCTCCAGAGGGGTGGTAGGGGAATACAGGTGACAGGGTTCAAGGAGGGTGAGCTGTGCTTTAGTTTGCTCATGGCTGGAAGGACACATGCAGAGGCACCAAAGCCGAGTTTTGGCACCATGGAGGCTCTTGGCTCCTTGCCTAGGAGGGTGCCAGCACTGCCTACACCACACTGGATCCTCAGGGTACTGGAACTGGGTCTGGAGGCCAGTGGCACCCTTGGGAGAGCAGCACTCAGCTGGCACTGCTGCCTGGAGAATAGGAAAGGGTTAGTGATCCGGGTGCCTGGCGATGCCTGCATCCAGGTATGTGAGGTATGTGTGGCACCAGCTCACCTCGGCAGGGGAGAGACTCTCCTTGCCCTGCCTGGGTTGCTTGGAGACAGCTCTGCTCGAGCATGGTGGGGAGAGGGAGCAGGTCGGGGGGTCTGTGCCCCCGTGTCCCACACCCCACTGACAGAGCAGCTGACCGCTGGCTCCAGCTCTGGCCCCTGGGGAATTTATCTACCAGAAAAGCAGGTGTCTCCACTCCACTGCCCCTGCACAGCCAGGAATTTGCTTTGCAAAACCAGGAGGTGACATGCAGTGCACGGAGAAGGCAGCAAGCACCCAGAGAAACTGCACGCTGCTGGCTGTGTTCCCATTACCCACGGATGCATCAGCCAGGCTGTCAGTATCACCACCACAGATCTGCACACCAGCTGCTCCCCAGGATCTCTGCTCTGCCTTCAGAGCCCATCCCACAGTGCCCACCAAGCCTCCGTGGGTACAGGAGCGGGGTGAGCGGTCTCTGGCACTGGAGCCAGCTGCTGTTGGAACATGAAGGCAGTGGCTAACACTGCTGGCCTCCACACGGGCGACTCGTTTCATTCCTCAGGCTGGGAGCAGCCACGCTCCAACAGGTGTAGAGGCATGAATTCATCACCCAAGCACAGCCCGAGGGGGTCAGATCCAATGGGTGTCCCCAGTGCGTGTTCCCAGAGTACTTGTGGGGATACCCTGTTCCCCAGGGAACCTTGGAGCTTACCCAAGGCAAAGTTTTACCTTGTACCCCAGCAAAAACGGTCCCAAGCAAAGGAACTGGCAGGACCGGTCCCCACGCCTGCAGCTGCTGCCAAACAATGCGTTGTTTTGACAAAGGAAAAGCAAACCACAGCCTCCAGCAGCCCCAACCGAGCTGGGACCAGAAGGAGACGGGTACAGACTCCCAGGGAGCCTGACAGGAGAGGAAAGGGACAGGAAGGTGTCACCGCGGGTTCCCAGGCTGAGGAAGGCTGTGGAGCTTGGAAAAGGCCCAGGCAGACCACATCAACCAGGAAAATGCTGGGGTTTCTCAGATGCTGCTTTTACAGTTCAGACAAAATCCCAAACTGGGACAAGGGACGAGGTGGTGTTGAGAGGCTTCTCCTCTCCAAGTGCTTCTCTGTCCTTGCCTTGTCCCCAGGTGACCTGACCAGCTTCCAGGCTCTGCAGCGTGGCTCCCCCCAGCACAGCCCATGTTGCCCTGAGAAATACAGGCTTAGAGTTTTCTGCTACTGCCTGGGCACCAGCAGAGCACGGGCCCCCGAGCGTGGGGCACTGAGGACGGTGCCTGGAGATCTGCTGTTTTGGGGGCTCTGCCAGGAGCCCTCCAAACAGCACACAGTGGAGCTGCACACCCTGCAGTGCCCTGGGACCTGCTCAGGAGCCCTGACATTTCCTCCTCCCTGCTGTGAGGTGTTGGATCCACTGCACTGGGAGGCACAGCAATCCCCCCATGTGCAAATTCCCTGTGTGACCCATCCCAGAGGCTGGGTTGGCCACTGGGGCTGGGGATGTGCAGGGCTTTTCCCAGGGGAGCAGGAAGGTTTTGGGTACATCCTGGGGAATAAAGGCCTTCTCACAGGGCTGTGCATTGGGTAAATTTAACTTCCTGGCACGAAGAGCCTCGTATTTTCATGGGTAATGAGGATGCTGAGATGGCTGGGCTCTCCTGCTGCTGTCCCTCACCCACCCAGAGCAGGAGTTGAGGCCGACAGGGCTCTTATGCAGCAGCACATCCTCCTGCACACCAGCTCATTCCACACAGGGACAGTCCAGCACACAGGGCAGCATAAAGACTTCATTGTTCCCAGATGGAAATGATCATCCTGGTGACCTGGAAATACAGAGAAGCTCTGTCAGCAAAGCTATAGGGTTTCAAAAGCTGAGATCAAAGGGCCCTCCGGGTCAGACTCTGCAGGCCCTCACAGACACCTGTAATAAAGACACCTCCTTCTAATTATTCTCATTTTGCCTGCCAGAGTCACCAGGGCCACGGGGCTCATCGTGGAGCAGCAGGGGCGACAGGGACATGGCAGGAACAAAGGATTCTTGTGTGAGGATGGTGCAGGGTGCAGGGAGCTTTGGCAAAGCAGCATTTGCTCCCCTCTGCCTGCTGTGAGCCCCAGCCATGCCTCTCGCCCTCTCCCACCTCGCACCACCCTGGCTGGGCAGTTCCTGCTGCTCCAGCACATCCCAGTGATGTCCCCCTGCCCCTCTGCACAGCAGGGCACACAGGAGGCAGGCAGCCCCGCACTGGACCGGTGCCACGGGGACCTGACCTCTCCCAGCACAACCTGGCAGCACCAGCACTGAGCACTGGGAACCTGTTCCACACCCTCTGCCAGACCCTGGAACCTCTCCCACAGCAGCTCTGCAGAGTGCTTTCCCCAGCCTCTTATCTCCTGGACTTCAGACCCCACCGTGGGACAGATAATGTATCTGCAGACACACCTCGAGCATACAACGATCAGCCTTTGAATGCTGGATTTCTCTCTCTGCTTTGAATTGGCAGAGGTGGTCCTGGAAATGCCAGGGCATTTCTTGTGCAGCCCTGGCCACGTCCCTTTGGCCCAGGTCAGGGTGCTCCTGGCACAGCTGGGACACTGTGGCCCCTCTGCCACCAACTGTGGGGTAGATGGGGGGAGGTGAGAAGTTCTTTTAGGTACCCTTTTCAGAGGTGTAGAAATGGCCCCCAAAGTGCAGGGGCAGGCGCCCTCCTGTGCAGGCCCAGCAGAGAGCAAAGCCTGCTGTGGCACCTGGGGGATGAGTGGGCTCTGTTCTCAGCAGGTCAGGCTCCGCAGGTGTGAGGAGGAAAACTAGGACTGTCCCTGACCTCAGATGTCATGGGAGAAATTAGCACAACTCCCCAGCAAATGGCTGTGCTAATTAGAGGAGGAGGAGGAGGTGACATCGTTCAGAGTCTCCCGTGGCCAAGGGTCAGCCAGGTCCTGGCTTGGCATGGGCTGCAGGGCTCCCAAGGAGCCACATGGCCAAGCTCCCACCATGTCTCTTTTTGGGTCAGATGGGCCCCTTGTCTGCCCCAGGTGCTGCTGGTTTGAACTTGGCTTGTCTTTCCCCAGNCTTCCCCTTCCCCTTCCCCTTCCCCTTCCCTCCCCTCCACTGGAGCAGCCAAAAGGAGCTGGGAGTGGAGTGGGACGGGGCTGCAGAGGTGACAGCAGCAGAGGACACGCCTGGGGCTTAGAGAGGAGGGGCAGCACTGCATGTGGGGTGGGGGACACTGCTGGTGGTGCACAGGGTGCGGCCAGCCCAGGCTCTGTTTCTCAGGATGGCATCCAACGATGGGAAATTTAGTGTGATGGCATTGACCGTCCTCCTGCTGGACCCTGTGTCCTCAGGAACCACCCAGCTCTCTGTTCTGGGCAGTTTGACCCGCCTGGTTCACAGGGCACGGTGTAATCCTGCACACTGTGCAAGCAGTTTGGGGAGACAGGAGACACTGCTGGCACTGTGGCAGCCAGAGCCCCTGGGCAGCGTGTCCCACACCAGGTGAGGGGCTCTCGGGGCCTTGGCTGTGCCCTGGAAACCCCCCGACACCACTCACCGAGCCCCGTGGCTGCAGGAGTGGGACAGCCTCTGTTTGCCCTCATTTCTGCTCCTCCCAGCACAGCCTGTTTGCCTTCACACTGTACCCAGCTCTGAGCAAACAGCACATGGGGACAGCCAGCAGCTGGCAGGGAGGGACAGCCCTGGCTGTGTCCCCAGGCCTGCCTCCCCTGCTCCCGCCACAGCAATAAAAACACAGATCCAGTTTGAGCTGGGAGGCTGCGGGGTGGGGGATACTGGCAAGCCACAGCTGCCAGAGCAGAAGAGCTGTTGAGGGCTACAGGAGAGATTCAGCAGTGGCTTTCGGGGTGAACAGGCCTGCAGTATCCTGCCCATGTTGTCATCCCCATCTGATGGCCGTGGGATTACTCAGGAATTTCTAGATGGGAAAGACAACCTGTCCTGGCTGGGTGGGTGTGGGAGCAAGGGTGGACCCTGGGTCTAAACAAGTCTAGCCATGACACCTGAGCCTGGCCCCTCCTCTGGGCCATCACTGTGCCATGGTCTCAGCCAGGACAGGGCGCTGAACTCTGCGTTTTGCTCCTAGGGTTTGTTATCTCAACTTTGGTGGCTGCAGACTCATGGCTATCCACAGCTAATGCGTGGGGAGAGTTCGGACACCCCAGGGACTTGTCAGGCTTCTCCCAGGCAAGCAGCCACTGGGAAATCAAACTGATCAACCAGATGGGCGGGTTTGAACTGATTTCTCCTTGTTCAGAAGGAGAACACGGAGACATCTACGGACCAGTCTGATGACACAGCAAAACCTCTCCAGGCTCAGTCTGTGATGAATTCAAAGCAGGTAAGTTTTACACTGGTCAGTGCAGGCGTCTTTTTTCAGCAAAAAGGGAACAGTTGATGTGCTCGTTTCTGTTCTTTGTGAGCTCTGAAGCCAAACTGGAAGAAAGCCCATGCTATAAAAGCAAAAGAACAAACAGCCCAGCTCTGTGCTTGGAGAGGGGCCCACAGTGTTACGTGGGCTCACCAGCTCTGTGTAGGACAGCCTCCATTGACAAAGTTTGTTACAAGCACTGTCCAGGTGTCCTGTGTGGTCATTGCCCTCCTGTGGCCATTCCCAGGCCAGGCCAAGTCCAGCTCTGTGTGTGTGGAGAAGGTTGGAGATGGTCCAGGCTGGTCTGGCCACTACCCCAACAGCATCAACTGTGCTCAAAGAAGGGGCTGCAATAGATCACAGTGCTCCTACATCTCCACTTGCCCCCCAAATTTGCTGGACCTCATCCTAAAGCTGTGTTGGCCATCAGCTTCTCCTGGTGATGGGTTTAAATCCCACCTGCTCCCACTGAACCTGCCCCAGCCTCGCTAGACATGAGGGCCATGATGCTCTGCCCTTGGGAGACCGCCAGCCAAGCTGCATCAGGACTGATGGGCATGACCCACGCACTCACACCATCACTGCTGGTCATTGTCCCACAGGACACCAAAGGCTGGAGAGTTTCCAGAGTCCCCAGAAGTGAATATTCCCCTCTGCAGGTCACCAGCACTGAAGAATGAGCACACGCTGCTGGAGCACCTCAGGCTTCCTGAGGTCCTGACCCAGAATTACCATTCCTCCGGGATAGGGTCATCCCTGTGGCTGTGATCACCATGGGGCCAAGTGGATGAGACTCCAGCAGGAACTGCCCCAAGGATCTGATGATGCTCCTTGAGGGAGGAGAGGCAGGACCACTGTGCCATCTCCACTGATAGGGAAGAAGATGCCCAGGTGTACCTGGCATAGGGTGGCCAAGGTGGCACTGAGGTTAGTGAGATAACACTGATGGAGGATAAATGTGAATATTTCAGCAGCTTTCCTCAATAGCCCAAGGCTACAGAGTTCCCTCCAGCACACCTACCAGCTTCTCACCTGGCGTGACCCCAAACAGAACCCAAACACACAGACACTACCCCCAAAAAGCACAGACACTCCTCTCTGCAGGCAAGCGAGCTGCACCTTGGGAGGGGTTTATGCCGTGGAGAACTCTGCTGCTGCCAGGCTGTGGGAGTGACGTCTCATGGCAGCCCAGACCTGCAGTTGGGGTAGACGTGAAGCTCCTCTACCCACAAGACAACCCAAAACTGATCAAGACCATTCCTTTTCCTAACTGCAGCCTCACTAACTTTGGGCCCTGATCTTCCCTGCCCACTGCCTCCAGTCCCAGGAGCAAAGGGATTCTGGGGAACGTGGCAACCAGGTGTCACATTAGCCATTCTGCAGCAGCCTGCTGGCATCTTCACTGCGGCTGCAAGCCAAAGGCAGGGAGGAGCTGCCCGCTGTGGGTGCAGCACTCCATGCACTGGTCCAGGTGTGGGACGAGCTTGTGTCAGGGCTGGAGCAGATCCAGACAAGCCTGAAGGGCTGGATATGGTGTCTGCCTCGAGTCCTAGCCACAGCACAGCGCTGGAAGGATCCTGGAGAAGTTTTTTTGCTGTCCTTTCCTTCTTGCCTCAGTGTCCCCTTTCCAAAAAAGGCTGCATCAGGGCAGGGGTGGGCTGTGCACTGGGACTCGCTGATGATCCCTGGCTGCTCTGGGCCTTCCCCACCCTCCAGGACTCACGCCCCGCTCTGGGCGCCCGGGCTCGACCACGGCTGCCTTACCCCGAGGCGCCGTGTTTTCCTTTCGAACCAGCTGTAGGCACTCCATAAATAAATAGATCAGTCCCAGGAGCATGGCTCCCGGCCACCTCCAAGAGGCCACCGTTTGCCGCAGCTCCGCCGTCAGGGCTCGCCGGTCGGTCTGTGCCTCGGCACAGCCAGGGCCGCAGCCCGCGGGGCGAGGCGCAGCCCGGCTGGGGACAGCGGCTGAGGCGGAGCAGCTCCTGCGCCGGGGGGGAGCTGGGGAATTTCCACGGCAGCCGAGCCCTGCCGAGCCCAGTGCTTGGAAAATCCAGCGGCACGGGGAGCTGCGGTGCCGGCCCGAGGAGCGGAGCCCAAGGGCTGCGGAGCCCGTGGCGTGAGGGGCAGCGCCAGGCAGTGCCCGTGGCGTGAGGGGCAGCACCAGGCAGTGCCCTGGGGGCTGCACGGCCCATGTGCCCAGTGAAGGTCGGATGGTCCTACGGCCCTTCCCCTCCCCGACAGCTCTTCCTTTCTCTGGGAAATGGGGGCTGAAGGTGCTGCCTTCATCCCAGTGGGTATCCCAGCCAGTCCTGCATTAAAAGGAGTAAAAAGAAAAACTTTTGGACAAAGCTCTGTCGCAGTTGCTGAGCCCCCTGATCTGCTGTCCAGGGGCTGCACAGCTTTGTGTCAGAGGGCAGGGGCACCCAGGGCTGCAGGCTGGCAAGAAGGAGGGCTTTCAAAATGGGCCTTACTTTGGGGTCCCCATTGGCGCTTTCGGTGTTTCCTTTTATTTCAGGTTTGAAGGTAAATTAGTTTCAGGACCAGCTCTGTCTCTGAAATGAGACAGAGCTCCCCATAGTCTGCAGCCCCACAGGGTTCCACCCCTGGGGCACAGAGCCACCCCTGCACCCTAGATGCCATCTGCAGCTGAGAGAAGCACCCAGGGTACTCGAGAAGCAGAGCTGTGTCAAGGCTTCCACATCCCTCTTCTGGAAAACCACCAGTTCGGGCTGATGAGGTGACCCTGGGCTTTGTCCTGATGTCCATGCCTGCAGGGTACCTGGGATGGAAGGTGGAACAACAGACAGTGGGATCCCCAGCCACCACGGAACTGCAGTGGGAGCAGGGAGGGCAGGGGCAGGAGCACCAGAACATCCAGCCCTGGCTTTGGCCACTGCACTAAGGAGCAGGTAAATAGTGTTGAGGTCACCATGGCTAAACTGAACTAAAAGCCTGGCCACCCTCAGCAGCCCTGGGAGAGTCACCAGGATTGCAAGATCCCCAGCTGCCCTGGAGATCTGGATCAGTGCCAGGAACCTCCCTGGCTTCCCACATTCCCGCTGGGAGTCCAGCCAGCTGGTCATAAACCCCAGATCCTTGTGCCCAGTGCTGGGGGAGGTGCACAGGAATGCAGCTCCAGCTGTTACAGACCCACCAGGCACTTGGCAACGGGAATCCTCAGTTCCTCATCTTGGTCTTGCATGAGTTGGTGCTGTGTTTTATTCGTCCTAGGCCAAAGAGTTTCCCTGCATCTTTCCATCCACTCCCTGTGCCCCACTGCATCTCCGCTCTCCTGGGGTGACCTAGATGAGGAGGCACGATTCAGCATGGGCGCTGGCACTACCTGCACTTGCCCTTTATGTTGCTCATAACCCCAGGACTGTTTGCAAAATGAATGTATGGGTGGTGCCACAGCCCGTCTGACATGGCATTCACTGAGCTCCATGCGCGGGGGCCCTGCCCACACGTACACACGCGTGCGCACACGCCTCCCACAGTGCAAACACCACCGGGGTTACCCCGCACCGGGGGGGCCTGCGAGGATGTCCGTCCACCCACCAGGTCAGGGAGGGACCCAGGGACCCGCTCTGGCGCTGGGTGCACCAGGCATGGTGAGGCTCAGCCGTGCCTGGCCGTGCCCCAGGTTTGCAGGGCTGCCAAACTCTCTCTCCTTCACACTGCTGACGTGCCCCCTGCACGGGGCTGGTGCCTGGAAGATCCTTCTATGGGGTCACCCCTCTGCAGGGCATTCTTCTGCCTCCATACAGGGCAGGTGCTCTCAGCTCTGCTCTTCCCTCTATCCCCTGATCTTGGGGTGTGGGTGCAGCCTCCAACAAGCAATCAGGAGGAGGGGACAGCTCTTCTGGCCACGCACAAAGGCCACAGAATGGGAAGGGACAGGAAAACAGTGTCTCTTATGATACATCAACATGAAAACAGAAAATTTCCAACCACCACCAGGGCAGGGAGGAGCTGCAACCATTTCCCAGGCCAGTGTCTGGAGCAAGGACCAGATGCACTGTTGGGGCAATGCTTGACCTGCCCACAAGAAGGGAGACTCTAGTAGTCCCCTAGCCCTTGGGAGCAGAGTTTCCTGCTGGCTCTTGCCCTGGGCTAGGAGTGGAGCCCCACCAGTCCCTTGCCAGTGTCCAGCTGTGTGCTGGTGACAGGGATGGCTCTGGGAAAACACGGGCTTGGCAGGTTTGGGAGCATCTTCACCTCTCACAGTGCTTCCCCATTCCCTCCTCTGTTTTGTGGAGACATTGGCAGCAGCCAAATCTTTGTACAGACCACCTGTGGCACCAAGTTTCAAGCCCTGAGCTCTCCAAGACAACCCCCTGTGTCAGCAGCCATGACCCCCTCCAACACCCCAACCTTCAGCCCAGGGGATAGAGCAAGGAGGGACATGGATGGGGAGATGAAAGATGGGGGCAAGGATGGTGAGAGGGTGTGTGTGTGTGTGTGTGTGTGCAGGGTTGGGATGTGAGTGAGAGGAGGGTCTGTGTGGATGTTAGAGTGCAGGGGAAGGGGACACAGCACTACAGCCTCCCCAAAGGCAGGGGTATGAGCACATGGGGCTCAGGGGCTGCAGCATCTGCCAGCAGGAAAAGCAGTGGTTGGAGCAGAAGAGAAGCAGCAGTATTCTGTGAAGCATCAGCAGGTCTGCAAGGTGCCCAGAGGGTCCGGTGCTCTGGGATGGCAGAGCAGAAGGGCTGCTTTGCCCCCTCCCTGTGCCTTGCAGGGCCATGGCCTCTCCAAAAGGAGTTTGCCCGGTGTGGTGGACAGGTGGCAAAGAAGAGCCTACTCCAGGGCTGTGGAATTGTTCTGGGCCATCTGGGCACATTGAAGCTGCTGGTTCTCAGGCTGGGAATGTGACAGTGGAGGACACACTGGCTGTTGAGGAGCCCCAGGCATGGAAGGAGGCTGTCATGCTGCAAAACCCATCACAGGGGCGGTCTGTTGATCCCATGCAGGTCAGGTCTCCTGACCTGACCCAAATATGACCTCTCCTGATCCCAACCCACCTGTTCCGGCTTTGATGATAATTATGCCCTGCAGACTGTTCAGTCTCTGTGCCACACCTTGTAGGCGGGGGCAAAGTCTCCTGCTCCCTCTGTCCGTGCCCTGTGGCTGTAGCGCAGTGCCCGGCGCTGGCTCCCTCCGGAGCCCCCCTCTCCTGGAGCTCCTGTGGAAAGGGGAGGGGGCGACACCTTGCCTGCCGGCCCAGCTCTTCTATCCCAACCCCTGCCCTCACCCTGTTCATGCCCTGGGCCCTGCAGACCTTGAATAACCTGTTCCCCCTCCTCCTCTTACCTCATGACAAAGCACCTGGCATGCAGTGTGGAGGGTAACCGCAGCAGAATGAGCTCATCGCCACCCCGGGGGCAGTGGGGACACACACAGGGTTATCGCAGCTGCAGCCCATGGCCCTTTCCCCAGCCAGCTTTCCCTCTGGCACACCCCATGTTAGGTACCTGTTTCCTCAGGACAAATGGGATTTGCTCACTGTTTAGGGATAAGGGGGGGAAAAAAGCTAAAGACTGCTGTAGGTTCTGCACTGGTATTCCCAACATGCTGTTGTAGTTCTTCTTCCCGAGAAGAAGAACTGGTCTCCCCAGAACCCTGTGCACCAGGAATTCTGCACGGTGCCAAGTCACCCCTTGCTGTGCTGCACCCTCAGCCCTCCTCACCTCCCTCAGTTGTCAGAAGTTTGCTTTGAACCCCGGCCAGCGTGCCTCCCTCATGGAGACCTGATTGCTGCTTTCATCCCAGTGAGCTCCATCACCCTACCCCTGTGTTCTGGGACTCGTGTCCTCCACACCCCACGGCCCCAGGAACGCTTGGTGGCTTTTGCCTGGGCACACTGAGATAGATACCAGTCAGTAGGGCTGGTGTGTGACCCGCTGTTGGCTTGCCAGCGCCTACCTACCTCTGCATCTGGGCAGCTGCAGGGCACTCTCACCCCTGCCTCGAGGAGACAGGCACAGCCCAAACCTCACCTTGGTTTGTGAGGGGGTTGAGATGTCTGCAGCACCTTTGCAAGACTTCAAGCTGTTTGGCTTGTTTGGAAGTGGCTGGGCAAGATGCTGCCAGTTGTCACTCAGGGCTGGAGTGGCCCAGCCAGATCCAGGACTGGAGTTTGTGACTCTCAGTTAATGCTGAGATGCTGTAAATGCTGGAGGTCTCTGACCCCAGGTGAGCTTGTCCCTGCAGCTCTGAGGCCCTCAATCTGTGGGGACTGAAACTAGGAAAATATACAGTGTGGGGTCACACAGCCCTTGGACAGTGCCTAGCTGTGTCCCAAACAGGCCCCCACAGCCCCTGCTGGGGACAGGCTTGGGAGGATGGCTGCCAGAGCAGGCAGGCTGCTGGTTAGCAGGTACAAACTTGTCTTCGCCATCTCCTGATAAAATGACAGGGATGAGCAAGTGTGTACCCATGGTCTGCTTGCACCTTCATCAGACAAGGCTGGGGGTCAGCTCCTGGCAGCTGGGGGTTCATCTGCCACAAAACAGGGAGCTCTTACCCTATATCATCAGGTGCCCTCCCCTGCTGCCTCCAGCTGGGCTGGATCAGGGCATGATACACCACCATGATTCCTTGGTCCCATCAGCACCCCTCAGGCATTTCTGCCCATCCCAAAGCCCTTCTTAATGCAGGGAGCTGGGAGCAAAGAGACAGGCTGAGGGCGAGGGGACACCTGGGCATCTTCTGTGGGTGATGGAGGTGGGACATGTGTGTGGCTTGGACCACCACCATGTTGGGCGCAGCCTGCCTGAGGGAGTGTGTATGCCCATGGGTTGTGTGGGTAACGCTGTGTGTAACTGCTGACACACCTGAGTATTGCAGTGTGCATCTCTGGGTGTCTGTGTGCACACCTGCAGCTCACACGCTCTGTGTGTACCTGTGTGACTGTCTGTAACCCTCACGTTCTGCCTGGATCAGTTGTGTCCCTATGTTGGGGGTGTTTCCAGTGTCACACACTCTGGATGTGCCCATAACGGAGATGCAGACACTGCAGTGTCTGACCCCCCGTGACTCCCCGTGTGTGGTCACACGTGTGCAGTCCAGTGTGCATGCAGGTAACAGGACATGGTACAGGATCACAGAGTCACAGAGGCACAGAATCATGGGCAGGCCTGGATTGGAAGGGGCCTTGAGAATCATCCTGTTCCACCCCTCTGCCACGGGCAGGGACACTTTCCACTATCCCCAGTTGCTCCAAGCCCCATCCAGCCTGGACTTGGACACTTCCAAGGGATGGGGCAGCCACAGCTTCTCTGGGCACCCTGTGCCAGGGCCTCAGCACCCTCGCAGGGAAGAATTTCTTCCTGATATCATAATCGAAGTCTCTCCTTTTTCCATTTAAAACTCTTCCTCCTTGTCCTGTCACTATCTTCCCGTGTAAAAATTGCTCACCCTCTTTTTTTAGAAGCCTCTTTTAGGCACTGGAGGGGGCTCTAAGGTCTCCCTGGAGCTTTCTCTTTTCCAGGATAAACAACCTCAACTCCCTTTCTCAGGATATCCCCACCTCCCGGTTTCCCTGTGTGGTGGGGCAGAGCTGTCCCTGCACGGTGGCACTGGGGCTGGGGGCTCCACTGCTCCTGCTCCTGCAGCAGGTGATTCCTGGCAGGACCCCGGCAGGTTGGGACAGGCAGCGGGTGCCAGCCACTGCCCCCACCCTTGCTCTACCTGTTAGACAGGTGGAGCTGGCCACCTGCCACCGCCTGCCACCGTCACTTCTGGGAAGGGAGGATGCGGGAGGGATGGGTCTGCACAAAGGCTGAGGACCTGCCCACAGGTAAAGTGACCCTTGGGACCTGCTCCCTGGGATGGTTTGGGAAGGGCTCCCAGTACCAGAGGCCCTAGGCAGCGTTAGGGCTTCCCTGTGTGTGCCCAGGGAGAAGGGACAGTCAGCTCCTCCATGTGTCTGTGTCCTGTCCTGCTGTGCTCAGAGAACCCTTGATGCCACGGCACTCTCCTTCTTAGTCCTGTTGTTGGAGAAAGGTTTCCTGCACATGGATTCCACCAGCCTCTTGGGGTGGAGGAGGTGAAGGGCTTCTCCTCGGGTAAACCCCAAGGAACTCAGTGTCCATCTGCCCCTCTGGATCCTACACAGAACATCTGGCCACTGCCAGAAGCAGACCTGGGGCCAGACACTTTCTGTGCATCCTGGTGGACCTGCTGCCTGCTCTGGCCTCCCTCCTGACAGGGCCAGCACCTCAGATGCCACCAGCTGGAGCCCAGTGTCAGACGGAGCCAGGTCTTGCTGTGCTCAGCTGGGTACACTGGGAATGTGCAAGGAAGAAAACTGGGAGAAGCACCTTCACACCCGAAGCCTGTGCAGACCTCCCAATGGCAAAAGCCACGCTGTGCCCACTGTGTCAGCAAGGGCCAAGGCTCTCATCCTCCTGGTACTGGAATAATGCATATCCCACGGGGGAAACACAACCGCCTCATCCCTCAGAACCCGGCCCCAAAGTCCCTGGATTTGCATCACCACTGCAGCCCAAGGACTGGGCCTCTTCTCAGTTCACCCTGCTGCGCACCCCCAGCCATGCCTTATGTAACGGCACTGGTGTTTGTGACTCCCACAAAGAGTGCTCTGAAACTCGGCTTGTTTTAGAAAGGCCTGAAGCGATGAGATCTTCTTCAGACCCACCCTTTGCCCGAGAGCAGGCTCAGGCCTGGACTTGCTCACCTGCAGTCCTGAAGGCAAAGGCTGGAGCAGTGCCAGCTCTCCAGGGAGCCTGAGGATCACACGAGAGCTGCCACTTGGCAGCCACACAATGGCAGCCCCTCGGCCAGCTGGATGCGTCCCAGCTGAGCCTGGCCTCCGTGGCCTGGCCACTGTGGCCACAGTCACTTTGCCCTGGGGTGTGTTTTAGCAGCAGACACCCCACCACCCAGGAGGTGAGTTCCCTGGATGAGGAAAGCCCAGGCAGGGGGATTTGCCCCCAACCAGATCAATGTGAAGTGATAACTCCCAAGGTTTTGCGTTGGGATTACCAGGACTAGATCCCCAGCTCTTCATCTCCCTGCTTTCCACAATCCTTTAGAGATGGAGTGGGCTCTGACACCTCAGCCCCAAGCACACCTTTGCCCTGGGGCTCTGGCAGAGAGCAGGGCTGACGCAAGAGATACGCAAACCCGCCTTGTGCTCAGCGGGTGTGCCCGCAGCTCCCAGGGCACCACCAGCCCTGTCCTGCCCAACGGGCACACTGGGCAGATGGAAACCTCTCATGATTGTGGACGGTGACAGGAAGGGGAATAAGAGAATATGGAATTGTTCCACCTGGAGAAGAGAAGGCTCTAGGGAGACCTTACAGACCTTTCCAGTGCCTAAAGGGGATCCAAGAAAGCTGGAGAGGGATTTTGGACAATGGCCTGAAGTGCTAGCACAAGGGGAAATGGCTTCCCACTGGCAGAGGGTAGGGATAGATGGGCTGTTGGGTAGGAATTCTTGGCTGTGAGGGTGATAAGGCCCTGGCACAGGTTGCCCAGAGCAACAGTGGCTGTTCCATCCCTGGAAATGTTCAATGCCAGGTTGGATGGATCTTTGAGCAACCTGGGATAGTTGTCACTACCCATGGCAGGGGGCTGAGGAACAAGATGGTCTCTAGGTTCCCTTCCAACCTAAAGGTTCTGCCATTCAGGGGCAGGCAGGCAGGGAAATAGAGCAAACATCACAGCACAGCATGGTGTATAGCACAGCAGGCCGGATATTTTATTATACCTGTCTCCTATCTCTGTTCACTGGCCCTTGGAATGCTGCCAGGAAGACACACAGGAGGGTTGTGATGTCCCTGTCCATGGCCATGGTGGTGCTGACCTCCCTGGCCTGCCACAGTGTGACACACTGACTGTGTGGTTGTTCCCATTTCCTCCCTGTGTGTCCTGGCCATCGGCAGCCTTCATTTCATACCCAGTGCTGCAGGTCAGGATCCCCCAGAATCCTTTGTGGAGCACCCAGACAGATACTGGGGGAATTATTCCCCTTTCTGTTCAGGCTTGATGGACACAGTGAAGTGCTCAGCAAGGGGTTCCCCATGTCTCTGGCTTCATCAGGCATCATTGCAAAGCACAGGGTGGTGGCTCCTATGTTCCAGCTCTCGCTGCTCCCTTGCATCTCCTCTCAGGCATTTCAGACACCCCTGCTCCTCATCCTCCTTCTCCCCCCACCACAGCATTCTGCTCTCCTTCCTCTCTGACTGCACGTGCTCCTGTGCTGGGATACTGCAGCAGGCGAAGGTATGGAGCTGGGACAGCCCTGCTCACACACCTGGGCAGGTGAGGCCAGGTGCAGTGCCCTGGCCACCCTGGCTTTCAACATTCTGGCTTTTGAAGAGTAACTCTTGCTACTTAGTGCCTTGCTGAACTGGGGTCAGAATGTACCCAAAACGGTTCAGTGGGCTCAAAGGCTTTTTAATTTACTGTGGATATTCTCAGTGAAAACTTACAGATAAGCATGTGGCCACAACTGGCTGGGAAGGTGAGCAGCGAATGGAGGAGCTCAGAGCTCCTGGTGACCTCCCTGTGAAATGAATCTGCACAGACTAGAGGAAAGAAAATACCAGCTGGGAGCTGCAGCCTGTGAGTTCACACAGCTCTGTCCCCCATCACAGCATCTGCAGCTGCTCCCATCCCCATGGGCTCTCATCAGCAAGGCCCAGGCTCCAGTCCCAAGCCTCTCCAGACACAGCATCCATCACGACGGCTTGGCAAAGGCTTCTGAGCCTGTTTGCAGGTGGTGGAGAGAAGAGCTGGTGGTGCCTGATTGCCTGTGGGAAGGTAGGAGCTCTCAGGAGGCATTGGTCGGTTGAAGGGAAATGTCTGTGGGATGGAAGCTGCAGCAGCCCTTTCAGCCTCTTTGGCATCTGCTGGCTCACCAGGGATGCCACGAGCTCGGCTGGGCCCTTCAGTTTGTGCTTTCCCATTCCTGGACTCCCCAGCTTGTGCTCTCTGCCCAGCAACTCCGTTTCCAGCTGGTGCAGTGCCAGGCTCCATATCATGTTTGGTGGATAACAAAGGGCAGGGCTGGCCAGGAAAGAAGAATGCAATGAACATTTCTTTTTCTTCCACATGAAACAGCCTGAGATTCTTGGTGACAGTGAGGGAGAGGGGGAATGAAGGAAGCTGGGACACGTCCACCCAAGATGAGTCTTTTCAGGATGCCAGAATCCAAGGGCTGAAGGTGTATCCAAACCAATCCAATATCCCAATATCTGCTATTGGGGGCAGTCTGAGATCTGGTATTTGGAGGGGAAGCATCTGGGCAGGAACAGGAGCTGGGGAGGATGCAGAGATGCAACTTTGTCCACCTTGTGTGAGAATAAAGCTTTGGGCTGGAATCAGGTGATGGAATTAGAGTCCTATAATGGTTTGTGCTGGAAAGAGTCTTAAAGACCATCCAGTTCCATCCCCCTGCCATGGCCAGGGACACCTTCCACTAGACCAGGTTGCTGCAAGCCCTTTCCAGCCTGGATGGACTTCCAGGGATGGGGCAGCCACAACATTTTTGGGCAAATGTTCATGAAGTCTATCCCTGAGGAGCTGAGATCCATTGCCGTGGTCATCAGGAGCTGGAGTGCGAGCAGAGCTCTGGTCCCAGAGAAGCATCAGGCACAGCATGGGGGCCATGAGGCCAGGACAATCCTTCCCCATGGGTGATAAGGCAGCTTCTGCTTTACTCTCAGGCTGCAGGGAAAATATCTGGTGCTGGATCACCAAGTGGGAAATCAGGAGCCAACCATTTGGGAGCTTGGACCCTCCAGTCCCATCCTGCATGTACAAGCAAAGGATGTCCGGGTACAGCCCCGGGGAGCTCTGGCTGGCAGCAAGGGACGGGTGGGATGCACAAGATGAAATGCAGTGCTGAGCACAGGGAGAGGGGAAGATGGGCATGAACAGGCAGAGGAGCCTGGACACCATTTGGTGTGTCCCAGGGTGGTACCCTGCTTCCCCCGGGGGGTGCCCTCGTGCTCTGGGGGTGCCTCCCGCTGTCGCTGGCTACCTGCTGCCTCTGATTCCAGGCAACTGCACCAGCTTCCCCATTCCTCCAGTGGGAACAGCTATTCTCTTGTTAAACAACCAAACAGCCCAGGGTTGCCAGACGAGCTCCTGTCAGCAGGCAGCTGCCCTGGCCAAGTAGGCACCTCTGACAGCTGCTGCTGAAAGTGATTATCAAAGAAACCTTCTCAGGCTGCGAGGCGGGAGGGGGGTGTTCTGGGAGCCCAGGTAACTGCCCCCAGGTAACTGCCAGTACCCCGGGGAGCAGGGACGCAGCCCGGGGGGCTGCCCAGCCCTGGGCATGCCAGCCCAGCCCTGAAAACTGGGTTGGAGCCTGCTGTGGCAGCACCATGCTGCAAACCCCTGGCAGTGCTGTCCTGCCCAGCTCCTGTGTGATGTGGGTCCCCAGCTCTGCCCTCCACATCTGATCTGAGCACCAGCCCTCCACTCTGCAGTTCCACTTTCAGAAGTGCAGGTATGTAACAGCCCCATCCCTCACAGCATTGTTCCCCAAACAATGGGGGGCCTTCCTGCCCTCACATTCCCTGAACACACCCTCCATGAGACCCTCAGCAGTGGTTCCACCTGCTCCACACCCTCTTCTCCCATGCTGTGCAACAATTCCCCTCCACGGCCCCCAGACTGTGGATGGTTCCTGTAGTGGCTTCCCTGCTCTGCCATCCCTGAGCTCTGCCCTTGGAAGGGTGAAAGCCAGCAGGGACTGCAGGGAGCTTGAAGGCGGTGGGAGCAGTGGGAACCCCAAAGATGGTCCCTGCCTCCTGCCAGCTGTTCCCATCCCCTCTGCATTCCCATCTGCTGTGATCTGCTCAGCGATGGCCACAGTCTGGCTTGGCTGGAAAATCAGGTCATGCTCTTGTGCTCAGGGGCAGTTCATGGTCTGGCATGTGGGATATTGGACACCTTCTTGCTGGTCCAGATGAAACCTCTCCCCTCACCCAATTTCTCTGCTCCCACTCAGCACATTTCAGTCACAGAAACCTGGTTTTAGCCACAGCTCCTAGGGAAGCAGTGGCCAGGGTAAACTGTTCCCTAACTGGGACCAGGGCTGAGCAATGGCCCCTGCATCCCTTTGGGAAATCTTGAGGAAGACAAAACACACCATAATGCTGAGACTTGAAGGGTGCCCACGATATTTCCATGAGAACTGTGTGCCAGAAGCATGTTCAACTTGGGACCACTTGATGGGAAGTCTCCCAATAGACTCCAGGGTAAAAGTCTGAGGGGAGTCTGTCTTGGAGGAAAATCCTCTTTTTCCTCAGTTCTTGTCGTGGCTTGCCACAGCCATAAAATACAGGCTCCTCCAAAGAGAATAAAAATACCAAAAACAAATCATCTGTTTTTCCTGCCAGTGTGCTGGGAGGCTCTGCTGGGGCGGCTCAGTAGGGGTTTGGAGGTCGCTGTAGGGGTTACCCCAAGTGTGTGCTGGTTGTGCATGTATGTGTGGGCATTTCTCTGGCCTTACTATTTCTCCAGTCCTTCCTGGCTCTTCATCCCACTGACCCACACAGATTTCATGAGAGGCTGCAGGATCTGCTCCCCTCATCTGTGCCCACATTCCCCTGCCTCCTCCTCCTCCGCTCTCACAAGTTCCCACATAGCTGGGGGACCTCAAGGGACAAGGGGAAATGGCTTCACACTCACAGAGGGTAGGGTTAGTCTGTTTTAGGAGGGCATTCTTCACTGTGTGGGAGGTGAGACCCTGGCACAGGTTGCCCAGAGAAGCTGTGGCTGCCCCATCCCTGGGAATGTTCAGGGCCAGGTTGGACAGGGTTTGGAGCAACCTGGGGTAGTGGAAGGTGTCCCTGCCCATGGCAGGAAGAGCGGATCATGGTGGCCTTTCCAAATTCCAAATGCCTTCCAAACCATTTTCAGACTTTATGATCCACCTCTGCCCCAAGCCTCCTCCCACTCTGCAATGGCAGTGGGGTGGCAGCAATGGGCACTGGGGACACTGGGGGCACAGGAGGCGAGGCAGACAGATTCCCTGCTGCTGTTTGAGCTGGTTAAACATTGTCCCAGGCCAGTTAGGTAACACAAACAGCAGAGGGAAAGAAATGAAACTGCTTGAGCAAACAAGGCGCACTTGGCAGGGCACCAGCCTGCGTGACAAAGTGCTCCCCTCTCACTGCCAGCGTGCTGGGGTTATCTATTTACGGAGAATAAACACCTCGCCCACAACCCCAAACTTGAGGCACAGCAGCCAGGAGCAGAGCCAGCTCCTGCGAGAGCCAGCCTGGGGCTGGGCTTGCCCACTCCCCGTGCCTGCTCACAAACACGCCGTGGCCACCGTGCACTGTGTGCCACTGGCCCTCCCGCCACCCCTCCAGTTCCGTAGGAGAGGAGCTCCAGGAGGTCAGGGATGGACCTGGAGCACCCTCCACTCACTGCCAGCAGACAGCAGCCAGGAAAACCTGTTCCCTGCGGAGGGTTACACAAGGAACCTGATGGAGGTCTGGCTGCAGCCCAGACCATGGACTGGCTCCAGGATCACACCCAGGGACTGGGACCTCTTCTTGCACCACAGGGCAGCCCTGATCTCCTCATCCCAGCGTGTATCTGGGAGCAATACTTCAGCCCAGCATGGTGGAAGGGAGGGAAAAGAGATATGAGACCAGGCATTCCAGGTAGGCCAGCAAGGCAACTCCATTTAGAAACAGCAGTCAAACCCACAGAAAAGATGGGTCTGGCCCATCTTCTGCCCCTGCAAAGCAGGTGGGTCATACCCTTGATGTTGCTGCAGCATCTCTAGGAGGATGTCCAAGCTACCAACCTCACACTCAAGCTGAGGCCAGGCAGACTGGGAGCAATTCCAGCTGCTTCAGCCAGCCCAGCTCATGGAGGACAGCCCAGATGGTCTGTTTGAGACCTTGCTTTGAAGGGTTTACTGCTCTCTTTTGCAATTTGTCCCACTCCTGCAAGTGCTGGGTGGGGGATGTTGAACGGTGCCATGTGTCTGGCAGTAATGAAGGGCAAACATAGGCTCTTCATTAGGGAAACATGGGCAGATAAGACAGGGAGAATGGTTTTAAATTAATAGAGGAGAGATTTAGATTAGATATTAGGGGGAAAAAATCTTCCCTGTGAGGGTGGGGAAGCCCTGGCACAGGTTGCCCAGAGCAGCTGTGGCTGCCCCATCCCTGGAAGAGTTCAAGGCCAGGTTGGATGGGGCTTGCAGCAACCTTGGATTGTGGAAGGTGTCCCTGCCCATGGCAGGGGGTGGAATGAGGTGAGCTTTATGTGCCCTACCAACCCAAACTGTTCTAGGATTCTGTGATTCTATGATAGTGGCTGGATCCCCCTTGCCAAAAATGCATCCCAGGCTTTGCAGAGCACCTTTCCTGTCTAGGCAGCAAAACCTCCCCTCGCCCTCCTGCTCGTGGTCTGGTTTCTTTCCGTAGTCCCTCCAGGTGGTGGCTGAAGCCATTCAGAAGGATGTGGCAGAGCTTTTGTCTGGGCATCCCAGAGCTGGTCCAGCTGCAAGCTCAGAGGGACAGGTCCCAGGACTTCTCTCTTTGGGAGTGGGCAGGAACTGGGCAGCGCCCGAGGTGCCCCCATTCAGCAGGTGCTGGGCAGCAGCAGCAGGAGGTCAGGGTGGCACCAGGATCCTCTGGTGCCCAGCAGTGTTCAGAGAGACTCGTTGTGAAATGCAGTGTGTGCCAGCTGGGAGCCACTGCTGCTTTCCACCTTCATCGTAGAAACATACCAGAGCATGTCCTTGGCCTCCAACACCCTGAATTCGTTCTTGCCACCCCAAAACAGATCCTGTGGGCTGGAGAGAGAGACCCCTGAGACAACCTCCCACCTCCTCACAGCTGGGCTGGATGGGAGAGGCAAGATGGCATTGGGCAAGAAGGGGAACATGATGTGTTTGGGATGCTCAGACTGCCAGATCATTAGGGTCCCCCCTCCTGAGGTGTATCCTTGTGCCACCCAGGTCTCTGAAGAGGCCAGAAAACAGCCAGGCTGGAAGATGAGCAAGCATTAATCATACTGTAATGCTAGTGCTGCTTCTTGGCATCCCTTCATGTCTCCCTGGCCAGGGAGAGGCTAAAGGTCCTCCCACAGGCTGTGACTGGATATTAATGTGGAGGACTGAGAGAGACCCCTCCCCAGAGCAGCCAGGACTTTGCTGCCCATCAGCCTGCAGCTGATGAGCTCTGGCTTGGAGCTCCAGGAAAGGCGAGTGCCAGGGCTGGAATTCCAGAGGGCTCTCAGAAGGGCCAAGGTTTGGGAGTGGGTCCAAGGTGCCCCTCCATGGGTGGCTTTGAGCCCGCCTCACCCTGAGGAAGACCCTGTGACTCTGTGCCAGGATGAGCAGGCAGGTCCAGGCCACAGCAGGCAGGACATGGTGGCAGACGAGGTTTGTGCCATGGGACATCCCAAGTAACACGAGCCCAGTCCTCGCCACGAGTTTAAGAAAAACAAGGAAAGTTACAGGTAGGTACAAAAACCCAACAATTTATTCATCTTATATTCCTACTTAAAAAGGAGGTAACCACATACACCTGGTGGGTGCCTGGCTGGGTTGGCATCCCCTTCTGTGGCTGGCACAGCACCAGTCTGTGCCCTGTGACATCAGTCCAGCTGAGCATCACCACCTGCCACCACACACCTGTGTGCCACACAGCACACACTCTCACACAGGAACATCTTACTCATGAAAAAATATATCTGTACATTCACTCTGTGCTTTTTTTGGGTCTTACATAAATTAGAAACTACTTTTGGGGAAAAGGCTTGTCTCTAGACACAGCCCAGGCTGGAAATGCAGCATGGCCCTGCTGTTCCACGTCCTCTTCTCACTGAGGGCTTTCTGGGTGAAGCTCCACAATGTTCCCATCTTCTCTCAGCAGGTGCTACACTGAGAAGCTGCTACACAAAGGGGGTCTCACCCAACGCACATGGAGTGAACAGGACAGGGGGCACCTTCGGCACGGTGCAGACAGTGAGAGGGGAGACCCCACAGCTGGGACAAGCTCTGTTCAGTCACAGCTGACACAGATGTGCTGCTCCTCTGCCCAGGCAGGAGGTGGGTGACAGCAGGAGACCTGCTGGGCTCTCACAGTGGGGCTTGAACTTCTCTTCCCCTTTGCATCTGTTCAGGCTTTGAAACAGCCACGGCCCTCGCGGCTCCAACAGGAGGTACGAATCCAGCAAGAGAAGTCTCAGTTTGCAATAACCTACTGGAGCCAAAATATTGGCTCTGAACACCTCGGTGCTGGCAGTCACCCGCACACACGAGCGAGCCCACACGAGGGTCGGAATTCCACACGCTGCATGGGGCAGCAGTTTCCAGATACAGCTGCAGGAAAAGTTTCCTGTCAAGGAGCCCCGTTCAGGGCTGGCCCTGAGGGGCTTGTCAGACCCTGGTTCATCCAGGACTCCTACAGCTCCTTGTTCCTATTGAGCACCTCCTCTTCCTTCCAGCCGCTGGAGTTCTTCCCAAATTTGTACACCAGCCGTCGTCCATCGACTCTCTCCAAGATCTCTCGTTTGTAGTAATATCTGTGGGAGACAGAGGTGGAATCAGGGCTCTGGATGTAACCCCACATGCTGAGGAGCTTCTGGCTGAGCCCCAGTGGGGCTAAGCCCTCTGTGTGGGGCAGGTCCCCCCTAGGACAGGGTAGAGCACTTACCGCATGGCTCTGCTCAGCTTCTCGTAGGTCATGCTGCTGTTTTTCTTTTTCTGGCCCCAGAGCTGAGCCACCGCTTCCGAGCGCAGGAACTTGAAGACCCCCTCCTGCCGGTCCTCCCACTTCATTAGCCCCTTGTTCAGCTCGGGGTGGATCAGGATGTCGCGGATGAACTCCCACAGGTGGGTACCTCTTGGGGCTGAAAGAGGAGATTGAGCTGTGAAGGAGGGAGGCTCCCACAGGTCCTTGGACCTTTGGATCGTCCCCTGCAAAGGCCCTTCCTCCCATCATTCCCCATGAAGCCAAGAATCCAAGAGAGGGAGGCAGTCCAGGCTCCTGGGCCGAAGGGTTCACCTACAGTGCTTGCTCTTCCGGTTCTCCAGGCAGTCTCTGCTCTCCTTGCTGAGTTTTCGGGGCCGTCCCCGTTTCCGCTTGCCATGTTTGCTGTCCACTTTTTTGCTGTCTGAAAAGTGGTCTGTGCACACAGAAAAGAGCACATGTCAGGCTGGGCAGCACATGCTGGGCTGAAGCCCCCTCCCTGTCCTCCTGGGGACCAGAAGCACCCTCTTTTCAGAGGGTGCTTTTTTCCAGTACCAGGAAAATATCCCCTGAGAGCAAGGTCACCCCATTCCCTCCACCCCCATCCCCAACACCATGCTTAGGGCAGCGTGCTGCTGCTTCCCCAAGCATTTCTGCTTCCTTGCATTCCTGGTGTTCCCAGTGTCATCACCAGCTGGGATCAGTACCAAGCACTGCTTTCTGTGTCCAGGATGCCTGGCTGCAGTCTTCACCTCTCTGCCAACACCCACCCCTTCCCACCAGGATCACCACTGCCCAGCTCTCCCAGCCCTGCCCATCACCCTGCTCAGTGGAGAGAACAGAAGCAGAGCACTCAGGGAAACAGACCTTTCCCTCCCTCTCAATGTGAGGATGGGTGTTCAGGTGTTGTCCCTAAATCTCTGCCAGGCAGGAAGAGCAGAATGGCCTGGGAGCCAGCCCTTCCCTGCCAGCTCCTGTCTGGAAGCAAACAACTCACCATTAGGGAAGAGCTTTGATTCTGCAGGGTCGAGGTCAAGGTCACTTCCACCGGAGTCCTGAGAGTTGGGGCTGTGGGACATCACAGGCCCTGAGAGGCAAAGGATTAGGCTCAGACTGTGAGCATCCAGAGGCTTTTCCTCCTGGTTCTCACCGCTTCCCCAACCACCAGACTGCTGCAAGACCCAAACCCACCCTTGTCAAAACACTGACCTGAGATATCAGAGCTGACTGGGGACATGGAACCTGGCAAGCAGGTGAAGTCTGTGAAGGGGTTTGTGGGCTTTAAGTCTTCCAGGGAGTCCTTGGCACAGGGATTTCCCAGCTCTGGAAGGGGTAGAGAAGGGAAGAAGGGGTTAGCCCTGCTGCCATCAGTATGTGATCCCTGGGGAAAAGGCTTGGCCAGGTGCCCTCTCTTACCCAGGTGGCTGGAGTTCAGGAAGGTCTGGGAAGTCGCATCCTCTTTTTCCAGCAAATCAATGATCCAGTTCAGCTCATCAGAAGCTACAGAGGTGAAGGACTGGGATTAGCAATGCCTGTTCCATATGAAGGGGAATAGTGCATACTGGGAGCTGAGCCCAGCCGTGCTTGGACTCCGGTCTGTGCCCCCACACCCTCCCACAGTGCCTGGGAAGGAGGGGATCCTGGGCTAGTGGAGGGCTCTCAAACTCATTCTTGAAGCTGCCAGGCCTGCAGGTGAGGGAGACCTTGCTACACTCACTGATCTCGTGCAGGCGGTCGTAGAGCTCATCCCCCAGGGGCCCAAAGACGAGGCGCATCTGGTCCCGGCTGTAGTGGCACAGCGTGCGCCCATCCATGTTGCAGCAGGAGAAATCGATGGAGCTGGCGTCGTACTTGTTCTTCTCCACATGGTAGCTGATCCATTCCAGCACCTGCATCTTGGTCCAGGAGTACGGGAGCTCGCTGAACCACTCTGGCTTGTCTGCAAGGGATGGGGAGCAGGGCTCAGAGCAGGGTGGCTGTGCCTGGTGTGGGCTGCCGGTGGCCACCGGCCACCTGGTCTGGTCCAGTGGCGATCCTGCGGGACGCAGCAGGCGCTGGGCTTGAAGAGCTATAGGACTAAAGGGTCCTTAGTGCCCTGCCTTGCAGACAGCAATGGCCCCACACTCCCCCAGGGCTGGTTCCAGTGCCATTTGTCCTGTTAGTGCTGTGATCCACCCTGCTCTGCTCGTGTGTTTCTCACGCCTCCCTGAGCCCCACCGCATGGCGGTCCCACATCACCAGGACCATACTTCCACACTGCTCCTGGTGAGCTCTGGCAGCCTGTCCCCTATGCTGCGCTCTGGGAAGAGAACAATGATTCCCCCGTCTCCTGTATAAATCAGATGTGCTCCCAGCAGCCATACCCTGTGTCACCCAGGGTGTCTTCCCACAGCCTTTTGGCCTTTCCCTGGGGAAACTGAGGCATGGTGGAAGCTGCTGACCTGTCCCAGTGGGACAAGGACCTTGCAGTGCTCTTCCCAGACGGTGGCACTGCCTCACAACTGCCCCATGTGCCGGCTCCCCAGTGCCAGCACCGCCACTCCCCTGGTCCTACCTGTGCTCTGTGCTGGGGGCTGGCTGGCGGGGAGGCTGAGCCCCAGGCTGCTGTCATCCCCAAGGTGTCCCAGCATGTCCAAGGTTGGCTGCACCTCGTCCGGCTGGTACATGGCGCTGATGTAGTTAGAGAAGATGTTGCTGATCTCACAAGATCCTGCCATCGAGCTCTGTGCCGAGAGATGACGGTGAGCCCCATGGAGGCAGAGGGACCCGGCAGCACCTGCAGCACCCCTGAGTCAGGCTGGGTGAGGTCAGGCTGTCCCTCCCTCCACCCATCATCACCTCTCAGGTCACTTCTGCAGAAACATGCACCCAGCACCTGCTGGCTGGGCTGGGGCCTGACTCACCACCTCCTCAGGGGCCAGCAGAGAGGGAGGCTGAGCAGGAGCGACCTGGGGACGCGGCGTCGCTCTGCTTGTGAAGAGCCCCGTCCCCAGCAGCCTGGCCTCACCCTGCTGGCAGCCAGCAAGAGGCGTGCGCAAGAAGGTGGGCTGGCAGAGACCAGTGACACACAGCCCCTCCGTGGCTGGGGGGTTCGGGCACTCGGCCACTCCTGAGCCCTGTGGCACAGCCGGCTGCCCTGCTGCCCGCTGCCGTGCCAGCAGCTCCAGTCCTCTCAGCCAGTGGCAATAAGCACATCCCAATCACTGCAGCCAGGAGGGGACCAAGGCCCTGCCCGGCCCTCAGGAAAAGCCAAACCGTGCCGTCCGCTTTACAAACCCCGGGGGCTGGAGGGGAGCTGCTGCCCCGCTGGCCCCCGAAGGGCCCTCAGCAAACGTGGAGCGAGAGAAGGCCAAAGGTGGGAGCGAAGGTGCACGGGGAGGAGAGCAAAGCAGCTGTCCTGGGCTCAGGGATGTCAGCAGGCCTCGGCAAAAAAAGCTTTGGTACCTTCTGTGGTGGCAACTCCCGGAGCGGCGGGTAATCCAGAGAGGAGCAAGGGGAGACGGAGCCCGGCCTGGCCACTAGCCACTGCTCATGGGCCCCGGGAGGCTGGTGCCGATGGGCAAGCCCTGCCCGTGCCTCCGCTTTTATAGCTTGGGCGGCGTAACAATCTGGCAGCCCGAGGGGAATTCCAGCCCCAAACGTTCATGCTCCCAGATCCAGGTGATTTGCATAATATGAACCACCGGGTCCCAGCCCTGCGCTGCCTTGCCGGGAAATCTGGGTTGGCCAGTTTAATCATTGTCAGAGCCCGTGCCCCACCGGTGCCCAGAGTTTCACCCACACTGGCTTCACGGGCTGTTTTCTTGCCAGGCTCATGTTTGTTTGCTCACAGCAGCAGGTTCACTCAGCTCCCGCAGCCAAAAACACGCATGGGGTTGGGGCGGGCCCTGGGGATGGAGCCCTACCTACGGAGCCAGGACATTGCCCCGGGCACCCACCTGGCCAGGGGGGCAGCCCAGCCCTGGGAGCCAGCAGGGGCACCTGGGGGTGCCCTGGCCATGCCAGGAGCACAGCTGGGATGGCACAGGCACAGACTGCCCAGAGCGGGAAGAGGGTCTCACTAAACAGGACAAATGCTGGGCACAGGGCACGTGCTGGGGACAGGACTCAGGTGGGGACGGGTAGAGCAGAGACCAGGCAAGGGCCTGAGAATTGCTGCTCTGTCTGTCGGAAGGGGTCGATTTTTGCCTGGGGAGGTCTGGGACAGGCTGCAGAGCTGTGCCAGCCCATGCCCTGCCGCGTCACGCGCGCCTGGCACCGGCAGGCATGCACACCCACCAGGGACATGTGCCAAAGGACAAGGCACGGCTGTGGGATGCATTTGGGGAGGTACCTTTGGTGGCTCTTGCCCCTCTGGCAGGGGTACCTGGAGCCCTTTTGATGTATATTCCTGTTGGGTTTAGCCCTGTGCTGGCTAGGGAGCCCCAGGCCAATCCCAGCCAAAGCTGAGGCATCCCTTTACCTGGTTCTGGTTCTTTGCCGAGCCAGCCGTGTCCATGCCACACGCACACTGAGGCAACCCTGGGCACCTGGAGCAGACCCTGGTATCACACAGCTGCCTCCTTGTCACCTCAGGGTGCTTCTGACTTCAAACCTGGCCACAAACCATCTCCCGTTACACTGTGGTGACAGGACTTTTGCAAACATGGACACTCCAGCTTGGCACATGGAGCAACAAGGGCAGAGCAGCTCGTGTCCTGTCCCCCGTGTCACATCCCCCAGGCCCCCGAGGCAGGCAGAGCCAGGAGGCACCAGGTCCCACCAGCTGATCACCTACCCCAGCTTCATTCCTCCGCAGCACAGTCACGAGTGCTGGGCACTGCCAGGCCCTTCTGTTTCCTGGACACAGCATCCCACAGGGACATCCCCATGCCAGGGAACAGCCCCGTCCGTCACTGCCACAGGGGAGCCAGGGCCACCAGGGAAAGCAGACCCAGAGCCTGACTGTGCATCCAGCCAGGATCGAGCCCAGGGCTCCCCCGTGCCTGGGGACCTGGCTGGCTGCCCAGTGGGCTGCCAGTGTGTGTGGCTGGAAAGCTGCCCCTGGAGAAGGTTTTTCCACCCCTCACTACACTGCAGGTGTCCCTGGGGCAGGGTGGGATGTGCCAACATTACGCCATCCCCTGGGCCACCAGCCAAGGGGTGATGAGGTGGCCATGTGGCATTTGGGAGTCTCCTGCCCGAGCCATGTGCAGCCCACCCAGGCACAGTTCTTCCCATGGGAAGCTGGTGGCTGCCTGGCAGGGTTGTCTGGCACAGACCACCCTGAGCACCGCCTTCCCAGGTCTCCCTTCCCTGCAGACTGACCTCAGGGAGGCACCACAGGCAGTCCCTGCACCCAGGAAATGCCACCACGGGAGAAGGTTCCCAGTGGGTGACACCCTCCGATGTGTGCCTGGCATAACGGGAGCCCTCCATGTCCTCCTGTGACTCAACCTGGCCCTTCCTTCTCCTTGGATTTGGGAATCAGGAGGCCAGTGGATCTGAGCCATCCTCCCCAAACCCCTCCAGCTTTCCTGCCTGCAGGAATGCCCTTCCTGCCCCTTTGTCCACTGATGTGCCACAGCCTGGACCCTACAGTGGGTCGGGGGGAGATCACCATGGACAGCACTCCCTGGGTACGCTGAAACATTGTGCTGGGAGCTTGGGAGGGCCTAAGCCTCTCCTCAGGTGTCTCTGTGGCCTCCCTAAAGCCATGGGGCACAGCAAGGTGCAGAATGGTGCCCATGAGGACCTTCCTCTGCCCAGAAGCAGCCACAGCCCTGATGGGCTCAGAGCACCTCCTCGAGCCTGAGGATGGGTGGCACAGGGCTGTCAGCATCTCATCGCCAGAGCTGATAGCTCCTGGGCTGTGTCCCTGCTGCGCCCTTGCTGCTAGCCCAGTGCACCTTTAGGCATGTGGGGTGCATGGCACAGGGTGCTGCCAGCCCAGGCTTGGCATCTTGCTGCAGCAAGAGGTGGCCACGAGCGTGACATGGTGACAATGATGACTGGCAAGAAAAAGTGAAGAGAAAGTGTCTGTGGTGCCACGGGTGGCTGAAGCACCAGGTGGGAGCAGGATGCTGCGGTGTCCCCTGCCCTGCCAGGGGGAGCTGGGCCCATGGCACCCCCACGTTTGTAGCCCAAACAACCCCTGGCTGCACCTGGGCTGGTCCGGAGGCTCCTGTTGAAGGCTGAGGGTGATGCAGGGCATGGTGCTGGGGCTGGGACACCTCTGGGCACTGCCAGCCCCCAGAGACACCACGGAGCTGGCCTGGCATTGCCCCGGGGTCTCAGGGTGGTCTCAGGGTGCCCAGGCAGGGGCAGGGTCTGTGCGGGAGGGACCGGCCGGGGCTCAGCGTGGGCACAGCCCGAGGCCGGCAGCTCTCGCTGCACTGCTCTGTCTGACCACTTCCACCAGAGCTGGCTGGCTGGAAAAGAGAAAATGGAAGCGGCGGGAACTGAGCCCGGCCCGGAGGGGTTGTAGGTGCAGGTCGCTGTCCCGCCCCGCACCCTGCAGGAGGCTGGCTGCCCGCGGGCACCCCGCGCTGACACCGAGTCACGGATCCCCCCGCTC
>VWZN01005887.1:98211-131352 GCA_013396955.1 Regulus satrapa | reverse complement strand
CTCGGTGAATCCATGCCCGCTCGGTGAATCCATGCCCGGCTCGGTGAATCCATGCCCGCTCGGTGAATCCATGCCCGGCTCGGTGAATCCATGCCCGCTCGGTGAATCCACGCCCGGCTCGGGGATGCTCTGACTCCGGCAGGGCTCGGCAGGGAGCGCTCCTCGCCAGCAGAGGGGCAGCCCAGCCGCGCTTCCGCCACCGCAGCCCCTGAATCTTCCCCCCCTCAGGTCAGTCCTGCCCCGTCTGCCTGAGGAGCTGCTGAGCACAGGGGTCCAGGTCACCTCAGAATCACGGAATTTGGAAAAGCCCTCTAAGATCAACAAGTCCAACCATAACCCCAGCACTGCCACGTACACCACTAACCCCGGTCCCCAAGTGCCACATCCAGAAGTCTTTTGAACCCTTCCAGGGATGGTGACCACCACTGACTGCCCTGGACAGTCTGTGCCAAGGCCTGACCGCCCTTTGGTGCAGGAACTTCCCCCAGTATCCAAACTGAACCTCCCCTGGAACAACTTGTGACTGTTTCCTCTTGTCCGATCTTCTCCCAGCCAACAGGATTACAGAATCACTGAATGGTCTGGGGTGGAAGGGACCCTTTAAGTGCCACCATGTCTAATCCCCCGTCATGGGGAGGGACACTTCCCACTCCATGGGGCAGGGCCAGAAGGGCTGCAGCCACAGTCCCCCCTCCCCATCTACCCCCTGGGCCAGGCACATGGGGACAGGAGGGGATGTCCTGGCTGTGCCCTTCCCCTTCTCACAGCCACCTCTGTGCTCCATCCCTTCATGTCAAGAACATTTTATTTGCAAAGACAAAAAGGCAAGAAACAAACACAGCCATTGAAAAACGTACAGCAGGAGACCACAATAACTTACACTATTTACAGGAACACACCAAGGTATAAAACACACGCACACACCTCGTGCTCTGACGAACCCAGACCGGGGCCGGGCTGCACAACCCCCACAGAGAAAACACCAGCCTTCAGAGCAGCTGGTCTCTGCAAAAAGCTCTGAGTGTGAAAAGGCATCTGCTATTGTGCTCCGTGTGCAGAAAGGAGTGATGGAGCAGGTGGCACAGTGCTGCAGCTGCCCCAGCCTTGTGCGGGGCTGGACCTGGGGGTCCCAGGCCAGGAGGAGCAATTGGTAGGAACCAGGGCAGAGCTGTAATGGATGAGGTGACAAGCCCTGGGGCAGGAGGAAGGTGCAGGGCTGTACTTTTCTGGGAGTTGGCTCTGTGCTGGCCTCTGTCCCAGTTACAGCTGGAGCACCATGCAGCACCTGGAGGGGCTGGGGGTCCTCGTCCCTTCCCAGAAGGGTGAGGGGGGCTCAGAAGGACGTGGAGCCTGCAGGAGACAGTGAAGCTCCGGGGAGCCTGTGGAAAGCAGGTTGGAACCCTGTGCTTGGCAGGGATCGTACCTGGACTCTCTTCAGGGTGGGGCAGGGCAAGGACTGGTGTGGGGCACTGGGAGAGCACCGTGCGAAGCAGGCACTGGTTTTGCAGCACCAAGGCAGGAGGCAGCAACTGAGACCCCAAAGCAGCAGTGCTCAGAGGTGGTGGGGAGGAACGGCACAGCTGGGGGGGCCAGGACGGGACCCCAGAGCTCCCATTCCTCGCAGCTGGCCAGCCCATCCTGTGTCAGCAGAGCTGTGGGTGACAGGGAGGGGACACAGCTCAGGAGGGCTCACAGTGGTTTGGGGATCCAGTGCTTTTAGGCTCCTGATTCTTGTCCACCCCTGTTGTGCAAAGCTCAGCTCTGGGGCAGCCCTGGACCCTCCACAGTGGCTGCAGCTGGCCCTTGTGTGCTGGGGGTGAGGAGACCCCCAGAGCAAGAGTTAGGCCCTGGGGAAAAAAGCATAACCCAGCAACTTGAGGAAGGGCTGCAGGTATGATCACACGCTTGTCACAAAGCGAGGCACCCAAGGGCAAACAAAAATGAGGTGTGTGGTACAAAGGCAGCTCCAAACTGTCCCTGCCCTGGAGGGGTTCTCAGAGGGGCTCTGAGGAGAAGGAGGAGACTTCAGTTGTGCAGCCAGGCCCCTGAGCTGCAGGGAGCAGCCAGCACAGTGCAAAGGGATGGATGGAGCAGCTCACCCACGGCCGCCGGCAGGCAGAGCCCTCCTCCCAGTCCACCTCCTCCTCTGCTGTCTCAGCCCATGGTCCCATCTGAGCTCCCAAGGGCCAGAGCCCAAGGGCCACCCCTCCCAGCCCCACCTGCTCGTGGGACCTTGTGCTTTACAGTTTGGGAGGACCTGCACCCCAAACTGAGCGTGTGGCTCAGAGCTGCCCAGGCTCCCTGGTGTGGCCCAGGTCAGCTCCCAGCCTCGAGCAGGGGCTGAGCACTTGAACACTTGTGTTCAGTGCCTGGGACTGAATCTAGACACAACTACGTTTTTTGGGAAAAATCAAACATCACACACCAGAATCAGCTTCTCACAGACCACCCCCAGCTTGAGCAGAGGCTTTTACAGCACCAATTCCCTGCTGCCCTGCAGCTGCAGCAGGCTCTGGGAGGTGGTGGCTAGAAGCAGCCCGTTCCAGCAGTGTGCTTTGCACAGACATTTCCCAGTTGAGAACTTCATCGCCTCCACAGAGAACATCTGTGAGAGCAGAAGAAGAAATATGTGCTGAGCTGAGCCTTTCAGAGTCCCCTTTCCACCCTTCCACGGGAGAGGATGGGAGCCACATCCAGGCTGCCAATCAACCGAATAACCAACACCACAGATCCTCAGACCAAGAATCCCGCCAGGACTGGGAGCAAGATCTCGGTCTTGCAGCTGTTCGGGGGGATCCCACTGCAAAGGGGGGAGCTGGCAGTGCAGGGGACTCCAGCCCTGCTGCCCTGCCCAGGGGGAGGCAGGGAGGGGAACACAGGCGGTGGCTCAGACATGCAGCAAGGTGGGAGTGAGGCCACCTGTCCCCAGGATGAATTCAAGTGCCAAAACCATAACAATAATTAAGAAAGAAAAAAAGTCTAAACACCACAAACTCCCTGCCCCATCCCAAATATGAAACCAAATGACGACAGCACCCAGCTTGCACCGTGAGGTAGCTAAACCAGATCAACACCCAAGAAACACTCTTCTGCATGAGAAACATCAACCCACACGGGTACTAAGACCTACACACACACACACACACACACACACGCACAGCTATGGGATCACAGTCACCCCTGTCCTGGTTCCAGCCAGGACAGAGTTAATTTTTGCAGTAGACAGGAGGGGACATGGCCAGAACCCAGAGGTTCTTCTACACCACCTCACATCATCGCTGGGGCAGGGATCTCTTCCAATTAGGGTACCGTGCACTTTGCATGTGATTTGCTCTCTTTTGTACACTTTTGTTATTAATATTGTTGCTGTTTCCAGTCAAATGTTCCTATCTCAACCTGTGATTTTTTTTTTTACTTTTTGTGCCTTCAATTCTCCTTTCCAATGCAGGGAAGGAAGGTTGTAGTGGGAACACCAAACTGGGGAATACCATTCCTAAACCACAACAGCTTTTTTCTGGCATCCAAGGCAGGGCTTGAATGGTTGAGATAACAAAAGATCTGCCCTGTGTGGGTTGGAAACAAATTTGATCTAAACATTTTCTGTATTAGGTACTGAGCCACTGCTTAAAATGTTGCTTGGCCTGCTCATGTGGGTACCTAACCCTGTACATATTTCTGTATGTTCCCATCACAGTGCTCTTTCTCAGAGCAGGGAGAGGCATTGGGATTTCTCTGTTGGTTGATGACATGATAACATCAAAGGCAGTGAGGGTCATCTGGGATATGGCTTGAGGGTTGTTCTTCTCCCCTTACCTTGGGCATTGCCTTTGGGAGTCCATTAACAATCATAACCAACCTGGGAACAGGGGAGGATGATTTTCCCCACTATTTCACCCATCTTTCCCCCTTGAGGCCTGTTAAAACAGCTTTTAAAGTTCTGGATTCCCTTTGGATGTTAAGGAAATAATATTTTTGCCAGGTGTCCTTAGTGCAGTCCACATATCTTTGGAGTCAAGAAAGGGATTTCTGGGGAGGTTATTCAGAGATCTACCCTGATGGGGAATAGTCATGACTGGCATGGAACATGGGAGAAAATGGGCCACTTTTGGAAGAAATTCTCTCCTCCAATGGTTTGGAAATGTCCCCCTGAACAAGTACAAGACACTGTAAAAGTGACAGAGCATTTTCAAGGAGAATGCTGTGGCAGTTCCAGCAAGGAGCGACTCACTGCAGTGTGCTGGGCCCTGGTTAGCATTTATCAGACACTGTTTTCCCCTAGACAACACCCTCAGGGGAGGAGGAGGAAAGCAGAGCAACAGGCACCGTGGTCACTCAGACTGCAGCTGAACCAAGGAACAACCTGTGCTGGCAGCAGTGACCCTGTACAGATCAATCCAAGACCAAATCAGTTTTTCCCTCAGAGAGAGACAGAGAGGAAGCAGGGCCCTCACAACAGGAGGAAGAGGCAGGGCTGGAGATGATCAATCCCCATGCCCAGGTGAGCTGAGGTGTGAAGAGATTTCAGCTGCCAGTCGGGCTGAGCCCTGGTGACCCAGCTGCTGGGACGCTGCAGCCCACGGTGTGGAACTGGAAGTGAAGCCAAGCAGCTCATCCCTGTGCTGGGATGTGGGCACTGACAAGGGGACTGGGGAGAGGACAGAAACTCCCAGGCTCTGGAGGCAGCTCCTGTCAAGCGTGAGGGAAAGGTATTCCCTCAAGGATGATCGAGTAGTGCACCCAAGGAGATGGAACACCATGGAGAAGGTACCCAGCACCTGAGGGAGTTTGCTGTCTTAGAGGGAGTCCCTAGGGGTTCACAGAAGCAGCAGCCCCTGTAGATGCAGATGAGGTGCAGGGTACACAATCCATGTGGCAGAAGGCTGTACAGAGCACGGGCTCATCGGCAATGATGTCAACAGAAGGAGAGCAAACAGTAAAGGTGACTCCCCAACTCTGATGATGGGGATCATCTTTTTTCCTTCCTACCAACCTTTGCCTCAACTGTGTAAAAAGACTAAGACTGTGGACCAGACCTGTGGACTGAGGAAATGTCCCGTGTCACACCAGGACAGACCAGAGCCTCTGCTGTTGGGAGCAAGTGCCCCCCTCTTGAGAGAGAGGGGACACACCACCAGGCAACTCTGCAGGACCACAGAGAGGACAAGAGGAAGTGGAATGGAAAACCCACCTCTGCCCCAGCAGCATGGGTGTGGGAGTTGAGAGGAAAAACAACAATCTTCAAGGAATAAATGTCACTCCAGTTTCCAGTGGGCGCGTGCTCAGACAGAATAAAAGGACCAATGCCACTTCTGATTCTCCTGAATGCACCTTCAGCTCACATCTGCCAGGAGTGAGCAGGGAGTAGCATGACAAGAACTGGAGGGGCCCTGCCTGCAGCCAGGGGGGAGAGCAGCAAGGGGCTCTTGCAGTGCGTGGATCCAAGGCTGGCAGATCCACAAGAGTGTAAGGCTTGACACACACTGTACCCTGATGCCATGGAGTACACAGGGGCAGATTCTTCTCTTCTGGAGAGGTCTACTCTGGTCAGTAAAACATGGCTGCATGGGCTCCAGGGTGAGCATTCTGCATGTGAATCATTCTCTCTTTTGCATACGTTTGTTATTAATACTGTTGTTGTTTTACTGTTTGCTCTTAACCCATGATCTTCATCTTTGTGCCTCCAATTCCCCCCTCCATCCTGCTGGGGATGGGGGTGAGTGGTGCACGGTTTAAGTGGGAGCACTAAATTGGAGAATACTATTCCTAAATCAGGACAACCCTCACTTCAAAGCCCCCCACCTCAGGACACCAATGCCCCAGCATCAGCTCCCTCCCTCCACGGGCTGTGAGAGCCTTGAAGCCTCTCAACGCGCTGATCAACACTCAGCATCATCCAGGACTGGTCGCTCAGCCCTGCAATACTAAACAGGCACTTCTAGCCTGCACACAGGAAGGTAGTGGTGGCAAAAGGCAAGGCAGGTCTAACCCTAGGTGCCCCAGAGCCCCCTTCACCCACGGCAGCAGGAGCAGGGAAGGCTCCAGGGCAGGCACTGGACATCTCAGAGCAGACAGAGATTCACACACCACACCAGGCTACAGCCAAACCCTCCACCAGACACCCCCCACGCAGCCCCTCCAGCCAAGCAAAGGCTAAACCAGCTGAGGGACGAGTGCAGAAACCCTCTCCAAGCCAGGCCTGGGGGGAGACACCTCCTGCAGACCCCCAGGTCTGTGTGCTCCTGGGTGGCGAGGTCTCTGTGCAGTTTTGGCTGCACCCTCAGTTCCACAGGTCACACAGGATGGATGGGCACCTCTCCTCAACACAGCCATCAGTCCTGGCTGTGCAGGGCTCAGCCACGTTCACAGGGGACTGGTGGCTGTGCTGGGCAGGGTTACACACACACACACACACACACACACACACACACACACAGGTACCATTTACCCTCCAACAAGGCAAGCCAGTAGGATGGAATTTTCCCAAAAAAGGCAGCCCCCCCCCCCCCGTCCCCCATCTAATCAATAGAGATACTCCTGTCTTTCATGATGCAGAGGAATCCCCTCACTCCAGCCAGAACACTTAGAACAAGGGCCGGTGGCAGATGACCTGGGGCTGGTCAAGGTATCACCATGGTTGGAGAGAGCAGAGGGGAAATAGTCTGTGCTTTGTGGGGCAGGTCATGGAGCCCCTGGCCTCCAAGATCCCAGTTCAGTGCTGGTGGGATCACATGGAGAAATCCTTAAATTTGAGTTCAAGTGCTGCTTCTTCTGTAGCAAAAGGGAAAGGAGAGCGTGTGAGGCAAGAACACCCATCCTGGGGTTTCCTCAGCCATCCCACAAGAGCCCTGGGTGGCCCAGGACAGGACAGAGCAGGGGATGGTCCAGTAGGCCACAGGAGAGACAGAGGGAAGCTCCAGTGTGAGACCAGGGCCTTACCAGCCCCCCTTGAACAGGAGAGACAGAGGAAAGAGCCTGCAGAATGTGCATCCTTGGGGGAAGCACTCCTGGGTGGAGCTGCCAGACCCTCAAGGAGATGAGATTGTGCAAGATCATCCACTGCAGGATTGTCCTTTGAGCACAGGGGGAATCAGGGGACTTGTGCGAGGTCAGTGTGTGCAACCCCCTCCCTCCTGTGCTCCTGCCACGGGGGACTCGGGCTGCTCCTGCTGGCTCCTCTCCATCCTTGGATCCATGCAGGCCAGCAGGCCCAACCTAAGCAAGTCCAGGCAGAGGTCTGAGGGCAGAACCTAAGGGAAGGACAGACAGAGCCTCAGCAGCAGGGTGACAAGTCCAGCCTTGGCTTTTTTGCCCTGTAACCTCCATTCTTGCTTAATTTCTCCATCTCAAGGGGGTTAACTCGCTGCAGGAACCCAGCACAAGCCCCTGATGGGGGTCACAACGTCCAGAGCAGGGCTGAGCAGCCCTTCCCCCTGCAGAGCAGGCTGGGCACGTGGCAAAGAGCCCAGGGCCGGGGGGCAGTTGAGTTCACAGCTGGGGTTTGGAGAATGTCAAAGGGAACTGCAGCAGGTCTGTCTGGAAGTTGCCTGACCGAGATCTTCCCAGGCTTGCTGTGGCTCACGAGATGGGACACGGCCAAGGAGCTTAGAGCTGCACCCCTCTAACCACTGGGGACAGGTCCACAGAGGGTAGGGAAGGCTAGGAGCACCAGGAAGTCCTTCTGTAGTCCCCACAGCAGAGGTGTCTCACAAGTAATGGCTCCAGAGAAGCACCCTCTGTGTTGTGGTCCTGGCCAGCAGACACCAAATGTCCTGATGGAGTGGAGGAAGACTCCTGCAGGAACCAGCCCGGGAGCAGCACAGCACGGCAGAGGCCAAGGGGCCCACGGGGAGGAGGGGGCTGGGTGTCTCTGAGGAGGAGTCGGGGGTCTCTGACCCCCCAAAGTCCTTACAGCAGGATGGGTGAGAGGAGAGATGAAACATTTCCTGTGCACTGGAGAGCCATGGAGAAACCTCAGCAGGAGGAGGGCAGGTGGAGCTGCTGCTGCCCCACAGAGCTGCTTCCTCTCAGGAGCTGACAGTGCTGAGTCGCAGGTGCAGCGTTGTCCACCCCGCTGGGTCAGGCACAAAGAAATCCCTGTCCTGGGCTGAGCTCCTGTAGATGACTGAGTCCTGATAGCAGGGGGAGGCACCCTGACCTGCACCCTGCCCCCACGCCTTCCAGTCTCTCTGCAGTTCCTAGTTTGACCCCGCAGGCAACCTCCTCCCACTCCAGAGCTTCACTGTCAAGTCGCTGAGGAACAAAGGTGAGAGGGACAGCATGACCCAGGGGTCGGGGCAGGAGCCCCAGAGACTCTGCCCCGGGGGCACCGCGGGCGTCGCTCCCCGGCCCCCGCCACGGCAGCATGCAGCCCCCCGAACTTCCAGGCCCTCTTCCCTTGGCAGGAGGTTGTCTGATGCACTTTGGGGAGAAGGCAAGCCCAATGGGGCGCAGCCTCCAGCTCACCCCACTGGCAGCAGTTGGGGGCAAAGGGAAACGGTGACCTCCAGGGCTGACCCCACACCAGGACTCCTACCCGCCTTGAACGAGCTCCAGCTAGGTCCCAGCAGTGATATCCAGGGAGCTGCTTTGCTCCTGGGGCATGGGCTGATTTGGGGGTGGCTGCTGACTCCCAACCCACTATCCATGCAAAGGCACGGGCAGGCCATGGCTTCCCACAGAGTTGCCAAAGTAGATGTGGGCACTTGGCGAGGAAAAAAAAACCAAAAAGCAAGTGAAACCAAGGCAGGAGTATGCCTGGGACGAGGGGGCGAGTCCATTCTAACCAAGACTTATCAAGTGGGGAAAAACGCAGAATAGTTTCATACCGTGAAGAAGCAGCTCAGACCAGAGAAAAAGAGGGGGGGAGGAAAGAGAGAGAGGAGCAAAAGCAACAGTGAGAGGGACAGAGGGAGGGAGAGATGGAGAGAAAAGGGAAGGAGAGACGGAAGAAGAGCACATGAGCAAGAGAGTCAAAGAGCAGGAGGGTCAAGGCAGACTAGTAGCACGGCCCTTTATGGCAAGGACGCGTCGTGGAAGGCAAGGGGTGAGCCCAGGCACGTAATTCCATAACTTTACCCGGCAGTCGCTGTGGCACAGATGGGAGGTGGGGAGAAGGAGAGGCAGAGAGAGACAGAGAAAAAGGAAGGGAGAAAAGGGACAGGGTCGAAAAGAGGATATCAGAGTCTTGCTGCTGAAGAGCTCCCCGAGAGCAGCAGACAATGCCCAGCCCCGAGGGAGAGGGGTCCCTGCGTGGGGAGTAACCCAGGGCATCACCGGAGCGTGGGCAGGGGACGGCCAGGGACAGCTCTTGGCACTGCAGTGGGCAGGCCCTGCCATGGGCAGGCTACAGTGGGCAAAAGGAGATGAAGGAGCAGAGGGACTAAAAAGCTGCAATTCCCTCCCCGCTCCCTGCTCGCCCAGCACACACCCCCCAGGCCCAGGGGGGGCTCAAACCCGGGGTCTCCCCCTTCCCAGGGGCCACGGGGGCAGAACGCCCGAGGCTCACCTGGAGGCAGTGAAGATGTGCTTGGAGTTGGTGCAGATGGCATTGATGGGGCTGTCGTGCCCCTTGATCTCCCCGACTGGCGTGAAGGTGTCCACGTTCCAGACTTTGATGACGCCTCCTCGGCAGGCGCTCAGCACCATGGGGCGGCCGGGGATGAAGGCCAGGGCACAGACCCAGTCTTTGTGGGCATTGGGGATTTGCTGTGGGCACAGGCACAGAGCAGAGGTCATGACTAACTCATCTGCAGCACCACGGGCAGCTTCGTGCACATCCTGGGCAGCTGGGTCCTCACTGACACCCTGGGACTGGCTGGGACCTCAGAGTGTCCTCACTGAATCCTGGGACTGGCTGGGACCTCAGAGTGTCCTCAGTGAATCCTGGGACTGGCTGGGATCTCACAGTGTCCTCACTGACACCCTGGGACTGGCTGGGACCTCAGAGTGTCCTCACTGAATCCTGGGACTGGTGGTGCCCAATCAGAAGCCGAGGGTCTGGGTTCAAAAGTCATGACTCGATTTCTCCCTCAGGCAGGAGACAACCACCCAGAATTCAGGGTGGAACACAAGCCCCCACACTGCAGCTGATGCCACAGCCTGTCTGAAGGAGAGGCAGCAATCCCAAGCTCCCTGCTGCACAAACCATGGGGGCAGAGCACACCCTCACCCCCACACGGCCCAGGACTGGGAGTGCCCTCCGTGGTGAGCTCTACGCAGGACACTGGCACTAGGCTCCTGAACAACCCCCAGCACCTGTGCTCTGCTCCCCTCCAGACCTGGATAAGTTCCTGCTGCTCCAGATCCCACTTCTTGATGCCGTTGTCCCTGGAGCCGCTGAAGAGGACATCTCCCTGGATGGCCAGGCACTCAATGCCGTCGTAGTGAGGGGGCTCGAAGTTGTGAGTGGGGCCAATATTGCCCACCGTGCCCTCCGTGATCTCAAACACCTGGGGAAGAGCAGCGGTGACAGACCACAGGTGGCACTGGGGACAGAGCTGGCCCTGTCCTGGGGAGTTTGGCCACCACCCTCTGTGTTCTAGGCTCAGGGCAGCCAGAGTAGGGATGCTGGAAATGGGACTGAGCATTGGCTACTGGAGGTTTTTTGGGGCTGAGGGTCCTGCTACAAGCAGAGATCTGCCCCACTGCGCTGCATTTTACTCATGGTGAGCCTTCACACTCCCCAGGAGCCAAGCTGACAGCTGAGTGGGATCCTGTCTCACCATCTCACCACCCCTCCTCACTTCCCTGGTGACAGCTCTAATTTAACCTACTAAAACCTGAAAGGAAGGGACAGGCTCCTGCTGCGCTGCACCAAGCAGGCACAAGGCATCTTTATCAGGGGGAATTATGGATCAGAACAGGGTGAGCTGCTCATCTGGGTCAGCCCTCCCATGCAAATCCCAGCCCAGAGTCTGATGCATGAGAGAAATACAACTTCTCCAAAGGTGCATTGTGGGCCAAGCAAAAGGTGAGATTTGGGAAGAGGAAACAAGTGAAATCCTCACATGCAGAGGTGAAAAGAGAATCTGGGCTCAGCTTTCAGGAAGAGGGAAGAGTGAGGGGTTTCCAACATCTGGGCTTCCCTACAGGACTCGGGGTGCTGCTCCCCAAGGAGGAGGGTACCTTGACGTAGTGATCTTTGGAGCCTGTGACCACCAGGTCGTGGTTGCTCGCCGTCTGGTTCACTGTGAGACACATCACGGGCCCGATGTGGCCACTCAGCTTTCCCACGGGCTGCAGCCTGGGTGCGAGGGCACAGGTCAGCTCATCCCTCCCTCGCAGAGCCTCCCCAGCCCTGCAGGGCTGTCCTGCCCCAGTAGGGGTTGTTCCCTTTGGGGGAGAGGGGGCAGGAAGACCCCATTCCCTGTGATTCCAGGGGAGGAAGGCAGCCTCAGAGTGTGCCAGCATCTGCCTGCAGAGCCCAGGCTGCAGCAGCCCAGTGCCCCCTGGGCAGGTAGGAGGACAAGGGAAGAACAGGGCCCTGGCTGCTCTTCCCACCTGGCTCTTCCCTTCTGCTAAGCTCTGCCCAGTGCACAGACAAATCCCCCACCCCACACAGCTCCAATAGTGCTCATCAGCCCTTGGGTCCCACAGGAAAGGGCCCTGGAAATCCTTATCCCAGGCAACTTCCATTGTGCAAAAGGCTTTCCTTCTCCCCAGGGGGATCCTTCCAGGCCGCTCAGAGCAGCAGTGCCCACTTGGCACGCACAGGGTGCAGCCCAGGCCAGCAGCCCCTCACCTGCTCAGCTCCCAGACGCGGACGGAGTTGCCGGCGGCAGCGTAGAGCGCCGTGCCCGTGGGGTTCAGCGCGATCTGGTTGATCTGGTGCTCCCCCTGCACGCTGGTGACAGTGCGGGTGGTGGTGCCTGCACACGCATCCCCAGAGATCACCTGTCCAGAAGACCTGAAGGAAGGAGAGTTCAAAGGGGGAGGATGAGGGCAGAGGCACTGAGGAAGCACAGGGGGCTGTTGGCTCCAGGCTGGCACAGCTGGGTCCCACACTGAGGAAAGCCCTGCAAGTCTCCCTGTCTTTCTGGCCACAATGGCACCAACAAGAGCTTTGTCCCACAGGCCAGTGCCCGGCCTGCAGGGCAGCCAAGGGTGCAGAGCATCCTGCCCTGGTTTCCAGCTGAGGGCCCCTCTGCTCTCCTCCCGTGCCTCTCTGCTTCCCACAGGAAGAGCTGGTGAGTGCTGGCATCCAGCACAGGGAAACCGAGGTCTTGGTCTCTGTACCAAGAGAGAAGCATCTCCAGGCCAAGGCAGATGAGCTGAAGCTGCATGGAGGAAGGAGATCTGTGCCAGAGCAAGTGGGTAACTCTGATCTACCACGCTGTCCTAACCCTTGAGCCCTTCTCCAGACTGGCAGCCACAGATACAGTCTGTTCCACGCTCCTTTCTGGTCCTCAAACTCCTCAGAGAGACCCAAGTTTCCCACTGAACAGCCTGTGATTTACCCAGCCACTGTGCTGTTTGGGGCAGTGCTCCCTTCTGGAGCTGCCAGCCCTCCTGGCCACCCCCAGAACAGCTGCAAAATCTCTTCAAAGCTCCTGACCCTTAACGGGGCAAGTGCTGGATTCTGCACCTGGGACATAGCAACCCTGGTTGTCAATAATAAATCATATTTCAAGGCAATATAACTTCTGGGTCCCCCAAGGATTTGTGTCACTGTTGGCTTTAATGAATGGTCTAAAAGGGAATTCTAGGCAACAAATGTGATGGTAGCATAACATGATTATGAGCAATAAAAGCTAGAGGAGAAATGACAAAATCAAGAGAGGCCTAATAAAGCTGGATAAATGGGCAATGCAGCACTAAATGAAAGGCAGTGTTGCAAGAAATTACACTAGAAAAAAATAATGTTAACTCTTTTAATGCATTCTTGGGTTCTGTATTTGCCCTGAAAAGATCTGGAGTCCTTGACAGGTTGATGGTTTAAAAATACTGCTACTCAGAGCCTAGGCATGATGACCAGTGCAGAATAAGAGTGGCAGGTCACGCAATCTGCCTAGACAAGGCAGAGATGGGTGACAGATATCCAGGAGGGAACAGGGGCTGGAGAGCAGCTGTGGGAAGGGACCTGGGGATCCTGGCCAGTGGAGAGTTGAGTATGAGACAGCAGCGCCCTGGCAAGCCAGGAGGGGCATCCATGCCCTGGGATGCACCAGGCCCAGCACTGCCAGCTGGTCAAAGGAGGGGATTGTCCCACCCTGCTCTGCACTGCTGCAGCCTCACNNNATTGGTGGGGTGTCCTGCACAAGGCCAGGAGGTGAACCTGATGATCTTGAAGTTGAACCTTCCAACTCAGCATATTCCATGATTTTATGACCCTGAGTCTTCGCTGCAGGAGTTCCCCAGGAGTTCCCTTACTCCAAAATCTCCCTGTTCCCTAAGGAAGCAGCACTGCAAACTGGCACTAAAGAAGCTGCTATCTGGCCACGTCCCCAGCCCCTGTAGGCTCTGGCCTTCCAATCTGCAAAGGCAGAGATGCCCAGAGTGCCCCGGGGCCCCCGGAGCTGCACGTACGTGAGGGTGCGGACGCAGCGCGCCGAGTCGCGGATGTCCCACACTTTGATGTACGACGTGGACACGGTGAACACCAGCCCCGTGTGGCTGCAGTACTTGATGGAAACCACATTGTTTGGGTGACCCTTGAGGGAAGCGATTTCCTGGCCTGTCACCAGGTTCCACATTTTGCAGCTCCGGTCTGCGGGAGGAAGAACATGCCCGAGAGTGTTGGGGGTGTCTCCTCCAAGGGCATGCTGGCCTGAGGACAATATCCCTTCTGAGCATCTCCCCCCACCCACAGGGCCAGAGGAAAGGAGGCAGCCAGCCCCAGCACAGGGGCAGGACAGGGCTCAACGCTGAAGACAGGGGCCATCCGTGTAGTGCCCAACACTTCCCACATCCCCAGTGCCAACCTGTTCCCAGAGCATCTGCATCCTCCCTGCCCTCTCTGCGCATCACCCACCTTTGGAGCCGGTGAAGAGCAGCTCATCAGTGGCATCCAGGCAGAGCACAGGCTTGGTGTGTCCCTCTGCCACCGAGACACACTGCAGCGGGGCTGTCCGGGCATTCTTGGTGCCACCCACGGGGTTAATGATGCCCCTTCACAGAGAGAGAGAACAGGTACAGTGCAGGGCTGGAGAGGTGCTGTGCCCACAGTCCCAGGGCATGGAAGAGCTGGCTCACAGCAAGCATCTTCCACTGCCCAGCAGTGAGACAGGCTGCTCCACCTGAACGTGGCCACTCCGAGCCGAGGTCTCGGTGCAAACCCCAGGGATCTCCCCATGGGCAGCCCCTGCCTACCTCTGCCCCAGCAATGATTCAGGGGAAGGGGGAAGCTGCCCACTGACCTTTGCTCTCCCCCCAAAACCTCTCAGCCTCACCAGCACAGACCCAGGACAGTTCAGAACTCATTGGCCCTCAGGGCCATTTTGGGGCAAACTGTGCCCTCCCCAGCCTGAAGCTGAAGCTGTGCTGGGATGATGTTTCACAGCACCAGTATCAGCCCCCCTATCCCTTGGAGGCTGTCACCTGGTGACATTTGGAGACAGGGCCTCTCTCCTTTACACAGATCCCACGGGTGGCAAGGGGAAGCACCACGTCCCTGTTGCAGTGGCTGTTCCTGCACTCACTGCTGGCCCCGGCCAGGAGAGCACCTACCCCTGCCAGCCCTGCTTCCAAGGGACACGACTGTCTGTCCTGGGGGACACATCATCTGCCAATCCCCTCCCCTTCAGACATGCTCAGGGTGCTGAGGGCCAGCAGCCTGACCCTCCCCTCCCCTGGCAGGCCCCCATGTGCCTGGTCATCAAGCACAGCCACAAGAGCCCGAGTTGTGCTTGGTTCTTCTTACAGGCAGGAAGAATGATGCATGGGGCTAGAGAAGGGCAAGGTTTGCATTAGTAATGAGGACAAGCAGAGGCTCATTAATTTGGGTTTGGAAATCACATGCACCTGATGTTCCTCAGCTCTGCACTTATCAGTGCCAAGCCAACAGCCTTCCCCTCACCCCCAGTGCTTCCACCAGTCTCAAAGCAAGACAGAATCCAGGGGACATCCCTGCACTGCAGGGTGAGCCATCTTCCATGGACTTTGAGTGGCTGCCTGTCTGCAAACTGCCCAGGGTGACCCAGCTCAGACTGGTCTGGTGTCACCTCCCCCGTGACAGGAGGCCTGCAGGAACTCAGGGCAGAGGGAGTTGGGTGCTGGACAGCTGACCAGGGAATCATGGAATGCTTTGGGATGGAAGGGACTTCAGACACCACCTCATTCCATGCCCATGCCATGGACAGGGACACCTTCCACTAGACCAGGTGGCTCCAAGCCCCATCCAGCCTGGCCTTGGACACTTCCAGGAATGGGGCAGCCATCAGCTGCTCTGGGCAACCTCAAATGGTGTGACAGGGCCTCACCATCCTCACAGGGAACAATTTCTTCCTAACATCTAGTCCAAATCTCTCCTCTTTCAGTTTTAAAGTGTTCCCCCTTGTCCTGTCACTATTTGCCCATGTAAAAAGTCGCCCTCCCTCTTTGTTATAAGCCACTTTAGGCACAGGAAGGCTGCAATGTTCCTAAAGGATGGGAGAAATGTCACCCTTGTTTTGGAAAACCTCTGTAGTCAGGGGAAGAAGCCCAGGAGAATCTTAATTCCAAAGCTGAGCTCTGCACAATTTTAATTTCTTTAGGGAAGAGACTGGCCTGTTGCAACTCAGCACCAGGGAAGCACAACCAGGCACGAGGCGAACCTGAGATAACTGCCTGGAAGAAGCTTGCACAAAGGATGTACTGCAAGCACCCCTCCCCATCATCTCCCCATCCTGCTGGAGAGCTGGGGAAGGGCTGGGACATGGTAGCCTCATGCTGGCATCAGAGGAGAACATGCTGCCAACCCAAACCAGCCAGCACCCATTAGTGAGCCCAGCACCTGTACCAAGGGCTAATCCAAGCAGGAACAGCTTGAACTTGCAGCTGAGGGACAGCACCAGGCACCAGAGGTGGCATGCCAGGAGGGGACAGACACACAGGCAGGGGCAGAGCAGCAAGCTGCAGGCAGACCATGTGGGGGCAGGGAGAGCAGGCATCTGACAGAGAGAAGGAGGAGCAGAGAAAGGGATAATAAATAGAAAGTTGTCTATACCTCAGCACCTCCGAGACAGAGGAATCGCTGTCATCAGACCTAGGGGCAGAAAATTAGCAGGATTATGGGAGAGAAAACCCAGACTAGAGAAGGCAGCAGTGGAGTCAGAGGTGGAAGATTGTTATTGCATCCAAGCCAGTGTAGGACAGAGAGGAGTGGAGGGAGGGAGAAGGAGAAGCACACATGGAGAACCAGGGGAGAGCAGAAGAGCAGGAAGGCATGTGAGGATCAGACAGCAGATCTCCACCAGGGAACACCAGCTCTGCTAGCAACATCCGAGCCCCAGCAGCACCTGACCAGGAGAGGCTGGAGCAGCATTTGGGGGTGGGTGCCAGTCCATCAGCTTCCTTTGAGCCCTCATCCCCTCGCCCCATCCTGCTCCCTCGCCTTTCCAGGGGTCCGTGTCTGGCACCACCCTGTCTCCAGGCAGAGGCCAGGAGCTCACAGTGGGCAGGAGCACAGCACTGGCATGGCAGCTGCTCCATCGCAGGGAGAAGTGGGGAGGTAAAGCAGTGACAGGACACTGGCTGGAGCCAGTCCAGGCCCTGGCATTCCTATATACCCCCACAGGATTCGGTGCATGCCATGTGCTATCATGGTCTGGGTCCCCCTCATTCAGACGCTCTCACCCCACCAGGACTTACTTGTCCAAGGCAGATCCCTGGCTCTGGGTGCTCGTGAGACGGGAGAAGACGTTGCGGTCATTGCGCGGCCGGGTGGGCGGGGATGAGGGCGGTGTGAAGCCAATGTCTGCAGGCCTGAGCCAAAAGGATCAGAGGGACACATGACTCGGGAACTGCTCAGCCAGCACCTGACTGGCGCACCAGGGCCCAGGAAGAATCCTTCCACACTGCTCTGGGCCGCGCAGCCTCCCCTGCCCGTGTCGCACTCCTCCCCAGCTCACCTGGCAGGCTGCCCACGGTCATAGGATTTCCGCCTTGTCAGAGGCGAAGTGTCCGAGCCCCGGGACTGCCTGGGACTGAAGCAAGTGAACAAAGCAGAGTGGGTGCCTGCCCCTGCACTAGGATCCCTCCACAATGAATGCCTGTGTCATCCCCCAGAGGAGCAATCAAGAGATCGGGCTGGAGTCCCAAGTCAGCCCATGAGTGCAGAGGCAAACCAAGACACCTTCAGAAAGGCTGATAACCCAGAGCAGGGAGATGGGACCCCTCATACCCTGATTCTTTCCCTGCTCCTGAACTTTCCTCCTCTCCATGTACAAAGAATACACACTCCTACACACTCCCCAAGCCTCACTGAGGAAATTCACCACTGCATGCTGTAGCCGAGCATGGACAGATGCAGGATTGGGCTCCCCTTCACCCCTCTGCACTTCCATGGGCCAGGCACCGCTTCCCCCAGCCCCAGGAGTCTCCCAGTGCCCAGACACTGTGGGCCCATGCTCACAAGGTGCTTCCTCGCGTGGGCAGGCTGATGGTGCGGGACACCTTCTCCTTGTAATAGGGGTCTCGGATGGAGAAGCCAATCCCATCCTCCTTGATCTCCATGAGGGACGCCAAGGACTTGGTGATGTTCTTGGTGGAGACGTCCAGCGTGGGTCCCAGACACTCAGCTGACACTGCCTTCATCTGCCCCGAAAGCTTGGGCTCTCCCTAGAGCAGGGCAGAGGGCTCAGGGGCGGGCAGCACGGGGGGCAGAGGGAGCAGCCAGCATTGTGGGTTGGAGGAGTTTGTGCTCTCTGGCCACAAAGCAGCTCTGCCACATCCCTTGGGGATGCCCATCCCAGCCAGCTCTCCACACAAACATTACAGCCCGTACAGAACAACAGCTGCTTCCCTCCACCTCTGCCCTGCGCAGGGACATCCTCGGTGCCACTCAGATTTGGAAGGTATTGGCCGGTGAGGTGGGGGTTTCCCAAGCCTCTGGTGCTTCAGGACAGGACCACTGTACCAGGAGACCTCGGTTCTGCCCATCCAGAGAGCAGCCATACTGCCTTATGCCAAGCCTGGCCCCCCAAGGTTCAGACTGCAGAGTAGAGGCCTGAAGCATCACTGAACATCCCTCCATCCCTCATCCCACTCTCTGTGACCAGGCCACACAAAAAGGCCAACTAACCTTGAACTTGAAGTCATCCTGGCTTGCTGAGCCCTTCATGGTGAAAGACTGGGAGATGCTGCAAGGAAAAAAGAGCAATGATGGAGCTTCAGTGCCAAACTCTCTTCAGAAAGCTGGTTTCCACCAGACTCCTTGGGTCACCCTCTGCTCCCCAGCACTCCTTCTCCATGAAATGACCAAGCTTTTACTCCCTGCTTGTATCCGAGAGACATCCTGCTCCCCCCACCAAGGCTGGGAACCACAGAAAAACTCCAGCGGGGCTTTGTTCAACGAGGTTCTGTGAATGGCATCAGGCATTGTGCCCCAGCCACCACCACCTCAGGCAGCACCAGGCTGGGTGCTCACCTCCCATCTGATGCCAAGCTGAACTCTGAAACTTCCTCATCCGTGCTGGTGTAGCCGTTCTCTGTGAGAGGGAGACAGTGCATCAGCAGAGGGGACCCCACTGTCACCAGCCCCACCCGAACCCCGCAGCGGAGGGGGCAGCCCAGGAAGGCGTGGGGGTGACCCAGTCCCTGTTATCCAAGGCCAGGGCACATGCTCCCACCCAACACGGCCCTTGGGGCAGGGTCCTCACACAGCCCCTCCAGGTGCTTTCTGGGGGGCCAGAACGGGTGGGCACCCACCCCAGAGGCAGCACACCTGGCCTGAAGATGCACCTGCCTCAGGCCTCACCTTGCTGGACGTTGTGGATCAGTGCCTGCAGCTCAGGGTGCGACTCAGCCTTCTCCCTCAGGGCGTCCAGGAGCGCGTGGTTCTGCGAGGAGCTGGCCGCGTCCGTCTGCCGCAGCCGCCCCTCCAGCAGGCGGATCTGGGCCTCCTTCTGGGCCACCTGCAGCCCCTGCGGAGGAGATGCTGGCACTCAGGGAGCTGCTGCAGGCCCTTGCCACCAGGTACCCAGAAAGAACCCCCGTCCCCACACCCCCAGCCCAGCCCAGCCCCAGACCTTGTCGATGGAGGCTTTCAGGAAGTTGTCCAGCAGCAGCCGGGCTTCGGCCAGGGAGCAGGAGCTGATCACCACCGAGGTGTCCGTGGAGTCCAGCTCCTCCTGAATCGTGGAGAGACAAGTGCTGGATGCAGCAGGGTACCTTTGCTGCTGGATGTGGCATGGGTGGAAGGGGCTCCATGGAAAGCACAGCACTTCCAGCACCCTGGAAGCACTGCCCAGTCCAACCCTCGCCCATCTGGCCATGGGACTGTCCAACGCTGAAGGGCTTATGCACTGCTGCAGAAATTCTGGTGCCAACACAAAACTAGACACTGAACAGACACCAGGCTCACCCAAATCCACAACCCAAAGCCTAGTGTGAATGAACAGCAGCCCTTCTTTCCTGCTAATCAAGGTGACAGCAGGGGACAAGCCAGGGGCAGCACACAGCCTCCATTTCAGGCTGCAGGCTTTGAGGGGAGCTGCCCACTGGCATGGCCAGTATCACAACTGGACACAAAATCTACACTGTTTCTGCTGGGAAAAAAGCAGTCCTCCTGGGATGTTTCCAGTGCATGAAGCAACCATGGGGACAAGCGCCCATGGGCAAATGGGGGCTGCAGCTTCCCTACAATTCCAGGGCAGAAGGACACCAGCAGCCTGTCCATGGACATGCAAGGACCTGCCAGAACTCCTCTCCGTAATCAGTCACCTAATGAGAAGTGATTGTGTGGGTGAAGCCCCACCAAGAGTGACAGCTCAGAGGACTCCGGGTTCTCTGACCAGAGCTCACCCCCAGCTGGCTGTGCCCCAGGATGCTCTTTCCACACAGGGATGTTCTCACTTTCTCCCTGCCAACCAGAACCAGTCCTGCTGCCCACCTTGGTCTCCTCAATCTGCATGATGGTGGCCTGGCAGTCAGAAATGCTGTCATTGATGTAGTCAATGTTGGCCCCCAGCACTTCAATCTCCTCATTCAGCTCTTGCAGACCCTTCTGCTCCATGGGGCTCTCTGCCTGCAGCTTTGCCCGCTTGCCCAGCAACGCCTCCTGCAGCAATGACAGCTCCTCACGTTTCTGGGGGAAAGGGAAGGGAGATTAGCACTGTCCACGTGGCCATGTCCCTGTCCCGCACCCACCACCCAGCCCTCCTTGTGCCCAGTGCCACAGCCACCTTGATGAGCCTCTCCATGTCTGCCTCCAGGTTGACGATGGTCATTCTCTGCATGACGATGTCGAAGATGCGCCGCTCCAGCGACTGCCACTTGAGACGGGCAGCTTTGCTGAAGGTCTGGCTCGTGCCCTTCTTGGGGAACTTCTTCCTACAGCCAGAGGGAAGAAGAAGCATATGGGCAGATGGCCACACCATCAACCACGTGTGCCCCCCCATGCCACAACCGTGCTGGAGAGCTAGGCTTGCCCCAGGAAGATGTCTGGGATCTGGCTGGCCAGAAAAAGAGGATGATGCATCTGTGTTGTTTCTGCATTGCCCAACTTTTCCCTTTCCTCCTAGCAAGAGATGAGTCCAGTAGGGTTTGTGCCACAGTGTTTAATCTTCATGGAAAGCTTGAGCTTTGGGCTTAAGCCCAGGTGATAGTCACACTCTGCCAGCACAGCTTATCACGGGGTCACTGATTTAATATGGGTCAAGTGGACACTAAGAAACCACACTTCAACCTCTGCCACCAGCCAAAAACCAGGCATGGGGTCCCTGGGATGTCTCACCCCTTCCCCCCCAGCCCCTGCCCTGACCTGGCAGGCCGAGCCCCATTGATGGAGGATGAGGGGTCTCCCAGAAAGTTGTTGATTTTCCTGTTCCACTGGCGCACGATGCTGGAGACGGAGCGAGCGCCGGACTCGGGCTCGGAGGAGGTGGTGCTGGCCGAGACCTCTGCGCCCGAGTCCAGCATGGCCGGCTTCTGGCTCATCCTGCCCGCCACCCGCTCTGACATGGGCTTGGCCAGACGGCGCAGAGCTGACACCTGCCCGAGGAAGGGCAGAAGAGAGGGTGTCAGTGGGGCAGCCCACCCAGCCTAAACCCATGGGCATCACCCCAGGTCCCCACAGGTCTGAGAGCGGCAGCTCCGTACACCCAAAGCCCAGGGATATTTGTGCCTCATGGGGTTCCCTCTCCTCCCCCACAGCCCATCCCTGCCACCAGGCTCTGCCACTCGGGATAAGGAGCTCTGCTGCTGCCTACAACCATTTCCCACCTGGTTCCTGAGCCATAAAACCCCACCCTTCTTCTTGGGAACCCCATTTCCAAAGCCAGCCCTGTCTGAAGGATGGGATTTTCTCTGAGACAAGCACTGGAGCCCAGACCTCCATGGCAGGTGTGGCCTATGTGGAGGAAACCCCCTTTCCTCACCTCCTGGGTTTTCCTCCGCAGCACTATTTCCTGCTGTCGCTTCTGAGACTCCAGAGCCCTGATCTGGAACTGCATGAGTGAGAAAGAAAGACACCCCTGAGGTCCAGCCCAGACAGCCCAGTGGTGGTCGCAGTCCCAGTGCTCCCTTTGGCACAGTCTCACTCCTGATTCTAACGAGCAGGCTCCCAGCCTTGAGCTGGCTCTGGTTGCACATTCCCCATGCCACAGCATCCCCCACAGCTACAAGAGGAGCTGTGAGAAGCCTTCAGGAGCCATTTATCCAGCTGTGCTCTGCTAGGACTGTGCAGGCTCCGGTGAGGCTTCACCAAGCTTCACTGACTCGAGGTGTTTGTGAGCCCCCGGAGTGCCAGAGCAGGACAAACATCACCTCCCCAGCCAGACCAGCCCCCTGCTCGGGGCCACTGGCAGCACGTGGCAAGCCAGGCTCTCACCTCCTGCCGGCGCTGCTCCTTCTTGAGCTGTGCAATCTCCCGGTTCCTCTTGGTCTCTGCCAGCCGCCGCCGCTGCTGCTCCTCCCGCATCTGCTTCATCAGCGCCACCTGCAACGAGGGCCCCGCGTGCCACTGCCCTGGGACACCCGCCCACCCAGCAGACGTGCTCTGCACTTGCCACCAGAGCGGAAAACACCGCTCCAAGCAGGGAGCCAGGCTTGTCCGGGTGATCCCTCCCTGCCCCGGCACATCCAGGTACCTTTGCCTTCTTCATCTCGGCCACTTCTGCCTGCAGCTTCCGCAGCTCCCGCTCGTAGCGGGACTGGTTCTTGAGCAGGCGAGCGTGCTCCTTCTGGGCTGCCTGCAGCTTCTGCAGGTCCCGGTTCATCTCCTTCAGCCGCTTCTCATAGTCTGCTTTGATCTTGTTGGCTTTCTCCTCTGTGTAGCACTCCATGGTGCCTGGTGGGTGGGGAGAGGGTTCACAACGGCCATGCACCCCGAGATCCTGCTGCACCCACTCACCCTGCCTGGAGGCACCGAGCACTGTGTTCTTCCCCGTCCCATCAGAGCCCCCCTCACCCCATCATGAGCTGGGCTCTGTCTGGGAACCCGCTGGAAGAGCTCAGCACAGAGTGGAGATACAGTGGCTGGCCTGAGCAGAGCTGCAGACTGAGACCTGCAGTCACATATATGGGTGACCCTGCCCTATTTAAGCCTGGAGACCAGCCACACCACTGGATCTTTTGCCCCTCAGCCCCTCCGTTTCCCCAGGAGTTCCCACAGCTCATGGAGTGGTGCTCAAGGCTGGAAGAGGCTTTGCCTCACCATCCTTCTCCAGCACCAGCAGGGTCCAGAGCTGTGCAGCTGACCCGTGGCAAGACAAGCAGAGTCTTAGGGGTGCCAGGGATTCAAGTAGAGGCAGGGGGGTGACAAAGCTCTAGCAGAGCAAGGGGTGGATGCTTTGACTTAATAGTTAGCTGGGCTTGAGCTGGCCCTGAGGTCTGAGGCTGTCAGAATGGGATCCCATGGGTGAGGCAGTTCTCACTGAGGTTTTGCAGGACCCGGTCCCGCTCCAGCTGCGTGTCCCGAATCTTGTTCTGCAGTAGGATCAGCTTCTCCTCATACTGGTGCTTGAGGGTCTGCAAACGCCGCTGGCTGTTCTCCAGCTCATCAATCAGCTTCTGCTTGATCTCAATCTCACAGGTCAGATCCGCCAGGTCGGCCTGGAAATTCACGGCTGGAGACAGAGGAGAAAGGCTGGGAGGCATGGGGAGCATCACTTCCATGGCCCCACTGAGTCACAGCACATGGAGAGGACAGAGGAGCTGATGGGAACCCACACTGCTGGGGAGCAGTAGCACCCCAAGGAGCAGCCCTGGGGCTCTCCCAAGTCCCACAGAGCTGACGTGGTTGGGGCGTTCTGGGGAACTCTGCCCCCCCAGGAGCACAGAGATACCACCAGATCATTGCCAGAGATACCAGCAAGTGCCCCTCCATGCCCATGGCTGCACACAGATCTCCACTTTACCCTTCTCCTCTGCATCTGAGTCCGAGTCCACCAGGCTCTCTTCACTGCCCGAATCCTCATCTTCATCCTCGCGCCCATCCTCTTCCTCACAGCCACTCTCATCCTGTTCTTCCTCCTCCTAAGAGATGAGTGCCTAATCTCAGCCAGCAGCATGGTCTGTCCTTCTCCCCACAGCTTGTCCCTTCTCCAAACCTGAGCTCACCCTGCAGCAATGGGCCACAGCCCCCCAAGTGGGACTCAGCCTCCCACACAGGATGCCCAGGGACTGCAGCACCATTTCTGGACCCCCAGAACATACTGTTGAGAGGAACAGCAATTTGACCTGTCCATTCTTGCCTCCATCCCTTCCCAGTTAAGCAGCCCAACCAGTCTTCATCTATGCTGACTGAAACCAAGCCCCCAAAAATGTGGACTCCTCATTCTACAGCCAGTCTGACAAGGAAGTATCCAGCTTCCCCCCTACTCCAGCATGGGGTCCTCAGCAAGATGACCCTGCCAGCCTGCTTCAGACCCAGGCTGAGCTTGGTCCCCATCCCACAATTACAGTGCCCCACACCCAGACACCCCCACAGCGTGAGCACGATGCCCTCTCACCTCTTCCACCTCGTTCTCATCTGTCTCCTCCCCATTGTCCTGCTGCAGCTTCTGCCGCTTCTTAAATGCCTCCTTCTCGGGGCTGGGGGGAACAGAGCAGGGCTGCTGAGTGCCAGCTTGAGAGGCCAGAAACAGGTTCTGCCGTGCCCACCTCCCTCCTGCTTTTGGGCCCTTTGGGGAAAACAGCCTCTGGAATTACGTGATGGATGAAAAGGAGACCAAGGGCAGGGCAGGGCTGTGGGAGGGGAGCCCGGGCTCTGGCTGCAGCAGAGACGGGGGAAGCAGGATCCCCAACGCCACAGGGAGAGACGGGCACACAGCCTCCCCTCCCAGCAGCTCCCTTCACCTCTTCCTCTGCTGCCGCCGCTCCTTCTTCTTCAGGCGCTCCAGGTCCTGCTTGGCCCGTCGGAGCACGTCGGAGGCCTCCGTGTCCAGCGGGGCCGCGGGGCTGCACAGAGCAGCCAGGCCAGCGCCCGGCGAGGAGCCCACGGAGAACGGGGGCCGGGCAGAGACGCGCGAGAGGCTGCGGCGCAGGGACTCGTTCATGGACTCGCTCTCCAGGAGCTTTGTCCTGGCGAGAGGAAACAGGGCACAGTGCAAGAGGGGCCATCCCAGGGATCTTGCCTGGGTCTGGAATCACAGAATGGTTTGGGCTGGAAGGGACCTTCAACCCCATCTCATTCCACATTCCTGCCATGGGCAGGGACACCTTCCACTAGACCGGGCTGCTCCAAGCTCCATGCCCTTGCAGAAATGGGATAACCACAGCTGCTTTGGACAAACTGTGCCACTGCCTCACCACCCTCACAGGGAAGAATTTCTTCCTAACTTCTAATCTAAATCTCCACTTTTAGTTTAAAGCCATTTTCCCTTGTCCTATCACTATCTGTCCACGTAAAATAAAAAATCCAGCACTCTCCCTCTTTCTTATAAGCCTCCTTTAGGCAGTGGAAGGGGTTCTAAGGTCTCCCCAGGGTCTTCTACAGATTGAAGATGATGGTGTTAGCCAGGGACAGAGTCACTACTAAGCCATTCCCACTAATGATGGGTCAGAAAGCCACAATGCTGCCAGACAGGGTGCCAGGACAGAGCGAGAGACTGGGATGGACCCACCTTTGGGAGGCAGCAGTCCCTGGAAGACCCCAGGCACTTCAAACAGGACCTCCTCAATGCCCACACCAAGGACAGCAATAGCCAAAGCATTGCCTGGCACCAAGGCTGGGCCTCCTTCAACCCTGGGCAGCAGCAGTGCCACCCACCAGCTGCTGTTCCACATGGCTTCATGTTCACCCCAACAACGCTGAAGGCCCTGAGCTGTGTGAGCCACCCCGCTCAGATGCTGCTCCCAGGAGCCCAGGGATTCCCCAGCCACGCGCCCACTCACCTCAGCTCCTCAATCTCGCGGATGTAGTTCTGGATGAGCGTGCCGATGGCCTCGTTACCATCACCTGCAGAGGCACAGGTGCAGAGAGGCAGACACTGGCTGTATCACAGCCCAGGCCCAGCCGCTGGCCCACCACGCCACGTGCCAGCCCAGCCTCACCTGCTTTGGCCAGCATCAGGTTGGCCTCCTGGCTCATGAGGTAGGTGACCCTGCTGTTGATGGCGTCGATGGCCTCCTGCATGGCCTTCACCCTCATGCGCAGGGCGCTGTTCTCCTTCTGCAGCATGGTGTTCTCTCGGAACAGGTCACTGTAGCCCTCCGCACCATCCTCCCCGATCACCCGCTTGCCCTGTGGCCACAGGAGGGAAGCCCCTGAGTGCAGGGCGAGCTGGGACACAGACCCACCACTGCACCGCGGGGCAACCCCAGACTCGAGAGCAGGGACAAACCTAGGGACCAGGAAAGTCTGAGCTGAACATGCAGAGGGTGAGAGATGCTTCAGGGGCTTCTCCCTGCCTTACCACCCCCAAAACCTGGCCAAGGTCCTGCCTGTCAAGGCAGGAGCTGAGATCCTGTTTCTTAAGCCTCCTAGCAGTTGCCCCCATCTATAGGGGCAGGGGATGGGAGGCAGGAGGGTCTCTCCCACTGACCCTGCCCCAGTTCAAACACAAGGAGGGGACTTTTCTGCATCTGCCTCCGCTTCCTCACCAGTGTCCCTCCATCAGCCGGGTTTGCCTTTGGTGGAATTAATTTTCCTCACAGCAGCTTTGTGCCGTGCTGTGTTTAGGATCTGTGCTGAAAACAGCACTGATCCCACAGGGATGATTTAGCTCCTGCTGAGCAGGGCTTGCACAGCACCAAGGGCTGCTCTGCCCCTCACCCTGACCCATCAGCGTTGGGCCAGAGGTCCAAGGAGTCAAGGGGACACATCCAGGACAGCTGTCCCCCACTCACCACACGGATATTCCAAACCACATGGTGTCATGCTCAGCACATAAAACTGAGGAGAGGCAGAAGCAGCAGGGGATGCCTGCAGAGCTGTGCCAAATCAGTTACACTTAAGAGAGCCCTGCTGGGCTGGGGATGGCTGAACACCTCCCTGTGATGGGATATGAGGAATGAGCTCCTTGGTTTGTTTTGCTTCTTAAACTGTATCTAAACCAAGGAGTTTTCTCACTGTTACTCTTCCAATTCTCTCCCCAGTCCCACTGGGGGGCAGTGAACAGCTGGCTGCCTGTGGTTCCCTGGCTGGCCAGGGTCAGAGCAGGACACTGGACACTCACTGCCTTGTACTCCATCAGCTCCATCTGCAGGCGGGCGATCTCGGCCCGCAGAGCGCTGATCTGCTGGCTCGTCTTGTCCTGGTTCACCACCACCTTGTTCTTGATGTTGCGAGCCCGGTTGGCGTACTTGAGCGTGTTCAGGGTCTCCATGAAATCCCGGTCCGAGGGGCTCACGCAGGCGATCATGATGGTTTGGCTTGGGGATGCAAGGGCAGGGTGAAAGACAGGCCCTGCCCAGTTCAGCAGAGGGGGAACCCCAGGAGCCAGCACAGAGCAGGTGCCCCCACACACCCACCCCGGATGGAAGGCCATCCTGGGCCCTTGTGGGTTTTAGAACAAGGTATGAACTGGGTTCAGCCCTCCCAGAGCAGCCAAAGCAGCCACAAGACCCCTCAGGCACATCACACAACACCGAGCAAAGGCAGCCCTTCCTCAATGCCTCCCTCTCTGGAGAAGAGGCAGGGAACTTGACCCCACACTGGGCACCATCACTTGCCAAGTCCCAGATCTGTGAGGACTCAGGAAGGTTTTGCACCAGCTGATTCTGCCAAAGCTGCTAATTGCACACGAGGCTGATAAGGAGCCACGGTCTTTACATCTGCAAAGTCATGCTGTGCCTGGAAGAAGGCCTCTCTTCCTCACCAGGCAGCCACTGGAGTCCTGAGATAGCTCCTACATAGCTCCAGAGCCCCCTCAGCCCCATCTGCAGGGGGACAGCCCCGGCAGCCCCCACCCCAAGCTCAGCCCCCACCTGGGCCCCCCTTACCTGTTGCCCCCGAGGGAATCCTGCAGCAGGCGGGTGAGCTTGGAGTCTCGGTAGGGCACATGCACGACCTTCTTGCTCTGGTCTCCAAGGGCACTGATGACATTCCCCAAGGCCAGCTACCAACACAATGGGAAGCCCCCCCAGATTCAGCCCTGGCTGAGGACACAGCTGCCATGTGGCCAGCACGTCAGGCCTGGGGCATGAACTGTAGCACAGGTTTGCAAAAGGCACAGGCATGTGGCTTCCCTTAGCCCGGGCTGTGCCTCTCTCCCATGCTGCACTGAGAAGAAGCATCAAGCCCCAGAGTGGGTTTTTTAGCTGTGCTTATCAGATCTCACCCTTTTGGGACCTGCCCCACGGTGCCCAGCTGCACCCCTCCCCACAGCACAGGTCCCTTTGGCAGCAGAGCTGTGCTCTCAGCACTGGCACCGTGTGTGTGTTCTTGCCAAAAGCCACGGGCAGCGCAAACCCCAGCCAAGACAGCAGTACCCCGACAGCCCAGGGCAGCTGCAAGCAGGACCCTGAAGTGTCACAGGCTTCCCCTGGCAGGCCTTGCCTTGCCACTCCCCTGCCCACAGGGCAGCCCGGTGCCGTACCAGCCCACAGTTGATGGAGATCCCTTCCTTCGCTCTCTCGCCAGTGGCCCCCGTCCGCTTCAGCCTCTCCGAGCCAGCCAGGTCCACAAAGTGAAACTTGGCTGTCAAGGTCTCGTACTCAGCGGCGGGTTGGGATCCATCCAGAAGGCTGCTCACCTCCCCACTCACCTGCAGCCAGGGACACAGGAGGGGTCACCACCCCAGACTGGAGCAGGCAGAGCCTCCCCTGCCATCAGACGTCAGCGAGTCTGAACGTTCACTCTCCATGTCCAGCCCCTCAGAGATGGGGACAGGATCCCAAGAGCAGCTTGCTCTGAGCAATCCTGCCTTGGATCAGCTCACCCTCAGCTCCCATTAAATCCTAACGCTGGCTATGACTGGAAAGAAGACAGAAAAATCCCTGCTTCTCTTTGCCAGACTTCAAACCCTCTCCCCTTCCCAAGGGAACTTTATGCATCGCCTGGGTATGGAACCCAGGAACAGCCTGGCCATGAGGCAGGACCACATCTCACCAGCTCTGGGCGGGCACACACTCTCGTCTGGCACAGGTGAATGGTGAAGATGGCATGGGACCGGGAGCTCTGCACATTCATCTGGGTGCTGGCGGTGGTGCGGGAAAGAGCTCCTTGTTTTAGGCACTGGATCAGCTACAACAACACCAGGAGGGAAGGAAACCTTAAATCACCCTTCTAGAGAGTCTGGACAGACCCTGTGCAGCTCAGTGGACAGACTGATCTTTTCCAGAACATCCCTAGGACGGCACTCCCATCCTGGGAGAGACCTCCCCCCACACCGAGCTGTCCCCACGTAGCACATCCCTGGCCAGCAGCACCCAGCTGCCACCCCTGCTCTGGGTCTGCCCCATCCTGCACCCACCTCATCCTGGGAGCTGATGAGGCGCGACGTGACCCCCGTGGTGTAGATGCTCCCGCTGGCATCCTCGTGGATTTTGATGTTGGATTTGCGGTGGCGCGCATCGGGGTCGCGGGTGCTGTCGAACAGATCCAGGATCTCCTCGTTGTAGAGCTGAGCGGGGCAGCAGAGGGCGTGGGGTGAGCAGAGGAACAGGAGGCTGCTCAAGCCTGGCCCTGGCAGGAGCTGCCCTCTGGCACCGTGCTGCCACTCCCCCAGAGCTGTGTGTGCTCACAGGCTGGGCAGGGAGCCGGGGTGTGTGCACGTGGAGAAGAGGAGCACAGAATCGTGGAATCCTTCAGACTGGAAAAGCCCTCTAGGACAATCAAACCCAAACATTTACTCCAGCACTACCACGTTCACCACTAACCTATGTCCCCAGGTGCCACATCCACACATCTTTTGGCCACTTCCAGGGATGGTGACTCCACTGCTGCCCTGGGAAGCCTGTGCCAATACCAGACCACAGTTTCAGGGAAGAAATATCTCCTAGTATCCAATCTAAACCTCAACTGGCACAACTTGAGGCTGTTTCCTCTTGTCCTGTTCCTTGCCCCTAGGAGCAGAGCTCGACCCTCATCTGGCCCCACCCTCCTGTCAAGAAGTTGTAGAGAAAAAGAAGGTTCCCCTTCTCCAGGCTCAGCCCCCCAATTCCCTCAGCCACTCCTCATCAGACTGGTGCTCCAGAACTTGCCATGCAAAGCTCTGAGCTGCAGTCTGGGTTGGTTTCTGCTGCCCAAACCTGTCCTGTTCCTGGTGCACACAAGCAGCTCCACCGAGCAGATGCCCAGGAGCTACACATCCCCCTGACCTTCCTGGCTCACCCGGACAGGAGCCAGAGAAACCCCACTCTCACCACAGCTCAAGGTCATCTTTGTCAGGTGGAAAAGGGATAAGGGGGACCTGGGAGTGCTGAACAAGCAGGAAAACCCTGCTGCCCCAGAGCTGACTTCATCCATATCTTAACTCTGCAGCATCCCCTCTCAGCCTGGGGTGGAGGGACACCCCTGCCCATCTGTCCCCCTGCTAACCACCACTCAGTGTCACCTCTTGCACCCATATCCCAGTGCAGAGCGCTGGGTCACCCAAGGATTGCGGGTTCCTGGCCAGCAGAAGGGATCAGGCTAATCCGTCCCTGGCTGCCCCAGGTGCCACCAGGCTCCCCCAAGGTTTAAACCTGCTCCCAGAGCCTGCTCCCAGGAGCAAAGTCACAAGACAGGGATCAGCCAGAACAAGTCCTGTGCCCCTGCCAGGACAGTAGGGTTGGTGCCCCTGATATGGCCATGTGCCACTTTAGCCATGCAGGACCTCAGGACAGGCAGGAAATTGTCCCCATTTCCATCCCAGCACAAAGCATCCCCAAAAAGAAGCCCCAGAAACTGAGCACAGTTGGGCAGGCAACCAGGGGCTTGGACAGGCCAAGTGATGGGAATGGGAGGACACAGCAGCACCGCAGGAGCTAACAAGGGCTCTGCAGATGGAGACACAAGTGGGAAGGATTTCTCCAGCAAGGAGGTGACTTTGGGCCCTCTCCAAGACATCAGCATCTGAAGACACCCAGATGTGATGGCCAACAAAGCCACCCAGAGGCAAGACCACAGCACAGGGCCCCTCCCTGTCCATCTCTGGGTGCGTCCCAGGTCACAACCTCAACCAGATGAAGCTTGCTTGGGAGCTCAGCCTTGCTCAGCACCACCCTGTGCTTTCTCACTGGGCCTTAAAACAGTTCCCCCTTGCATCTCTTTGCTCTTTCAGCCCAGGAGTAACCCCCAGGAGAAACACACAAGGTCCATGGGCTTCCTAGGACAAACTTCTCCAGGAAATGAAGCAGTTAACACAAGAGGCTTCTGAACAGGAGAACCGGACAGAGGCAGGAGAGGATGCATTCTCAAGGTCAGAGATGCAACAAAGAACACGGAAAATAGCACAGTCCTTCCTCAAGGAAGTGCTCAAGAGTGTCACTTTCTTCTCCTCCTGTTTCACTGAGAACTCTGGTCCAAGGCAGCAGGCTATCCCTGACCTCAAACAGGGGTAAGAGAGCCAGAGCCCCTGGATCCCCAGGGGACCAAGCCATAAGCCCCTTCCCCATGGTGGCAGCTCCCTCCACTCACTTTCAGCCATCACGAGGCCAACAACACGTAGGTGCTTCGAGTCCCCCCTGCACCAGCACACATCCCCAGTCCCACGCTTGTCACAGGGTCCAGCTCTGTCGGGACCCAGTCAGGACATCTTGAGGAGCCCAAGGCATGGGAGGGGAGCAAGGACAGGGCAGGGCCACGGTGTCCCCCAGACCTGCCAGCACCCACCTCCAGGAACTGGGCGCTGACTTTGAACTCGGGCGCCGCCACGCCCTGGCTCTGGGCCGCCCGCTTGCGCTCCTCGATGCCGCTGAAGAGGTGGCTGATGGCCCGGGGGATGATGCCCTGCTCCTCCTCGGAGATGCTCATGTCGAAGCCGGTGCCCATGGTGTAGGTTTTCCCTGCGCCAGTCTGTGCACGGACAGGGAGGGGCAGCCGGCTGGGCCCTCCCAGGCTCAGCTCTGCCCAAGGCACCCCACATTTTCCCCCCTGCTACTTCAGGCTCCCCAAGCACCCTTGCTGAGCCACCGTGACCCACAGCAACTCATCAGCTCCCACACTCCCAGCCCTGCCACCCCCCCTTGCCACCCAAGGCCACCCCTGCTCCCAGCGTTCACCCAACCAGGGACAACCCTGTTCTCTCCACACCCAGGATCTCGCACACCCTCCACCTTCCTTAACCTCTGCAGGTGCCCTCTGAGTACCCCCAGTGCTGCTGGAGAGCCCAGCTCTGAGGGCAGAGCCTGTACCTGCCCGTAGGCCAGCACGGTGGCATTGTAGCCCTCGAAGCAGCCCTCGATGAGCTTCCCCATACACGTTGTGTAGATCCGCTCCTGCCACGTGTCCAGGTCAAAGACAAAGTCATAGGTGAAGGCCTTGTCCTTCCCCAGCAGCACCTGGGGCTCGCCAGGTGTCACCGAGGTACAGATGTGACATCCTTCTATCTTCTCCTTGGGCAGCTGCGGACGGATCCTATGGGAAGAGAAGCAGGCTGAGGGCAGCCCAGGCTTGGGGGACACCTGTCTGGTCCTGAGCATGTGAGCACAGCCCATCCTGTGATCCATGTCCTACAGTGTGTCCAGTCCAGCACAACCAGAGGGAAAAGACTGCTCCCCACTGCTCTGCACTGCTGCAGCCTCACCTTGAGTGCTGTGTGCAGTTTTGGGCACCAGTGTAAGAAGGACATAAAGGTACTAAGGAGTGTCCCAAGGGGGGACATAAGAATGGTGAAGGGCTTTGAGGAACCATATGGAAAACAGTTGAGGTCACTTGACTTGTTCAGACCGGACAAAAGCAGCCCGAGGTCAGACCTTATCGAGGTCTGCAGCTTTCCTAAAGGAGCAGCTCTGATGTCTGCTCTCTGTGAGCAGTGACAGGACCCAGGGAATGGCTGGAGCTGTGCCAGGGCAGGCTCAGGCTGGAGATCAGGGAAAGGTTCTTCCCCCAGAGGGTGCTGGCACTGCCCAGGCTCCTCAGGGAATGGGCACAGCCCCGACGCTGCCACAGCTCCAGGACAGCTTGGACAGCACTGCCAGGCACAAAGTGGGATTGCTGGGGTGTCCTGCACAGGACCAGGAGTTGGTGAACCTTGTGAGCTCCTTCCAGCTCAGGACATTCTACAATCCCTGCTGGAAATGTGGCTCATGCAGGCAGGGGCCAGGCATCACCTCTGTCTGTAGCACAGAGCATGCAGGGCAGGGGATGCTCCAGCAGCCAGCCATAACCCTGACCTGGCTGTAGCTGAGAACAGAGGTTGGCACATCCCAGAAATCCCACCAGACACCTCCACAAATGAGGTGACAGGCAGGGCTGGGCACAGAGCCAGTGGCAACACACAGCCTGCCCCTAGAACTGCCCCTGGAGCACCAGCCCGGGCCAGGCAGCCCTCACACCTGAGCTGGCTCATCCACCCCGATGGACCTGGCAGGGCTGTGCACAGACACCAGCCCCACAGGGACAGGGACAGGGGCCATGGCACGGCACCAGCCCCACAGGGACAGGGGCCATGGCACGGCACCAGCCCCACAGGGACAGGG
>VWZN01005887.1:86237-98155 GCA_013396955.1 Regulus satrapa | reverse complement strand
CCCAGCCGCACAGGGACAGGGGCTGTGCCCCGGCACCAGCCCCACAGGGACAGGGGCTGTGGCACGGCACCAGCCCCACAGGGACAGAGGCTGTGGCATCACAGCACAGCCCCGCTCGCTCCTGACACAGACACATCAAACCACAGCTACAAAGGCTTGAAATGCAAAACGCAAAGCCACGACAAGACAGTCCTCACCGTTTGAGCCTAACCACCACCCAGCCCAAAAGCTGTCCCCAGCCTTGGACCCGACGGCGGGACCGGGACAGGCGAGGCTGTGCTGGCTCCTGGCCTGGGCAGAGGGTGACCCACCCATAGCATCCCACCCACTGCACTGGATCCCCGCCTGAGGAATGAGGGAGCAGAGGGCTGGACCTGCACAGACACTGCTCCTCTGCAGGGCTGCACAGCTCTGGTGGATGCAGCGAAGCCGGGGGGCTCCCAGGGGACTCATGGAGAAAGGAGTTTGGAGCCAAGCGCCATGCAAATAGCTCTCATTAGTGCTAATGACTGCACAGCTCCTGTCCCCGGGTGCTCCATAAACACAGCTATTAATTCCTTCCAACCACATCCCTGGCAAGCCACATGGAGACCTGAGCAGCCGTTGTGTGGATTGGGACTCAGAATCCTGGAATCTCCCGAGCTGGGAAAGTCCCACTGCTGGCCCTGCACAGACACCCCAGCAATCCCACCCTGTGCATCCCTGGAGCACTGTCCAAACTCTCCTGGAGCTCTGGCAGCCTCGGGGCCAGGACCCTTCCCTGGGAGCTTGGGCAGAGCCAGCACCCTGTGGGGGAAGAGCCTTTCCCTGGTGCCCAGGCTGCCCCTGCCCTGGCCCAGCTTCATGCCTGAGTCCCACCCAGCCAGGAGCAAAGCCCAGGAGGGCCCAACCCCTGGGCTGTGTTTGGGGGCACAGGGGCCGGGCAGGGCACCCCTGCAGCCCCTCACCCCCCGCAGCAGACGCATGGGAACCGCTCCGTGCCTCTCTGGATATATTTAGCTCAGCAGCCACAATAAAAAGCAGCTTCTGATGTGCTCAGTCCCAGACTCGTTCCTGTCGCCTTCCCAGGGTTCCACCCTCCTCCAGAAAAATTATCCCTGACTTTAATTACTTTTGGAGCAAGATGATGTGGTTCCCCCATCCCCACCCTAGACATGAACAGCAACGGCAGCCCCAGGGAATGGGCAGAGGAATGAACTGGAGCAACAATACGTTTGGGAATTCTTCTCCCTCTCAGAATATATGAGAGCAGGTTGTCAGCAAAACATTTGTCTCTCCACTCCCCCCAAGAGGGTTAAATACCTGCAAGGGGGGTTTGCAACAGCATGAGGAGCAGCACTAGAGGGGTGTGTGCACATGAGTTTTCCACAGGGCATTTAGGACCCCACTTTGGGCCTGGCCATGCTGGGCTGTTCCAGTGTCCACACACCAACACCAACGTCTGCCCCCTCCCCAAACCTTGCTGCCCAGCCAGCTCCAAGCACCCAAGAGACCCATCCCTCACCCTGGCTCTCCTCCTGGGGACCTGTGAGGCTGGAGAGGACCCACATGCCAGTCCCCAGTGTGCTCCCCCGTGCCATCCTGCCCTCAGGGACCAGCGCAAGAGAGACACGGGAGATGCAGCAATCCCCCAGGAAGGTCCTGCTCCTCAGGCAATTGGCCAAGCATCACCCAGGGATGTCTCTGGGAGCTGCTGCCAGCTGGTGGAAAAACTCCACCACCACTACAGACTCCACTATGAGAGTGGGATGAGAGGAGCAAGAGGGAAGGATGGGCAGCAGCTGCCAAAACTCACGTGGGAAAGCACAGAGACATCACAAAGCAGCATGGGCATCTTATGCAACCACCAGGAGACATCTCGGAGGGTTTCTCTAGGCCAGTGCAGCTGCTCCTCCTGCTCCCCAGGGTCCAACTGCCCCAGCTCTCCTGCACCGGTGTCACACCCCTGCCCTCTCAGCAATCCCACCCAGGCTGGCATCATGAGACTCCAGTTGGGTTAGGGAGGTGTTCACATGTAGTTCCAAATCATGCCCAGGCACCATGACACCTCCTCCAAACACAGAATCATGGAATTGTTTAGGTTGAAAACACCCTCTAAGATCACCAGTCAAACCATTCCCCAGCTCTGCCATGTTCATCACTAAACCACGTCCCCAGGTGCCACACCCACACCTATTTTGAACACTCTCAGGGGTGGCAAGCCCACCACTGCCCTGGGCAGCCTGTGCCTGACCACCCTACCACAGAGGAATTTTTTCCTAATATCCAATCTAAACCTCCCCAGGACAATTTGAGGTGATTTCCTCTTGTCTTCTCACTTTACCTGGGAGCAGAGCTCACCCCCCACCTGGCTCCACTCTCCTGTCAGGGAGTTGTGCAGAGCCAGAAGGTTCCCCCTGAGCCCCTTTTCTCCAGGCTGAGCCCCACAGCTCCCTCAGCCACTCCTGGTGCTCCAGACCCTTCTGCAGCCCCGTTCCCTTCCCTGGAGATGCTCCAGCCCCTCAGTGTCTTTTTTGTGAGGGTTCCTCAGGACTGGAGGTGACTCAGCAGCGCTCAGCTCAGAGGGACGGGCACTGCCCTGGTCCTATGGCTGGTACAAGCCAAGTTCCATTGGCCTTCTTGGCCACGTGGGCACACCTGGGCTCATGGTAGCCACCAGCAACCAGCAATCCGCAGGTCCTTTCCAGCCAAACATGACAATCCCCCACAGAGAGCCCGGGCTCTCTCCTTGGCCCTGTTCTCAACCCTGACTGGAAATGGGAGGTTGCAGTGCTTGCCATCCTCTGCCTGAGTTTCCCACGTTCTCCAAGAGAGATGAGCAACTTTGGTGGCCATGAAGTTGCCATCTGAGTGTGTTCTGGCACTGCTTGTCACTACCACTACCAAAAAAGATCACGGCCACGTGCTGTCTGTTCACAGGTCCAGAAGAACTCGGTGTGATGCTGTCAGGGTCAAAGCTGTGAATGATGGAGACACTCCCTCACCTGCCAGCCAGCCTGCTCCACGCCTGGACATGAGCCACCAGCCCTGAGGACAACTTGTGCCAACCAATGGGACCCACAGCAGAGCCAAACACATTGGGGTGCCCCGGCCTACAGGACTGGGACACCCACTGGGAGCCTTGCTGCCCTCCTGAGAGCCCATGGCACGGGCTCCTGTCATTATGTGCCAGTCAGGAACCTGCCTGTTAAATAGCAGCCAAAATTAACCAGCAGTTCACCAGTGGGGTGCTGCCTTCCACCCTCCAGCTTGGCAGGAATGACCCAAGCCCCAGCTCTCCCTGACAGCCTGTGCCCAGCCAGCCCCACATTGGCACCGGTGACCACCGCTGCCCAGAGCTGGCCTGGGGAGGACACAGCCTGTCCTGAGGCCAGCAGCTTGCCCAGTGCTCATCTCCCTCCTGCCCCAGGAACACCCCAGGAAGGAGAGAGCCAGCAGGACCACGGCCACACCACCAGCACCCCCTCAGCTCCCTGCGAGGGTGGGACAGAGCTGCACGGTCCCAGTCAAACGCTCCTGCCAAGAAAACCTTCCCAGGCAGCCCGTACAGCAGGCAGGAGGTGCAAGGATGAACACACACAGGAGCAGGCAGGGGTGCAGAACATCCCTCCCCAGCCGGCAGCTCCCGCTGGGGCGATGACGGGCGTCACAGCGGGAGCCTGATCCAGCAGCAGCATCCAAAGCCAGCAGCACGAGCCAGGCGTGCCAGGAGAGCCGCAGCCACACAGGGACACACACAAAGGGAACCTCGGCTGGAGCGTCTCCATTGCTCCCCTTCCCATCCCTGCCAGGCTGGCAGGCTCTGAAAGCTCTGTCTCCATGGCTGAGCTGCCTGGGAGACCGAGCATCTGGGAAGAGGGCGGGGAGCAGTTCCTGCAACCCGAGGGGCAGGAGCTTCGGCAGGCACAAAGGGTGAGCTGTTCTGCACTGCTGCCCCATGCCAGGCTGGCACTGTGAGGCAGCTCCACAGGCAGGGTCAGCCTGGGGATCCCAGCAGGCACAGCCTCCGGGGAGGGATCTCCCCATCCCAGCATCTCCAGCCCTCAAGAGGCAGTGGGATGGGGTCAACTGGGCACAGCCAGTATCCCCAGGCTGGGGCTGCACACACCACTGACACCACCAGCCTCCTGTACTCTAAAGGGAGGATGGCTCCTTGCACGGGAAGGCACAGCTTGGCTGACGTGGACTGCTGGGTTCATGTCCTCCTCACCCAACTGTCTCAGCTTCCTTCCTCCCAGCCCAGCACCATGGCAACCTCGAAGGGCTCGGAGCATCCTTTGGCCCCCAGCATTCTGCCAAAGCCATGGCAGCCCACTGCCCCAGCCCTCAGAGCCACGACAGCCCCACCCCACCGAACTGCCTGTGGGCACACACCAGACCCACCAACCCTGTCACACAGGGGCTGTTCCACCTCCCAGGGAGCACACACACCCTCCAACACTTCCCAGTGCTGTCAGAGGGCTGTAGGGTAGCTGCTCACAGACTGGGGGCTCACAAAGAGCTCCTGCCCCTCCATGACCTCTCCACAAACTCCCTGCAGACCCTACAAAGAGCTGTTCCTCTTCCCTCCCAAGGAGGCTGCCCAGTCAGGAAGGGCTGCTTGCCCAGGGAGCAGAGCCAGAGAGCTGGAGAGTGATGGATGGAAGAGCTCCACAGGATTTTCCCTCTCTGTGCCAGCTCCAGAGGCTCACTGCCTCTTGTCCACCTGGTCTGCGGAGGGGCAAGGCTGCCCACTGTAATGCTGCTGGGGCACTGCCCCTCGCCCAAGCACAGGTTCCAGCCTCTGTGGGCTGGCAGAGCCCCCCAGGGCAGAGCCCAGCCCTGTGAGCCTGTCAGGACGGGTGGGCTGGGCAAGCCCAGGCAGCACCTGGCTCTTCTCCCACACTGCCTGCACTCCTGCTCCTGTCTGTTCCCACACCACCTGTGCTCACCCCACTCCCCACATCACCTGCATTCACCCCACACGACCCTGCATTCACCTCACTGCCATCCCCACCGCCCCTCTGCTTGCCCTGCTCCCATCCCCACTCCTCCCACGGCCCCATCTCTGCTCCCTGTGTCACCAGCCCCTTCCAGCCTCCCCAGCAGCAGAGCTGCAGGAGCACGGCCCAGCACGCAGCCCCTCCTGCCAGCCTGGCCGTGCTCTCTGCCCCCTGCCAGCCTCACCCTCCTGTGCCCCAAGCCTGCCATCCACGCTTCGCTGCTGCCCTGCAGTCCCACCAAGCAGCCCAGGCCAGCCAGGAGGAGCAGCTCTCACTGCCATCCTCCCCTGCTCTCCCGGGACATCTCGTGGGTCGAGGACAGCCCAGGCATCCCAGGCCCAGCAGGGGAGGGGGTGTGTGGGGCGCTCAGCTTGGCCAAGCAGCTCCCAGCGTGGGAGCAGAACAAAGTGCTCCAGGTCTTTCCACATCCCCAGGCCAACACCTCAAGCACGGATGGGGCTGCCTGCCCTCCCCAGTGGCTCCCCAGATCCCATGGGAGAATCTGCCCCCTGCCTGGGAAAGGATCTCCCAGACCCATTTTACGTGAGCATGGGGACCTGGGAGAGGTCTGGCCCTGGCTGCCAAGGGCTGCCTCTCTGCGCACAGGTTATATTGGACACAAACCAAGACAAAGTTCAGCATTTAATTACCACAGCAGGGAAGTGGCTCAGCAATCAGAGAAAATTGAATCAGGCTCCCCGGAGACTGCCAGGTCTGGTCAGCAAAGAGTCCAATTAAGAGATATAGCCAGGCACCTCCCAGCAGAAGCAAGCACAGCACAGAGCCCCCCACACCCCTGTGCCCCTGACACACCCTGCCAAGGCAGAGGGTGCCCCAGCCAGCACGACTGCAGCACCACTGGGGCAAGACAGCTCCTGGGCAGCCTGCGGACACCCCACAGAGCTGGGGTGCATCCAGAGGCCCGCTGGGCACAGCCCAAACGGGGGACATGCCTCTCCATCCCTCCCCCAAGGAAACCCAGCCCAGACCACCTCCCCAGCCTGCTCCTCTGCAGGGCAAGCCCTGCTGCCTTGCACCCCAGAGCCCCCTGGGCTCCCCCTAATCCCACCACTCCAGACTTTCCCAGGCTTAGGGAAACCTTTAAATCAGGCCGTGGCAGGCACCATGTGCTGCTCATTAGCTCTGGCAGGAGCACGAGGCTGTGAGCTGCACCATCTGCTCCGTGCTGAGCCCAGGGGATGAGGGACACGCTGCCTGCTCAGGCCAGCACCAGGGACACCCAGCAGAGACCAGCAGGGCACAGGGGATCAGGGGACCCTGCTCTCTCAGCCTAGAGGGGAGCAGGAGCCAATCCAGCTTGGGATCTCCCTGGACTCCACCTTCACCCCCCTGATCACCTTCAGCCAGATCAGCCCAAGGGGAACACCACGAGGATCTCTGCAAACAACAGACCCAGGACAGTCACCTGTACAGGGTGCAGTGTCACAAACCCCCAGGTGGGGTGGGAAGCACAGGTGTGACAGCACACACGATGTGACACATGTTCCAGCAGGGCCCCAACTCCCCTCCAGCCATGCAGGAACAGCCCCAAAAACACTGGCTCAGCAGCAGTATTGGCAACTAATAGGGAGTTAAAGGAAAGGATCATTCATCAATAGACCCTGGGCCTGACAGGCCATCAGCCTGACCCTGCAAAGCACAGGAATCCCACAGATCTGATGGACACACTTCCCCACCCAACTCTGCCCCCCAGTACTGAGGCTCCCATTTCCTCCCAACCCAGTGAATCACACCCTCGGGATCTCTCGCTTTCCCAGGTGCCACTGCAAGGTCTCCATGTCCCACTTCCACCCCAGCACCACGATGGTGTGCCCACACTGGAGACAAGGCTTCCCTAGAGCCAGCATGCTGGCAGCCTCCCAGTGCCCTCCCAGTGCCACTGGGGAAACAACAACCCGACCTTAGCAGAGGATTCTGCAGCCCCAGAGCCCACCAGGAACACCTGAGCAAACCTGCCCACACAGGAGCAGGGGGCACAAAAGAGCCACCCTGCCCAAAATACAAATAAATGCCACACCCTTGGGATGCTGTGAAGTACCTGTGAAGAACCCTCACCTGGGCAAGGAACAGGGAACATTTAGAGCTAATGTCTCCCTCAGGCAAGTGCAGCCTGAAATAATGAATGAGCAGAGACCACAGCACCATGGGCAAGCAGCCCTTTCCAGCCATGACACTGGGCCCGGGAACTCAGTGCTTGAAGGCCAGGGGAAGAGCAGGAGCAGGAGTTCAGCTCCCTGCCAGCATCAGTCAGCATCCCAGACCAGAGCAGGGGTGGATCTCACTCTGCCAAAGTCGGGCATGGACAGGGAGGCACCCACAGCCCCACGGGGCAGCTGGACCACAGGACAGGACTGGCACCAGGCTGCACTACAGCAAGCTGAGACAAGAAACCTTTCCCACCCAGGTCAGGCTCCAAAGAGCTGCAGAGTGGGAAAGGGATTGCACTGGAATCCCCAGCTCCTCGGGCTCAGCGCTGAACCCTCCCTGGAATGGGGGCCATGGCTGCGTGGCATCCACGGGGAGAGAGCAGAGGGGCAGATTCCAGCAAGAAGAGGCAGCCTCCACCCCTCCACAGCAATGCAGTGCCAGGGGGACACGAGCACACACCAGGGCGGCTCTGGGCTGGCTCCTGCCCTGCCCAGAGAGGGAAGGGGTAGCGGGCAGGTGCCAGTCACTGTCCCTCGCACCAAGCCAAGGTAAAACACACCAGCACCTGACCAGGGTGCAGAGGCAGCCCCTGCAGACTGATCTCCTGCAGCAGATCCCAGCGGCAGCTGCCCTCACAATCCACCACATCCCAAATCTGCCGGCTGTTTAACCAGTGGCACGGAGTGTTTTGACAGCCTCCAGCAGGAAAGAGCCCTGTGGGACCAGCGGGGCCAGCCCCCCAGCCCCAGCAGGAACAGCAGCACAGCCACTGGCCAGGGCCGGCTCTGCGATCCACACTGGGCCCACGGAGGATATCGCCTTCCCTCCCCTGGGGCCAGGAGCCATGTTTCTGACAGCTTTGTTTGGGGCTTCATCCGCGATTTTCTCCTGCCTCCAATTTCACTGCTGAGGCAGCAGCTGGCTCCGTCCTCGGACTGATCCTTGGGAGGCCCTGGCCTGCCGGGCTCCCGAGGCTCCACGGTACTCAGCTAAATCCCCCGCCGATGGGTGATGTGTGCACGCACCAAAACCCTCCTCGGGCTGCTTTGCTGTGGGCGCTGGCACGTCCGCTGGGGCTGTGGGGCTCAGCCCTGCTCCCCCCTCGCCCCGTCTCCATCCCCGCTCCAACATTTCCGCCGTAAAAGCCGATCGAGGGCCTGACTGGAGCCAGGCAGAGCCCCCCGCACCCACACCTGGGCCCAGCCCTGCCCCGGAGCCCGCTCCCTGCAGGCCGGGGAGCTGCGAAGGCGCAGAGCGAAAGCAGAGCGGCAACAAAACAGTCCCAGGACAGGGCAGGGGCCCTGTGCCAGGGCTGAGCTGCCCTCAGGAGGTGCTCAGGGGGCAGAGGATGGGGCCGGGGTGCCCACAGCAGGGTTTGCCAGCCCAGCACCCTGAGGATATAGCAGCCTCCGGAGAGCTTTCCTTCCGGGGTTCGGGGTGCCCCCGGACCTGCAGATGGGGCTAGAGCAGCCCAGGGCTGTGCCTAACACCAGGATGGGCTGCTACCCTCCCCTCTTCCCCTCCCCCCGAGACAGTCACAGCCCCTGCCCCGGGGTGGAATTGATTGCTTGGCTCTCTGCATGGCCCCGTCACAGCTGAGCAAAGCCAGGCCGATACCAGCCGCAGCTGGCAGGAGACAGCGGGGCACAGCACCCCCGCAAAGGGCTCCAAGCCACAGCAGCGGCAGGGCATGGTGGCAGCAGGTACCAGGGCTGTGCCCTCCCTCTCCCACTGGAGTCCTTGGGCAGCACTCACAGTGGCACAAATTGGGTTCACACCACCTTTCCACCCAAATCCATCCCAGAAGGCTGCGATGTGGAAGGGCTACAACTTCAGTCTCGGTGACTGAGCCCAGCTGGTTCCAGGCACTTTGGGTTCACAGAAAGCATCCCAGCGGGCAGAGAGCCCCAGCCATGTGGCAGGAGAGATGCCAGGAGCCTGGCAGGGCTGGAGCCCAGCTGATCCCACCACCAGGCCTTTGCCAGCTCAGCCACTTGGCTGGAGCCCCCCCAAGGGGGGATGTACGAAGATGAGGGGAGGGGGGACTCCGAGGAGGAGGTGGGAGTCACTCCCTGAGGAACCAGCCAGCAGCGGGCTATTGGCGTGGACCACGGAGCATCGCAGCAGGAGCAGCAGAGCACTGGAGGTTGCAGAGTTTAAATAAACTTGAAATACGACTCAACTTCCTTCCCCAATTTCACAAGCTCCGTTTCCTGCGTCTCCTCAGCAGGCCAGGCATGCTCAGTGCCATGGGCAGCTCTGGCACAGGGGATGCCACTCTCTCTCAGACGAGTCAGCCAGTTTGGAGGTGCCCTCAGGGAGCAGCTCTGTCGCCAGCCAGACCACTCAGGCCTCCAGCCAGGGAGTTTAATGGCTTTGGGGGTCAATACATGCCATCAGCCCTTCCTGACACTGCAAAACTACTGAGCTGAGCTCTGCTTCCTGCAACCAGCACAGCAAGTCTCACTCCCCGCCTCACTGGGGCTGCAGGAGCTGGCAGCACCTGTCTGCAATCTTGGAGGGGGCCGTGGGCAGAGGGGCTGCTGAGCCTCAAGGCACGAGCCTCAAATTTGTCCCAAGCCTCAAATGAAGGCTGTACTCCCAGAGAGAGGGCAGAGTGAGGAGCTGCTGCACCGGCTGCATTGCAGCCGCCCGTTTGAAGGTCACCTACAAGAAGGAAGCAGCGGCTGCTGTCTGAGGAGGACTGGCCCCCCGGCCCTGCTCAGCACCATCGTGGCAGGAGGCAGCTTCCTGCCCAGCCCACTAGCCAGGCACAGCCTGACAGCAGCCACAGCTGGCTCAGCCCTGCGGGAGACACCAGCCACAGGCGAGGCCAAGGGGCAAGCAAAGGCAGACCCTGCTGGCAGGGAGGGCGAGGACCGGGGCAGGATCCAGCCCTGCCCTTGCAGACACTGCAGCTCTGAGCTGCAGGTACAAGGTACGGGAACAAATCAGCCCCTGGGCCAGGAGGAGCTGCTGGGCCTGCATTTCCTTCTGCTGACAGCAGCGCTGCCGCAGGTACCAGCCATTTCCTTGCCAGCACGTGGAAAGCCTAAATAATGCCCCCACACCACAATTGATGGCTCAGCACCCCGGTTCTTTGGAGCCCAATGCAAATGGCAGACGAGGGTCTCGGGAAGATGGGAGCCTGTGAGGCTGACAGTGAAACACCACAGCATCCCTCCCGCCTTCTCCTGCCAGACCAAGACAATCAGCAGGAGCTGGGAGGCAGAGATCCAGCATCTCTGTTCAACTGTCCCTACTCCTGCCACCCCAAGGGCTCTGTGGCACCTCTTGACATCAGCTGGATCATCCCCAGCTGTTTGACCCCAGCAGACAGCAGGGCGGTCCACCAACACCATCATCACCTCCCAGTGTCCTTGGCCCTTCCCCAGGTCCCACCTCCCCCCCACCAGCAGCACAGACACAGAGACCCCAAAGAAAGACACAGAAACCCCAAAGAAACAGCACAGCTGGCCCATTCATGTTATTATCAAGGGACAAAAGGGGAGCTTTGATCCGTGTCCTGCTGCATCCCAGAAACATTCAATCTCCTCTGTGCTCTGATGGCTGAGAGAGGTGGGATCTGGGGCAGGTTTACTTCAAGGGTGTTAGAGAATCCTGCATCCCGGCTGCTCCACCAGCAGGGTGTCACCAGCACTGACAAAGGAAAACCTCGCTCTGCTCCAAGTCCAGGAGAGCAGGGGACCCAGCCCCCCGGGGCTGCTGTGGCAGAAAAGGTGGGTGGTCTGCACGGAGAGCAGTTCAGCCCTTGCACACTCAGCTCAGCATCAGAGCCACCTTCCTGCACGGCGCCGCGACCTGATGGCTTTGTTTTGCAGCCTCCTTGCTCCCAGCCCTGCTCCTTTGTCCTCCCGACTCACCTCCAGCACCGCATCCTCCCAGCAGCCCCGCTCTCACCAGCTGCACTGAGCGGGATGCTGCCTCACCCCCTCAAGGAAGGGGTGCGAGAGGGTTGGACCTCTCCCCCCTCTCTGGTTCCTCACCAGGACGGCTCCAGCCCCACTGCAGTGCTGCATAATCCAGTCACCTCCCTGCTGCGCTCCCCTTCCCAAGCAGCAGCCAGCCCAGGACCCCCGTGCTGGAAGGGACCTGAGGGATCGGGAGAGCCCAGCAGAAACCACTCCACCGCCGCCATGCCGCGGGGCACCCACCCCATCTCCAGGATGATGATAAAAGGCATCATCTCCAGAGAAATGCAGGATGGAGACGGGGAGGGTCCGGCCAGGAGGAAATCTCCACCCCCACGGTCGGCATTAACTCTCTGCCCGGGTCAGTGTCCTGGCACAGACACGCTATGTTGGCACAGCCCTCCCTGCCCCTGTGCAGCCACCCCAGCAGCGGCCGCAGCAGGGGCTGCCGTCAGTCCTGCAGCTCCCCCATCCTTCACAGCCAAAGCCTGGCCTCGACCCTCGGCCTCTCGAGAGGAGAATGGCAAAAAAATCCCCTCCGGCTGCTCCCAGGGCGAGCAGGATGGAGGGGCGGGGGGAGCTGGGGGTGTCGCGGGGCACACACACGCGTGCACACGCACACAGCCCTGCACATCCGCGGGCACACGCACACACACACAGCCCCACACCCACCCTCCATCGCTGCCGCTGCACCAGCAGCATCTTTTGTGCTCCCGCTCCGACCAGGCAGGGCGCGGGCAGAGCCCCGGCACGGTCCCCGCAGCCCCCGGCCCCGTTCCGCCGGGGGCACAGGGGACAGAGCGGGACGAGGCACGGCACGTCCGGCCGGGCGGGA
>VWZN01005887.1:35691-84042 GCA_013396955.1 Regulus satrapa | reverse complement strand
ACAGACCCACACGGACACACGGACACGCGGGCACAGCTCGCACTCTCGCCTGTTCACCCTCACAGCCGCCGGCCCTGCTGCCCTCGGCCGGGTCGGCGGCCCCGCTGCCGCTCCGCGCTCCTCTGGCCCGTAGCGGCTGTGCCCGCGCTGCTCCGGGCCCTTCCCCGCCTGCTCCGGACGGTGCCGCCTGGCGCCTTCCCGCTTCGCTCCGACACCTCCTTGGCTCCGCTGCATCCTGTCCCCTCTGGGGTGCTGGAGATGGCCATGGAGCAGCGGGGTACAGAGCAGGGACTGGGTCTGGCAACCCTTTGGGCTGTCCAAGGCCTGGTAGGAGCCTGTCCCAAGGGCCCATGGCAGGACAGGGTGGTGTCCAGGTGCCAGTACAGTCCCCAGCCAGCACAGTCCGTACTGCGGGGCTGGGCTCTGCACAGCCAGCTGGGCACCCAAGCAGCAGAGGGCAGTGCCCACAGAGCTGTGCCCACAGGGCTCCATCCTAGGAGCTGGTCTTGGGAGGCTGCTGAGGGAGACATCCAGAGGCCATCAGAGAGCAGGACTGGAGACAGACAAGCACTGGGGGAGAGCTGAGGGAGACCCTGTTTTGGCTTTCCTGAGTTGCATTCACACTGCTGGGGCTGATGGCAGCTGGACACAGACAAACCCTGGCTCCACAGAAGAAAGATCTTCCAGCACGTGTGGGACCTGCAGGGGACTCCCAGCTCTGCAGGCTGGCGTCAATGTCAGGGCAAAGAACAGTGGAGCAGAGGGCAAACTGAGGCACTCAGAGGCTCCTTTTGAGGAGTCCAGGCTGTATCCTGGGAGAGGGACAGCCCGGACACGCCAGCACTGGTGGCTTACAGCTGGTGGCAGATAGCTAGCGAGGCTATCTCAGCAGAGTCCAGCACCTGCTCTCTGTCTGCAGTCTGGGTCCCTTCACCCCATCGCTCGTGTTTGCTCCTCTCACGGCGCCAGCACCGTAGGCCACGCACACACGGGACTCTGCATCCTGTGGGAGCTCCTCAGTTCTGTTGGGATGTGTACCAGGACACCGTATGCTGGTACAAAACCATGGGAATGAGCAGGACATGGCCTGTCTGTCTTCCTGCAAGGATGTGAGGAGCTGGTATTCCTCTTCCTTTGTCCCATGTTTCAAGGACACCTGGTGCACGGTGCAGTTCCCACCCTGGGCTGCTGGTTTTCCTGAGACTGGACTCTTCCCCACTGAAGCTCCAGGCAGAGAGGGGCAGTGACTGTGCTGGGATGTTGCTCTCTGCCTACTCCCACCCACCCACATGCCAGCTGAAGCACAAATCACATCTGTCCCCCAGTTCAGCTAGGGCCAGCTTAAGAAAGACACAGCATGCACACAACACGGATGGAGCAAACCCTCCCCTGTGCAGCCCCAGACCGCAGGAGAGGCTGCAGAGGCCCCACCACCGTGATACTGTCCCCACCATACTGTCACCCTTTATGTTTAGAGTCTCCAGTGACCACCCACGTGTCTTGGCAAGCCATACATGCAGTCCTGCATGTCCCGAAACCCCCAGGAGACCACGACCACCCACCCCATAACAGGTCCTTGACCCCCCCTGGCAGAGCAGCTGCCGGAGCCCCTCCATCAGCGGGGGGTGTGTGAAGGGGTGTAGGTTCTGCTCCAGGGAAAAGAAGCAGGAGGAAGGGGTGCAGCAGTTTTCCCCACACCACTGGTCTCTGCTGGCTGTGGGGGAAGCTGCACTGCCATGGGCAGGCACCAGCCTGGCTCTGGTGCTCAGGCTGCAGATGGAGCTCAGGCACTTCGCTTGACTGAGTTAATAAAAGCCATGCTGGGCAGCAGGCTGGCTCATTGATCTGCTCCTCCCCTGGGACCAATCCATTCTCTGCATTTTAATATATATTATGTGATCAAGAGCCCCCCAGTTAGGCTGGGCTGGGGCCCTCGGGAGCCAGATCTCACCAAAGAGCTTGCCTGGGACATGGGGCTGCCCCAGTGCTCAGCTCCCCGATCCCATGGGACCACCGTGGAGCCCCTGGGCAACCCAGAGAGGAACTCGGCTGCTGCTCAGGACCAGCTCAGGCAGTGCTGGGAGCGCTGCAGGAACAGCTCCACACACTCCTGGCCCATGCCCCACCGAGCTGTGGGATGGATGCCATGGGCTGAACGAGACCTTCCCAGAGACTGGGATGGATGCCTGACCCCGAGCGGGCACTGATCCCGCAGTGTGGAGATAGTGAGGGGGCAGAAATGGCATCACAGTGTCCAACTCTCCTCTTGGCCAGCTCCAGGGCTGCTGTCCCAGCCTGAACATGCTTTCACACCTCTGCCCCATCCCCAGTGTCACACAGCTGGGACAGGGAGCCAAGAAGGCCCCAGGCCCCATTTTGCTGCCCAGCCCCTGGCCCATCTCCTCCTCACAGGCCAGGCTCATGGCTGCAGGCTCCAGCAGAGACATGAGGATGCAGGATCCAGCTGCTGGGATATCAGGAGATTCCCCAGAGCTTGGCAATCTCAAAAGGCCTGGACTGGAGGGTGCCACGTGAACTGCTGCCAGCTCTGGTTACACAAGGTCTTGTGGTCTCACATTTGCAGCCCCTCCCCTGGCTGTGCAGGCAGGGTGGCAGGGGAAGGAGGGGAGAGGCATCCAGAGTCACACAGCAGGAACACTTTAATGACCTGTCCAGCTCTTGCCAGACCCCACTGGAGCAGCATTGTCCTGTTCTGCACCACCATCCCAGAGAGCTGTCCCAAAAGTAATACCACAGCTGGCCACAGAACCTCAGGCAGCAGCAGGAACAGTGTGGCCCTGCTCCAGCCCCGCCGTGACAGGACCCTGGGCCACTGCAGGAGGAGCTCACAGGCGAGTGGCAGCGATGGTCTTTTGGGAGGGAGCTGCACCAAGCCCTGGGGTTCTCCCTGGTGGCACATCTGAGGTGTCCAGTGGGGCAGAGCCAGTTTTTGTGCCCTGCAGTGTTTCTCTTCCCTTCAGCAGCTCCACAGCTGCTTTCTCCACTTCATCCATCTCCAACTGGCTGCTGGCTGCCATCTCATCCCTGGTCACTGCCACGAACGATGAGTCACGGGCCAGAGCCCCGAGGCCCCCGGAGATCAGAGCCTGTGCAGGAGATGAGAGCACAGCCTGGGTGCTCAGCCTGGGGGGCTGCCCTGGCTGCAGGCACCCACCCACCCTCTCCTCCCTCCTGCCCTCTGTGCTGGCACATACCTGCTGTTTGCCCTTGTGGCTCAGCTTTGCCCCCCAGTCTCCCATCGTGGCACTAGCATGGTACCCCTGGAATTTCCTGCCATCCCTGCTGTTCCCTCTGCCAGGCTGTGCCCTTGCCTTACCTCCTGAATGAGGAAGGTGATGGCTGGGGTGGAGGATGTTCCTGGCTCACCAGTTTCTGTCTGTTGGAACCTTGAGCTGGATGCTGTTCCTGTCACAGTGCCATCCTCTCTGGGCAGCTGGGTGAGAGGAGCACAGAGCTGCAACATGTGCTGGGACACTGCCCAGGGAAGAACCTTTCTCATTTTAGTGTGGGGGCTGCAGGTTCAGTGCCTGGACAGGCAATTTCCTCCTGCTGGAGCTCGTGGGTCCAGGGCACCCCCAAAATGCGACCAGCAGGGCCATGTGAACAGAGAGCTGGGAACCAGCCCTGGCCCCCTGCCCTGGAACATGCTGGGCATGAGGCACTGTGGCCAGCAAAGGGAGCACGGGGGCAAATGTGATGCACCCCTTCTGTCTGCCCTGGCTCTGGAGGCAGATGGGGAGCCAGAGGAATGTGCTTCCAGCTGTTCCAGCTTCGAGGAGCTCCCCATGACTGCTACAGCAGCAGGGTGGGAGCCCAGCTCCATCTCCAGGCGGATGCAGAGAAAGCTCCAGCAAGGCTGGACTCACACAGTGAGCCCTGGTGAGTGGCTCCTTCCCAGCACTGCCTTTCCCAGGACGGTTCCCCCGTGTCCCCCACATTACATGTCCCCTCTGGACATGCACTGCCCCTTTTACCTGCTGGGGGAGGAGTGGCTCTGGTGAGGAGGGACCCCCAGAGGTGGCCCTTCGCCTCCTGCTCAGCCTCTCCATGGGTATGGGGCGGTTGTGCTCTGGGAGAGGGAAAGGCAGAGACATCAGATGGGTACAAGAGCAAGGACACCACTGCCAAACAGTGATGGGAACAGGCTCCCTAGACTGGGGGAAACAAAGGATTTAGGAATTCAACAGCAAAGTCCCAGTTTAAGGGAATTAACATGGTCTTGTGGCCCTGCTGCCCTGGGATGGCTGATGCTCCCCCAACCTGAGGCACAGTCTCCATGTTTCATCACCTCAAAGAGTAGGAGGGGAAAGGGTCTCCTGGAGCTCTCCTGAGAGCTCCTGCTGTGCTCAGTGCTCTCAACAAACCTCCAATTTATTGGAGCCCGCATCTCCTTCCACCCACCAACGTCAGACCCTTCCCCTGCCCTGGCCCCTGGTCCCAGTCCCCCAGAAGAAGAACAAAGCCCAGACTCACCCCACGCTGGGCGCCTGCGTGCTGCTGGCACCGTCTTCCTCAGCACCTCATCCTCATACTGCACCCTGGCAAGGGCAGGCAGCTGGGTCAGCCTGACTGGGGAGCACACGCTGAGCCCAGCTCCACCTGGGGCTGCAGCCCTCCCCACCTTCCCAGCCCAGACCTGTAGGGACAACTGGAACAGTTGGGGGGGAGACCCCAAGAAGCAGGACTAAGTACATCCTCTTACAGTGGTAATTTTTGTCCCTTCTCCCCATGCCCAGGCACTTGCTGGTGTCCCCAGCCTGGGCCTTGGCCCTCAGAGGTTGGCAGGTGAGGGGAAGGGAAGAGTCCTGCAATCCCTGGAGCCCTGCTGCCCATCTCCATTCTCCCGGCACTGAGAGGATGGAGCGATGGGATGGGAGCCCCGGGTGGGCCAGGACAGCCCCAGAGCTGGCAGTGGCCTGGCCAGCACTGCCCTCCTTGCCTGCACACCGAGGCTGACCGCCCTTACCCCTCCAGCCAGCTGCTGCTGTTGGCGTTGTTGATGTTGGTGTTGCCTTCCTGGGGGAAGTCATCGAGGAACACGGGAGAGTCGAGGTCCTCACTGCCCACCTCAGTGAACTGCAGGGGCCTCTGGCTGGCCACCTGGGGCTGCAGCGGGCTGCTGGGCTCCATGAAGCTGTCCACCTGGCCAAACAGGCCACCTGTTCTCTGCAACCAACAGGGAGGCCATCAGGGGAAGCCTGGAGCTCCAGGCTGCTCCGGGGCCATTCCCCTGTAGAAACAGTGATGGCTCTGCTCAGGTCCCAAAAGCTGCTCAGGTGGGGAAACTGAGGCACTGAGGGCTGATGGCCATGCAGCAGCACTGGGATAAGCCAGCCCATGGCAAATCCTGCCACCTCTGTGGGACAGCTTGAGGTGGTGGCACCTCTGGACACAGAAGGAGGACAATTCTGGACACAATTCTGCAACCCCACAGCTGCCCAGGCTGTCTCTGAGACTCCCAGGGAGTGGGAAGGGAATCAGTTCCTGTGACACCAGAGCTTGGCCAGAAGGTGTGAGTGGGAACCTCCAGACCAGCAGGTACATATCCAGCACAGCTCTGCCAGGCACATGGGCTGGGTCCTTCCACAGAGGGGAAACTGAGGCAGAGAGCAGCTTGCCCAAGATGACACAACCAGGATGTGCTGATGCTCACAGAGAGGAAAGAAGTGCTGCTCATCCTTGTGGCACACACCCTGCAGACTGCCCCGGCGCCAGCAGCCAAGCTGACCCACCACCACCACTCTAAAATCAGCAAACTGTGCTGTGCCCTGAGGGCTGAGCTCACCCTGTATATCCCTTCCTCCATGGCAGCCTCCACCATGGCTCTTTCCAGCTCCTCCTCTGCAGTCAAGTCCCCAGAAATGGCCCGATGGATTTCGGGAGCAGCTTCTTCTTCAATGCTCCTCAGCCCAGCCTGGAGGGGACAGGAGGGCAGGGCTGATGTGGCTGTGTCCCACCACCCCTCACCTTGGTCTTTGGAGAGGGAAAGATGATGAGGCACACTCCCCCTGCCAAGGACAGGCCACGGGCCCCCCCTGCAGCTGGCTGGCCCTGTGCTTGGGGGCACTGCTCCTGAGCTCCTGCTGCCCCACAGCTGACCCGCAGTTTCTGGGCTCATTCCCACAACAGGGAATGCCAGGAGCAGCCTGATGGAGGGTTGGGCTGGTGATAGCCAAGGGCAGGCTGAACCTCTGTCCCTGAGCTGGGACCTGGCTCTTTCCCTTGCTTTGCACCTTTGGGACCTGGTCTTTTATCTCTACAGGTGATTTCCTCCCTACAAAGTCAGGAGAGGCTAGGGACATCCCAGCCTTCTGGCCAGGCACAGAAATCCTCTGCCAGGACCCCTTGGCCCTGCTGCTCTGACTGCAGTGGTCCCGCTCAAAGTCAGCCCCGCTGACCCCCCCTCTACCTGATGCTCTGAGAGAACACAGAGAACACCAAGCACTGGAGCTATGCAGACACTGCTAAGGGGAAAAGAGGGAGAAGCCTGGGATTGGAGCAGAGCAGGTGGGTAAGGCCTTGGATGAGCAGCATTTGGCACAGACAGTGGTCTGTGGTGGGAGTTTCCAGGTCTTAAAACTACTTGGTGAGGCAGCAGATCCTGCCAAGCCCTGTCTACAACTGGAGTCAGCGGAGCAGAGAGTCAAACCCCTCCTTTGCCCTCTGAGTCACCTGCACCCCGGACACCAAGGTCACACTCAGAGCTGGGACTCATGGCCAGTTCAGTGCTGGCTCATTTGGGGCACCTCACTTGCAGAGGCCTGAGGCACAGGGGTCCCTGCAGCTCTCTGAGTCACCCTGCACCTCCCCAGGCTGGGGGAAGCCTCCTCCCTGACCTGCAGAACTCCCTGCCTGCCTCCAGGAGGAATCTCCCCCCCAGCACCACCCACACACCAACCTGGATCTCCACAGTGTTTTTCTTGGGCCGGTACCCATAATATTCCTCCTGGCGCTTCATGAACTTCCTGAAATGTTCTTGGATCAGGAAAGTAGCGTAGAATTTGCCCACTGTCACCTCATCATCTGGAAGGAGGAAACCAACATGATGATTCTGCCTGTCAGAGGATCCCAAGTGGCTGGAGCAGTGAGACCCTGGCCAGGAGCTGCTCTGTCCCTCTGGAAGTGCCAGCTGCTGACATACCTCCAATAGGGGGGATGACCTGGTCCAAAAGCTTCATACTCGTTCGCTTCCAGATTTTTTTGATAATAGCTCTGAGCTCCTCATTGGCCTGCTCAAAATTACCTGTGAGGAAAGCGAGCAGGACAGAGCAGTTCATTCCCAGGGATGTGAACAGGAGTGAAGACAAAGCAGTGAACACCTGGCCAATCTCCTGGAGGGTGTGACAGCTCCTCGCTGTCTCCCCACCCAACAAAAATGATCTTATTAAGAGCGAGGTTTTGATTTTAGCCAGAATACTTTACAGATTTTGACCTCCTCCCCTTTGGTGCGCCCACAGAGTTCACCATTCCTGAAATCCCAGTCTGTCTCCGAGATCTCCTGTGCTTCTCCCAGGCTGCCATGCACCCACTCCAGCCAGAGAAAAGCACCATGCCACACTGCTGGAAGACTGATCCCTGGAGCCCATCACTGCCTGGCCTCGGCTCCTGCCTCAGCTGCCTTCCCAGCCCAGCCCCGAGCTGCTCCCAGCACAGCCCACAGCAAAGCGCAGCAAACGGTGCTGCTGCCAAGGAGGGGGGTGAAAGCTCCTTCCCAGCACAGCTAAATTCAAAGAGCTGGAGCAGCCCCACTCCTAAGCTGTGCAGGGTGGCACCAGTTCACTGCTCAGGGCTGCAACTCGTGGGCCATCAGCTCATAAATCCTCCAGGCTCAGGCTGAGCAGCGCCGTGCAGGCTCCAAAGAGATGGGTAATAAGAACAGAGCTGAGGGGTTGTCCACAGGGTCTGATCCCACAGACAAGTGCCCTGAGATCCCTGGCTGGTGGGGGAATGGTGTGCAACCCACAGCCAGCACCACGAGGACGGTCCCCTGTCAGGCTGCAGAGGCAGACAAGGTCACTGCTCACCTTCTGTCTTGATCTTGAGCGCTGTCCTCACCAGGGCAAAGAGGGTGGCGTTGAAGGTGACGGTGCCGTCGCTGTTCAGGGGCATGTTCATGCACACCAGGCGCTGCACAGCAAACCAGCCCGTGACCCAGCTGGCAGAGCAGGCTGGCAGCCCCCAGCACAGTGCCTGTCCTGGCCAGAGCCTCTGCTGGGGCACGGAGCCCTCCCAGCCCTGCCCTGGCCCCAGGGCTCTGCCTCATTCCTGGCACCACAATCGCCAGAGGTAGAGACATCCCTAATCCCAGCCAGGGGTCTGAACCAGAGCAAGTGATGGCTAGAGCTAGGGGAAATAACCTACAGGGCTACACGGGAGAAAATCATGGAATCACAGAATTGTTGAGGTCAGAAAAGGTCTGTAAGATCACCAGGTCTAACCATTCCCCCAGCTCTGCCAAGGCCACCAGAAAAACCAGGTACACAAGCACCACACCCACAAGGCTTTAAAATCCCTCCAGGGTGGTAACCCAGGACTGCCCTGGACAGCCTGTCCCAGGGCCTAACCAATCTTTGTGTGAAAAAAGTTTCCCTAATATCCATACGAAACCTCTCATGGCACAACTTGAGACTGCTTCCTCTTGTACTGTCACTTATTACTTAAGAGAAGAGATTGACTCCCACTTGGCTTCAGCCTCCTGTCAGGGAGTTGTAGAGAGCAAGAAGGTCCTCTCTGAGCCTCCTCCTCTCCAGGCTGAATCCCCCCAGCTGCTTTCAGAGAGACAGGAGTCATTTTCCATTGCACTGCCCACTCCAAAACATGGTCCAGGCTGCTGTGAGGAATCTGGGTATCAAATCTCCTAATGCATTTGCCCAAAACCAGTGCCTGAGCTCCTGCCCATGAATGTTACACATGAGCCTCACACAGGCCCTGGATTTGTTCAGGATGAGCCAAGCCAGGAGAAGTGTATTTCTGCTAAAAATGTTGGGGTTTCCTTCTCCCTAAGCACTATCAGCTCTTGGAAACAAGTTCTGCAGCCCAGCTGACATGGCCACATGCTCAGGCCCTGCAGTGCCCCCCTGCACCAGCTGCAGTGTGGCCTGGAAGTCCCTGTAAGGAGAGCTCTGGGCAGAGCCAGCCCGTGCCTGCCACACCTTCAAAGCAGGAGGTGAGCACAGGTAAGGCCTGATCTTCAGGAGCCTGAACCAGGCTCTGTGCAGGTCAGCAGCACCTCTCCAGCCCTCTGAATACACCCCTTCATCAAAAAGGAGAGGTCAGAGCAGAGTAAAGCCATGGCACTGGAAGCTGGCTGGACTGTCACTCAGCCTGCTGAGGACACAGTGGCAGCTTGGGGAAGGTGTCCCCGTGCTCACACACCTTGTCACCCCCTTGACTCTTACCTTACAAGCTACACGGTGTGGGCAGAACTTCCCAAAGCCCAGGGGAGGGTTGATACGCCTCAGGAGAGTCACCACATCCAAGTGTTTGATTCTTCCCCTGCAAAGCAAACACAGCAGCCCAGCAGTGAGGCAGCAGACCTGCTCCACAGCAGCTTGGGGAGCTGCCCTGGGGGCTGATCCCTGGGATCTGCCCCGTGCTTCTGTGCTGGGCAAATCCCTACTCTGCCCTCTGCTCCTCCTGGGGAAAGCGGCTGCTCCTGTGGCACTGGGGAGCAGGTAAAGGTCAGCAGTGGCACAGGAGGTGTTGGCAGCCTCACCACAGCTGGATGAAGAGGGAACTGAAAGTCTAATGTTCCCAAATATCTGGATGGCTTTTATCAGACCTGGCAAGTCCACATCCACCTCTGAGATGCTGTCTCCCACTCCCTGGAACAGCCTCCCCATACTCACTTGGCCTCGGGGTCGTACTCAGCCCAGATCCGCTTGAACTCGTCCAGGTGATGGGGCCCGAGGATGGACCAGTCCCGTGTCAGGTAGTCAAAGTTGTCCATGATGACAGCCACGAACAGGTTAATGATCTGAGGGCAGAGGAATGGATTTCTCCCCATTAGGGTAGAGAGACTGGCACTATAAAAGCATGGGCAGATGTGTTCTGGAGCAGAAGGGGCTTGGGATCTCCTGGAATCAGAGGATGCTGAGTGAGGGTCTTCCCGTGCAGAGAGAAGCCTCCCGCTCAAGCCAGTCACGTGAAAGGACAAGCACAGCAGCATCTTGTCCCTCTCCACCCTTGCCAAGGCCAACACAAACACCTCTGGGAGGCAGCAGAGGGAGGCTGTGGGGATCCTGGGTCAGTGCAGTGTCAGTTTGCAGCGTGCCTGGCTGTGGGTCCCCTGGAGGAGCTGCTGTGGGCTCACCCCATGAGACCCGCCACCAACAACACCTGGGCTGCCCAGGCAGGGCAGGGGTGCCAAAGGGAGCAGCGTACCAGGAAGGCACAGAGCATGTAGAAGCTGATGAAATAGAAGTAGGCAAAGCCGGTGCCACAGGTGAACTCCTCGCCCTCGGCATAGTCGGACTCGGGGTCGCAGCGCCGGCCGTAGCTGCAGTCCAGCAGGATCTCCTGCCAGGCCTCACCGGTGGCACACCTGGCAACAGAGGACACCTGCTGGACCCTGCCTGTTCTGGGCATGCAGGGAGGGCTGAGGCCAGTCCAGCACATGGGGGAAGGGGAAGCTGCTGGGGAAGGAGCAGTCAGGATTCTGGGCTTGCTGCTATAGGGCCACTGAAAGCTTCAAAAAGTGTCTGGAGTCAAGGGAAGCCTTGGGCTGAGCTGCTTCCCATGAGTTTCCTCACAATTCACAAATTAGAATCCAGTCTGGGAAGGAAATATTAAGAACAGCGACCCCAAAACACCCCTCTCTCCACAGCCCAGCCACACCAAGTAAACCCTGAAATGCTCACACTGCTGCAGGAGTTCTTTCTGTGGAACAAAAAAAAAAATCAGCTACTGAAATGTTGGGCCTTCCTCACTCCAAGATGGGCATTTCCACAGGCCCAGAGCCCAGCTCCTGTCTGCAGCTGCTTACAGACAGGACAAGACTGACCTGAAGAGCAGCAGCACAGCCTGTGGAAAGGTCTGGAAGTTGTTGTTTCGGTTGATCTGGGTCCCGTCCACCATGGCAATCTTCCCAAACATCTGTAAACCACAGTGAGAGGTCTCCAGTGTGCCATCATCCTTTCTCTGGCACCAACCATCCTCCAGAGCACCTCTGGTGCCTGAGCTCCACTTCCTCTTGTTTATTTGGCTTTAGGCATCCCCAAAAGAGATTGAGATTGGGGTGTGGGTGCTCTGGGGCTTAGAAGCTACTTGGACATTCCTGCCAGCGCTGAAAACATCCCTGACTACAGCTGTGTTTCATCTGGGCCAAGGAGACAAGGTCTCCTGAACGAGCACAGCTTCTGTGTGTCTAGGTTGTGCCACTGACTCCCAAAGTTCTCTTTGCCAGGTGCCTCAGCTGCCTTGGCTGGAGCCCAGGGACAGGCTGCTGGAGTGGCAAACATCCTTGCAGACCAGGGTAAACAGGTCCCACTGATGCCTTGAGTTTTAGCTTTTATATTTTCCAGACTCTGTACTGCATTGGTGTGTGACTCTGAACTTCACACGAAGTGTGAGCAAGCTCTCCTCCCAGCTCAGTCACACACAACAATTCTTTTCCAGCCCCAGAACCAAGGACACCACTGCAGCTTCAAGCCCAAAAAGTGCAAACAGCAGCAAATTGAGGAGAGCAACCTGGGAGGGTGGGACTGCATCACCTGGAGCTGGAACTCGACAATGAACCCAAGATGGAAATGGACCAAAACTTATAAAACTATGAGAACTCGTGACCCATTGTCCATCTTGGGTGGAGCCACGGCCGGGCTCTTGTACTGCCCAAGGCGTGTCCTGTGAAGCCTTCTAATAAATCCCTCCTTTATTCCTTCAACACTGGCTAGCTTCCATTCCAGGTACCCTCTTTAGGTATCACCATCATCAGCAAAGTCCCAGAGATGGCCTAACAGAGGAACCAATCCCTCCCTGTCCCACCTCCCCAGGTGCCATCAGGCTCAGGGCATCTGATGAAGACCAATTCCCACCCTCTGGCCCTGTGCCCCTCACCTGCATCCCAATCACAGCATAGATGAAGAAAAGCATCACAATCAGCAGGGCCACGTACGGCAGAGCCTGTGACAAAAGGACCATGGTTTGTGTGAGACACAACCCAGGGGCAGGGTGCTGGCTCTGCAGGGGCTGCAGCAGGAGCGTCTGTCCCTGCGTGGGGAGGGGACAGCTCACCTGCTCCTCTCACCCCCTCCTGCTGGCCCCTCCTCTGTGGGTCTCACACATGGGAGGCTGATGTCACCTCCCACAGGAGCACTGGTCTCTGGGACAGATGCTCAGCACACCCTAGGGCTGTGGGAGCTGCCAGGTCAGGCTGGGAGCTGATGCTGCAGCATCCTGGTATACCAGGATATCACATACCCACCAGGATACAGCCACCAGGATAAACGGGCCCAGACAGGCACTGCTGGCACCTGGCCCAGCTCTGACACTCAGTGCTGCCAGCCAGGGAGTCCCACACACCTTCCCACCCACGTGGGCAATGTTCTACACACCACAGGCCCCCGGCCCAACCTGAGGTCAGCATGGAGCCTTCTCCTCTGCCTGGTGGGGACAGGCAGCTGATTCTACCAGCCCTGGGAATTTGTGTGTCCAGGAGGAGAGCACTACTCCTGACAGACCTGAAAGGATTTGATGAAGGTCCACAGGAGGGTCCTGACACCTTCCCCCCGGCTCAGCAGCTTCACCAGACGCATCACGCGGAACAGCCGGAAAAAAGTGATGGAGACGCGGGAGTTGTCATCAGGGTCCTGCAGGCAGAGCACAACAGCTGCAGCACAGACAGTGCTGAAGCCTCCAGGCAGGGGGGTCCAGGTCCTGGGGGGAGGAAGGCTAATGGGATCCCACCCCCAGGCACCAGTCATGATGCCTTTGCCTGCACAAGGACCAGACTGCAAAGATGTGCTGGCTCTTCCCTCTGGCACTTCTCCCCCAGCCTTCCCAAGGATCTCATCTCCCCAGGCCCCCATGCTCCCACTTTTGACAGTGGGACAATGCAGGAAGGAAGGCACGCTGCCACAGGGACTGGGAGAGCTGTGAGGGTCACGGGGCCACCACAGACAGGCTTAGTCCCAGCAGGGTCTTGCCCAGCATGTCCTGTATTTGCAGGAGGGTGTAGGATGGGCACCAGGCACAGGAAGGGCTAATGACAGCTGTTCAAGCAGAGAAGGGCTGTTTTGAGTCTTACAGCAGGGCTTTACCCAAAGGAGGACTGAAGAGAGGTGTCTCTGCGGGGTGCTGCCCAGTGTCACCTGGCCATGCAGTGATGTGGGCATCCCCCTTGAAGGGGTGAACAGCCAGGTGTTCAGGGCAGAGTGGGCAGGCAGGAGGTGAGGCAAGAGGCACAGCTCCTGGCCTGAAAGGGCCGGGTTTTGCCTGGAAGCACCTAACAGTGGTGGCTGGAGATGCTGGGGGCTGGGCCCCTGTGCCCTCGACAGCCCCAGCATGGCACAGCCCCTCAGCCTCTGCCACCAGGAGCCATGAACGGACCCTCCAGGCACTGCCCACCCGGGCTCCATCACTGCTTGGGATGCTCTTCCCACTGCCCCCTTAGCCTACCAGCCTTTACTGCTGCCACTGGATCCCTCTCACTCCCATCCCCCAGACCACTCACTCCCAGCTATTTCAGAGCAACAAAATCCAGCTGTAAATAGCCCTCCCAGCAGCTCCACCTTCCGCAGTATCAACACTTCTGAGTTCCCAGGGCTGCACTGAAAAACTCCATCTCCTCTCCCACCTTTTCCTTCTGCCTCTCACTCTCCTGGAGCCTCGTGCCCATCCAGTGAGTGCAGTGGTCAGGAACACCCCCTGAGCCCCAGTGCACCCATCAGCACCCCTGGGATCTGGGCAGTGTCCTGTGGAGAGCAGCTGGCACTCGGCAGCTGCCAGCACCAGGGCCCTGGGAAGAGGCTCTGGCCCGTGGTACCCTGCACTCAGCTCCCCCACATTTTCAGGACACCCCAGGACACCCCATTGCCACCCTTGGTGGTCTTCAGCCACCAGAGCAGGGCTGGGCCCACTCAGCCCACCAGGACACTGGGCTGCAGCCAGGGGACACAGCCGGCCCTGGGGGAAGGCACAGGGCAGGGATCGCCCCTCTCCATTTCTCTGGCTGCCAGAGGCTGCCTCCCTTCAGGCCTTGGGCAGCCAGGCTGATGGGCAGGAGCAGCAAGGCCACTTTTCCTGCCCTACAGCTGGAAGGGCCCTCCCATAGGGCAGTTCCAGGGCATGGGATGGTGAAGGGCCGGGCTGGGCTCCCAGGTGGGCCCAGGAGGGTGGGAAGGGCTGTGCCTGTGTGTGGTAACTCAGCGAGGGCAGAGCCACACCCCAGAGAGAACAGCTGGGTCTGGAGGGCCTCAGTGGCATGCAGGGCACACACAAACACTGGCCACAGGCCGGGGGGAGCGGGCTGCACGGCAGGCACATGCAGGTGATATTTACAGTGCTATCACAGCCTCCGCCCAGGCAGTACAATCCACCACTGGGTGCGAGAATGGTCTGTCAGGAGAACAAGAGAGTCAGCACAAGAGAGGCAGGGAGGTGACACAGATAACACAGACACAGAACAAAGAGTAAGATGGAAACTGGGGAGGAGGGGCAGAGGGAAAGGCAGGCAGAGCCCCACCGTGCCTTAGGCTCAGGGACAAGGTGATGTGAGTGTTGATAGGCAGAGGCAGCAGCTGGGCGAGCAAGGAACCACACAGACCACGAGGGACTCACCCACCCGTGCCCTGCTGCACTTCACCTGCCGTGAGGCCCTCAAGGGGCAGGGCTGTGCCCAGGAAAGCTGGGCCAAGCCTCAGTCATGCTGCTGCCCACCATGGTCAGGCCCAGGGATCTGGAGGCCAGCTGATCTCTTCAGCCAACTCAGGACCTCTCTGCAGCAAGCTGGGCTGCTCCCAGCATGGCAGCTCGGACAAAACTGGTGCCCTTTGCTGGGAGGGAGCACCAAGACTGGCAGCCCCGGGGTGGGCAGGGGCAAACCCCCCGAGGCGCCTCCAAGCCAGTCAGACACACTCCTCCTGTCTTCAGAGAGCCTGGCACACGCTGGGAGACTCCACGTCAACCCTTGGCTCTCGGAGGGGTGGTGCAGCCCTATGTCCCTGCACAGCCCAGGCTCGATCCAGGGGTCCCAGCCAGCAATTGGGTTGGGGAGGTTGCAGGGGTTGGGCCTTGCCAAGGGGCTGAGCTTCCAGAACAGTGACAGGGGCAGCAGGAGAAATCCAGCCTCCTGCATTTCAGAGCCCAGGGAAGCACTGCCAGTGGGATTCCCATCCCTGCTTCCCTCAAACCCCTCAATACCTCCCAGGATCTGGGAGAACTCAGACAGGGACTGGAGAGCCATGGGGAGAGAGAGGAGAGGGAGAGGGAGAGAGGGAGAGGGAGAGCATCCCCCTGCAGAGCTGGATGCCATCCCAGCACTCCTGCCTCATCCCAGGGCAGTGCAGCCTTGGGTGGGGACAGTGCTGTGCCCCAGCCCTGGACACTTACGTCAATCTCGCTGAGGATGACATCAATGATGCTGCCAATCACTATGAGGAAGTCAAAGACATTCCATGGGTCTCCGAAGTAGCCCTGTCAGGGAGGAGCCACAGAAGAGGGAACATGCAAAGGTGTAAGTCAAGGAGGAGGCAGAGGTTGGAGCCCAGAGGAAGGGATACAAGAGGGTTCTTCAGTGAGTCTGACCCTCAGAAGAAGAGCTTGCACCCTCTGCTCAATTATTTGGTCTTGTCTTGCCATGGAGTGAAATGAGGAGGGTGGATCAGGATGGCTGGAGCTATGACCCCACTATGGACATGACACTGAGGATGGGAATAATGGCCAACTGTCTGGGTGGGATTTGGCTAGCAAGGACCCTGACAAGCAACAGTCCCTGCAGAAACTCCAAGGTCCTGTGCTGGGGGGTCCCTAAGGGTCTTGCAAGGAGAAGTTCTCTGGAGCTGCAGGGCTAGGGGTGCTTGTACTCAAGAGATGCCCAATTCAGGACATATTGACCCCCTGGCATGGCCGGCTCTCCATGCTGATCATGCTCTTCTCTCACCTTGGCTTTAAAGGCCATGAGCTTGAGGACCATCTCCAGGGTGAAGAGGATTGTGAAGGCCACGTTGAGGATGTCTGAGATGTGGTTCATTTCTGCAGACTGGTTGTAATGCTGAGGAAAAGGCAGAAGGGGCCATTAGCAGATGGCAGATCCAGCCTCCACTGTGAGCTCAGAGATGTGCGCTGGATGCAGGGCCCCTCCCCACAGCCAGGCCTATGGCTCAGCAAAAAGGAAATTCCCCCCTGCAGCCCCTTCTCTGGGCTCCCTACATCCCACCAGTCCCATTTTGCCCCATCATACCATAAATCCCCCCGATCCATCCTCTCAATCCTCGATCTTGGGGATCGCAGGGCTGAGCCAGCCTGTGCACCCACAGACACCCTCCAGCCCCCTGTGTGCTCACCTGCATGCCCAGGCAGATGGTGTTCAGCAGGATCAGGAAGAACATGAGGTACTCGAAGTAGGAGGAGGTGACCACGTACCAGATCTGGTACTGGTAGGGGTTCTTGGGGATGTAGCGGCGCAGCGGGCGAGCCTTCAGCGCGTACTGCACGCACTGGCGCTGGGGAGGGAGGGAGGGAGGGCAGCTGTGACCCCACTGCAGGGCACACAGCCCTGCCAGCAACACTGCACATCCCCACAGAGCTGGAGTGCCCTTCTCGCCCAGCCCAACCCCACGGGCTGGGTACAGCAGTGGGTCATGAAAGCGCTGTGCTTCCTGTAAAAACACCCCAGAGCACTGCCCGGGCTGCAGGGCAGCTGTGCCAGGGCTGTGCTCTGTGCCAGCTCTGAACCAGCTGGGGCCCTGCTCTTCATCTCTCCACACCCACCCTGCCCAGGCACAGCTCTGCTGCTCATGGGCCGTGCAGGGACTGAGACAATTCCATCATCCCAGGGGAAATGCTGCCCCCAGGGANGGGGGGGGGGGGGGGGGGGGGGGGAGGTTTACATTTTCCATTTCAAAGGGAGGCTCCTGCCTTCTTTAGCAGACACCTTTGTCTTTTAAAACCAAGACAGCACCCACATGGGACAAGCTTCCAAAGTCATCTTTTGCCTCCAGAGATGGTCACGCAGCCCTTGGCCCGACCCTTCCAGCCCAGAGCCTGCCTGCTTGTCCCAGCATTTCCCCAGGGTCTCTTAGAGCGCTCTGAAGACACCACATGAACCAGGTGAGATGGCTGCCCAGGCAGCCCAGGACCATCTCTGCTGGGTTTCTGGGTGGTTCACATCACCCTGGCTCTCCCAGCTCAACCTGCCCGTGCTGCCTCAGTGCATGAGCATGACAGCACTCCGGGGCCAGCAGCTGCCCCCGTCCAGTGTCCTCCCCAGCAAGTCCCACAACCTCTGCCAATGCCTCTGCTGCTTTCAGCCTTGCTGTCCCCAACCAGAATGACAGCATGGCAGCACCACAGAAGGGCTGGCAGCAGAATGTACCTCTGGAGATGGTCTAGTCACAGTTTCCTGCTCAAAGCAGGGCCAACTGGAGCATGCTGCCCAGGACAGCTGGCTTTTGAGCAGCTCCAAAGATGGAGGCTTCACAGCCTCTCTGGGCAACTTGTTCCAGTGCTTGACCACCATCACCACTAAAAGGGGGGTTTTAAAATGTTTAAATTGAATCTCTTGTTTCCTTCAGTTTGTGTCCATTGCATTTTTTCTGTCACTGGACACAACTGGAAAGAGCCTGGCTCAGTCTCCTCTATGTCTTCCCATTGGTGTTTATACCCATAGGTCAGATCCCTATGAGCCTTCTCTTCTCAGCACCAGACTTGACTCCCAGACCCTCCTTAGATGGTCCAGACCCTCCATCATCTTGGTGGCCCTTTTCTGGACTCACTCCAGTACATCCATGCTGCTTTTGTACTGGGGAACTGGGCATAACCCTTTGCTCCAGCTCACTCTGGGCACCCGACCTGTCCAGGCCCACTCCCTGCTTCTGGGAGTTTCTCCTCTGCCCTTCCCTTGTTTTGTGCTAGAATGGGTCCAGCTGGCTGTGCCCCAGCAGCAAACAGACCTGGGGCAGGTTCAACTCATCCGTGCCAGCAGTGTCACCACAAAGAAGGGCTGATCCAAATCAGCCAGCCCCAGCAGTGCCTGATCCAGGGCTGGTGCTCCTTGTCCTGCTCCAGCAGTCCCATTACCTGATTCTTGTCCAGCTCACAGTTCTTGTACTCATTCTCCCCTTGCTCCTGGAAGGTGACGATGACAAAGCCCACAAAGATGTTCATCATGAAGAAAGCAATGAGGATGATGTAGATGATGAAGAACATTGCAATCTCCACCCGGTAGTTGTAGATAGGGCCTGCATCCTCAGCATTGGTGTCAATGGCCATGTACAGCAGCCTACAGGAGGAAAATCGAGGCAACAGAAATCCTAACTGGCTTGGAAAGACCATGTGTCCTCTTGAAGGTTACAGAGAGCTTTGGGGACATCCAACAGCAGTGGGACAGGGCTGCTTGGGTAACATTGTCAGCTCCACAGCCACTGCCAGGGTGCCTGGTCCTGCTTCTCAGCCTGGATAGCTGTTCCTCCTTTGCCCTGGCCAAGGCCCATGGCAGTGCCCTGCTCCCAGCACTGACCTTCCCCCGGCAGAGACTCACTCTGGCCAGCCCTCGAAGGTGGAGACGGTGAAAAGCGACATCATGGCTGAGAAGACGTTGTCGAAGTGGAAGTCGCTGTGCAGCCAGACACGCTTCTGGACCTCAATCTGCGTGGGGTCTGCGTCCACATAGTTGATGAACTGACCCCTGAGAACAGAGCCACACCTCAGCTCTGCTTTCTGCATGCAACATGCCCATGCAGGAACACAAGCATTCCCACCACACTCCCCTGCTCCCATCCCTGGCCAGTGCCCAGCTGGGAGCTGCAGAGAGCTCTTACCTGCACTCCTTCTCCGTCAGCTTGGATGGGTCTGTGCACCAGTAGAACTTACCCTGCATTCAACAGAGACCAGAAGTGGCCATGGTGTTGCTTTCCCTTCAGAAGCCCTGGGGAGTTTTGACTTTTTCCCAGCCCTCAGTCAGTGCTCCCCTCACCACCTCCGTGCAGACTCTGGCCCTGGCCTCCCACCATCACTGGCCTCCCCACTGTGCCTGCCAACACAACCCAGCTCACAAGGCATTTCCAGAGTCATGGCAGACCTGCCCCCGGTTCAATCCCAGGCTGAGATCAAGAAACGCTGCCTGGTGTGGGAACAAACCTTCCAGGGCTCTGAGCTGGGGCCTACCTAGCTCACCCCATCTGGGAAAAGCTATTGGAAAATAGGGAAGAAAGCATTACCAGAGAATTAGCTAAAAGCTAAGATATGGTGACAGGTCTGCTCAGCCTGCTGGGTGTGCTGAAAGCTCTTCCCACATCAGCTCAGAATTTAACTCAGTTATTTGAACAAAACTGAGCTCAGCTAGGGCCGGTTCCACCTTAGAGCAGCCAAGGCCCAGAGAGCAGGAGCGGTGCTGTGAGAGAGGAAACCCTTCACAAGCAAAGCACAGAGGAAATGAGTCAGAAGTGCCTGCTGCCCTAGAAAGAGGAAACTGAGGCATGAAGGGAGGTGAGGCAGTCGTCTCCTTTGCAGGTGCTTTCTGGAGCTGGCAGTACCCTGGGTGCCTCCTGCCCTCCTCCCGCAGAGCACAGAGCCCGTGCTGACCCCTGCACAGTGATGGCCAGGAGGTGCTCGAGAAGGCCCCTCCAGCCCAGCCGAGACACTGCTCACCTTGAAGAGCTGAACCCCGATGCAGGCAAACATGAACTGCAGCAGTGTGGTGACAACCACAATGTTACCAATGGTCTTGATGGCCACGAACACGCACTGGACCACGTGCTGCAGAGGCGAAGGACAGCGCAGATGTGACCACAGCTGGGGCAAGCCCCTGTTCTGTATCCCACATCTCCCTCGGGTTCTGCTGAGAGCAGAGGGATTGGGCAGACCCCTTCCACAGATGGGTAGTGGGAATTGGAGCAGGGCACGGTGCCTGCCACATGAGCTCCTGGTAGAACAGCCACGGGAGCAGGTCCCCCCGTGCCAGCCTCTCACTTACCTTCAGCCCCTTCGCCCTGTTAATGGCTCGCAGAGGCCTCAGCACCCTCAGCACCCGCAGGATCTTCACCACAGAGATGGTACTGGACCTGGGGAGGACAGCATCGCTGAGGTGGGGCCATTTCCCTGGCACAACCCCACCAAGCAGCCAAGGAGGGCAGGCTGGGGCCAGCAGTGAGGGACAAGGGATGGCAGAGAAACGCAGGTGTCACCAGCCATCACCCCACGTAAGGCCAAGTGACACTGGCAGCTGGAGAAAGTGGATCCAAACTGAAGTTTTACCCACAGAAGTTTGACAATCAAGGAGGGTCCTTTGACCTTCTTAACATGGGCAAACTGGGCTGGCCGCTCCTTCTCCACCCACCATCCCCAGCTGCCCCAGCAGCCTGAACAGCCTATGCCCGCTCTGTGGCACATGGAGGTGCTTACTCAATTCCCATGGAGATGAGGGAGACAGCGACCACCAGTAAGTCGAGGATATTGAAGGAGTTCCTGCAGAAGGAGCCTTTGTGCAGGAAAGCGCCATAGGTTGTCATCTGGGGAGCAGAAGGAGTTAGGAAAGAGACTGGGCAGGGCTCAGGGCATGGTTCCTCCAGAGGGGGAAGGGTGGACAAGGCACGAGGGAATTCTCACAGCTCCATGGCCTGGGGACTGAAGTAGCACCCCTTGTCCCTCCCTGAATAATCCCTGGATTATTATCCCAGGATAATTCCCTGGGGAAGGCAGGGGCGCCCTTCACAACCAAGATAAAAGACCAAGGGCTGCTTTTCCTCTGGGATGGTGCTGGACGTTTATTTTTGGCTGGGATCCAGGAGGGAAAAAGAAAGAGGAGAAACTTTCCTGGGTACTTCAAACCTCAGGAAAGGGGCGGGGAGGCATGTAGCATCAGCCGATGGGATAACATTCCAGGGACAGGGAGGGGAAGGGATAAACACGTCACACATGGAGGGAGGGATACATAGAAGCTTGAGAACACAGGTATGTGTACTACCACAGGGGACCCTGTCCTGCTCAGACCTCTGCAGCCAGGCAGGAAGCTGATTCAGGTGGAAATCCTCTGTGCAGCACTGGCTGGAGACAAAACTCTCCCAGCCAGTCAGCAAATTAAAGAAGAGAATAATAAAGACTCTTGGAGTGGAGCAACGTGTGGCAGCAGCTTGGATTGCAACTTTTGCCCAGAGATTTTTCAGTGCTTTCTCTTTCTCTCCTTTTCTTAATGGCATGTCAGAATAAAAAATGCTGGTGCCATGGCTGACGTGTCCCCATGTCACAGCACAGCTGACTTGGCTGCCTGACCTCACTGGAGAGGACACATGGCCTCTGGGACAGGTCACACACCACCCAGACTACACGAATGAGCTCTCCAGGAGGATCAGCTGGAAGTTTCTCCTCACTGAGACCTTCAGGAGCACAAATGCCTAAAGAGTGTGAGTGTCCATGGCCGCAGGAGTCTAGACCTATGTGCTAGGCCATGCTCATGGCAGGAACATGGGCTCACCTTCAAGACGATTTCAACTGTGAAGACAGAGGTGAAACCGATGTCAAAGTATCCAAGAATCTGGGAACAGAGACACCAGTACTGGATGAGACTGGGGTGACATGGGAAATGCTTCAGTGTGTTCAGGCATCCTGGGGTTGGCCACTCTGTGGACTGGGGAGGCCATCTAGCTCAACAGAGTCTCTAAACCCAGTACCAAGAAGACTCCTGAACTTTCCCCAGCTTTGCTGATTTTCCCCAGTGCATGATAGAACCTGCACCTGGGACAAAGCTCTCTCTTTCCAGGCGAGTTCCACCTGATTCACCTGAAAGCACCTGATCCCCAAAAACCCCAAGTGCCCTGGGAAGCTGTCTTGTGAGATCCCCCAGTCCCTGCCAGACCCACTGGCACCTTGATGGACAGGAGCTGTGGCTCCCAATGCTGCCTGCCAGCAGCATTCAAGGGCACTGCACATGCCAGAGGTCCAATTTGCTGCCTCACAGGATGTCTCTTCCCCCAATAAACCACCTCAGTTTCCAACCAAAATAATCTTGCACACCCTGTCAGGTGGATCTTTTCACCCAGAAGTAAACTGAGATATAGAGCAGTAAAGCCCTGTCCCAGCTGCACCCTGAATGGAAAGCACATCCAGCCTCTCCTGCCAGAGTGCACTGCCCTCCCAGAGGCAGAGTTGGAATCCCAGCCTAGGAGAGGCATCTGGCAAGTAAATCCCTGCTTACAGGGGAGCTGGGAGCCTCCATGAGGGCTCCCCCACCCATGCCAAACCTCTACATCTCTGCGGGCACCTTGTTGCGGAAGGACTCGGCCCGGATGGGATCCTCAGCTGCCAGGGAAATGCTGCTGAGCAGGATGAAGAGCAGGATGAAGTTGGTGAACCAGGTGGCATTAACAGTTCTGTGGCACAGGACCCGAAACCTGGCAGGGACAGAAATGCCATGGGATGCTGCAAGGGACCAGAGGGGCATCAGATAGGGTCCTGGCAGCCTGGCAGAGAGTTATGGCTAAACCCTGGGGACCCGAAGGCCCAAGGCATGGAAGGATGTCTGTACCAATCCTTCCACACAGAAGGCTTTTCCCATGAGCTGGTTCCCCTCAGAACTGGCTGTCATGCACAAACAGGACCCTGCTGGGAACAGCTGATGCCAGAGCTGGGCCACCCCTGGGGCAGGAAGAAGGGGCAGTGCCTACTTGTTGGTCGGGCTGAAGATGAAGAAGGAGCTGGCTTCAGGCATGGGCACGGCCTTCTCCTTCAGCTGTAGCTCTGCAAGGGGACGTGGCCGAGGACTCAGGGGGATTTCAGGCTCATCTTCCTCATCATCACCTGTAGGGTAACCATGGGAAGGGAAAAGAAAAGAATCATGCAGAGAGGGAGAGGGAATATGACCTTATGGATGATCATCCAATCCCATGATCCTGATTTGGCATGCAAGGACCTCAGTAGCCCAAGGCTGGTGGAAGTTCACTGCAACCTTTGCTCCTTTCACACCATCCCTCTGCAGTGCCTTCCTGCTGCCCTGCCAGGGACAAGTCTTACCTGGGAAGTCTGCAGAAGGGTAGGGGTCTTTGATCTCATTGACATTGGATTCAAATTCGTCCACTTTCAACTGAAAGAAGGGAGAGACAGAGAGGAGGATGTGCAGCTGCATGTGCCAGCAGGCCAGAGCTGCTCATCTTAGAAGCCACGTGGGACAAGCAGCATCTCTACACTTGGCCCATACAGCACCAAGCACATGGAGGGCTGGCCCAGGTTGGAACCTGGTGAGGAGATGCTGCAGTCGAAGCAAAGAGAATGAGAAATAGGAACGTGTGCTGGGCAAGAGCCTGGAGCCATGCAAATGTGCCAGGGGAGGAATAAGATAGGAAGCAACTCCTGGGTGAGTTTCTAAGGGCACCTCTGGAAAGTGGATGGGAAAATAGCTGCTGGCCAAATGCTTCTCAGAGGCAGCTCAGCACAGTCAGCACAGCTGAGCAGAGGGGTTTGCTTATGGGGGTGCTAATGTGGGAGACGTGGGATGCTGCTGACTTGCTTTGCTCCACTCCCCACTGATATGCACCACATCACCTCAGCCACTGACAACTGGCTGTGGCCAAAGAAATTAACTGGAGGAAAAGGATCCCCAGCAATGGAGCTGTTTCACCAGGCAACAAGTCCTGCCTGGTCCCAGAGAGCCCCCATCACCCCCAGCACCAGTGGGTGCTATGGAGAGCAGTGATTCTGGTCAAGAGACCAGACCCAGGCTGGCTCCAAGCCTTTGTCTATCCTGGCTGGTGGGAGGAGGAGCTGGGTTTGCCCCTTCCAGGAGCTCTCCAAGGCTCACCTCCACCAGAACTGACCTTGGCTGTTGTGGGAATCCCTTCCCCCTTTGCTTTCTGCTCCAGCTTCTTTGCCAGGATCTGCTTCTCCTCTTCAGATTTCTCTGGGTAACCTCTAAGCAGAGAGGAGGGCAGAGCAGGAACTGAAGTCTGGGCAGGGGCCATGGGAAAGGTCACTCTGTCCCCTGACACCCCAACAGCTCGTTTGGGAGCTCCCATGGGCAGGGATGGCAGCGCTCACCTGGACATCTTCCGCCGTTTGCGCTCCTCGGCTTTGGCCTTCTGGGCTAAGGTCAGGCTCTCGGCCTCAGCCAGGTTATCCACAGCGATGGCCAGGAAAACATTGAGCAGGATATCTGGAAGAGCACTGCTAAGGACGTGGACTTGGTTTCTGTCTGGAGGATGTGGCCAGAGCCATCCACAGTCTCCAGGGTGCCCTTAGAAACCTTCCTGGAGCTTAGCCCTTGGGATAACCCTGACTGGTGATCCCTAACCAGCATCCATCCCTTGTGAGCACTGAGCTCTGAGCTGGCTGTCCTCTCTGGCTGAATCTCTGCCTGCCAGACATCCAGATCTTCTTGCTCCAGTGCCTTCCTCCAGTCCCCAGCCTTCAGCCACCACCAGTGCATAAATAAGCCCATGCATAATAAATCTATGGTTTATTCCACTGCTCTTCAGAACTGAAAAGCTTAAGGCAGGCACTGAAACACTGAGGGAAGCCCCTGCTTCCCCCCTCCCCAGTCCCGTGCAGTTGATGCTATGGGGCTGGGTGCAGGGCGCCTGGGCCTGGCTTTGCAGGCAGAGGATACAGTTCCCACAAACAAAGAGGATGATGAAGTAGATGCAGACCAGCATGCCAGGAAAGGACGGGCCCCCAAAGGCCATGATCCCATCATACATGATTGAATTCCAGTCCTCTCCAGTCAGGATCTGGGAGCAGAGCAGTAATAAAGACTTAAGAGCACCCAGAGCAGAGTATGACAGAACCCCACGGACTGATCCTCCCCTTCTGGCTCCAGCCCCATGGTCAAATCCTCCTTTCTGCTCAGCCCTGAACCTGAACTGCTGCTCATGATTCCCGCTGCACTTCCCTGTTCCTGTTCTCAAAGCCACATCCCCCTCACAAACCCACATCCCCTTGAGACCTAACTCCTGCCTGGAGACCCACAGCCCAGGTGAGCCCCCAGCTCCCCTGCCCTTCCCATGGCCCCAGACCTGGAAGACACTGATGAGGGCCTGGGGAAAGTTGTCGAACGTGCTGCGCCGCACTTTCATGTCCTCGAAATCAAACTTGCCCCCAAAGAGCTGCATGCCCAGCAGGGCAAAAACTATGATGAAGAGGAAGAGGAGGAGGAGCAGAGAGGCAATGGAGCGGACCGAGTTGAGCAGAGAGGCCACCAGGTTGCTCAGAGATGTCCAGTACCTGGGAAGAGGAGAGACAGAGGTGTGTAGGAGGTGAAAGAGTGGGGAAGGCTGTGGGCAGGCCCAGGCAGGCCCAGGGAACCTAGCCAAACAGACCAAGGTGATCTGCCAGCAGCCCAAAAAGGGGGACTCTGGACCCAGGCTGGACTCTGGGACTGCCCCAGGCAGGCTCTAGGAGGAAGAAATGAGGCTGCAGACGTGGTGTGGCAAGCAAGATAACACTGCTGCCTGCACAGAACACCAGCAAGCGGGATGGGGAAGAGGGGTGAACACGGTGGGTTGGGGCCAAAAGAAGAGCTGGGAGTCCTGGCCCACGGCAGCCCATCCACAACATCCTAAAACCCAGAGCTAGAGTGGGGCCTCAGCTCTGTCCCACTCTCCACTCCCAGTCAAACCATTTCCTAGAGACAAATCCCCAGCCTTGTTCCTCTGCCCAGCAGCTCCCAGCTGTGCTCACACTGCAGCCTCCCCTGGGGACAGGGCCAGCGATGTCCCAGAACGGTGAGGGATGTGCAGGCACCGTGAGCTGCCAGTACCCACACGGTCCCTCCAACCTGGTGATCTTGAAGATGCGGAGGAGCCGGATGCAGCGCAGCACGGAGATGCCCAGAGGGGACAGGGTGCCCAGCTCCACCAGGATGGTCTCCAGGATCCCCGAGCACACCACGAAGCAGTCGAAGCGATTGAAGAGAGACATGAAGTACTGGCGCAGCCCCAGCGCGTACATCTTCAGCAGCATCTCAGCCACAAAGAGGGCCAGCAGCAACCGGTTGGCATTGTCTGGGGAGGGAGATCCAGTGTCAGAGCCCATGGCCGGGCAGGCAGGGAAGGAGGGCACTGCTGCTCACCCTCCTCTGGCCCACCAAGCCCTGAGCTGCTGGTTTTGGGGACCACAGAGGGGAGGAAGGTGAGTGGGTGATGTGCAGCTGCATGCTCGTGTGTGTGAGTACACAGCTGTACAGTGCACAGTAAGTCCATGCAGGGTGGGCACGTGGGCTGAGCATGGGGCTGAGCTCTGTGTGTGTACCCGTGTGTGTGCACCTTGCTCCGTGTGCCTCTGGGTGTGTGTGTGTGCACAGCCATGCTCCGTGTGCCTCTGGGTGTGTGTGTGTGTGCACAGCCATGCTCCATGTGCTCTGGGTGTGTGTGTGTGCCCCTTGCTCCGTGTGCCTCTGTGTGTGTGTGTGTGCACAGCCATGCTCCGTGTGCCTCTGGGTGTGTGAGTGTGCACAGCCATGCTCCGTGTGCCTCTGGGTGTGTGAGTGTGCACAGCCATGCTCCATGTGCTCTGGGGGTGTGTGTACACACCTGTGTTCTGTGTCCTCTGGGGGTATGTGTGCACCTGTGCTCTTTGTCATGTGTGTGTGTGTGCACAGCCATGCTTCATGCCCTGTGTGTGTGTGTGCACAGCTGTGTCTGTGTTTTCTGTGTGTCTGTGCACAATCTGTCCTCTGAGCGAGAGAGAGAGAGAGAGAGTGTGTGTGTGTGTGTGTGGGCACAGCCATGCTCCATGTCCTCTGGGGGTGTGTGTGTGTGCCCCTTTGGGTGTGAACCATGTGTGCATGCATGGGGCTCAGATGTGTGTGTGTGCACACCTGTCTGTGTCTTCTGTGTGTCTGTGCACCTTCTCGTGTTCTCCGAGTGTGTGTGTGTGTGTGTGTGCACAGCCATGCTCCATGTCCTCTGGGTGTGAACCATGTGTGTGTGCATGGGGCTGAGCTCTGTGTATGTGCACACACCTGTGCCCTGTGTCCTCTAGGTGTGTGCACAGCCATGCTCCATGTTTTCTGGGGGAGGGTGTGTGGGTGGAGGTGCAGTCAGTGGCACAAATGTGTGTGGCTGCACGGCTGGAACGTGTGCCACGTGTGCAGAGGTGCCAACGGACACACTCTGCGTGTGCTCACCGTGCCGGGTTGTGTCCCTGAGAGTACAGAGCCGTGCACAGTCAGTGTGAGCTGTGTGACAACAAGGATCACGCACACACACGTGTGCACACACAGGAACCCGTGTGCCGTGCCAGTGGGACTGTGCACTCCCAGCAGGAGTTCACACTGCAGGGTGTCCTGGGCCCTCCTCTCATGGGCTCTTTGCTCACCTTGCACATCTGTCAGCCATTCTGGCTGGAAGTGGTGCTCAGAGGCGATGGACAGGGTGTTCAGTGCCACCATCAGGATGACAAGCCAGTAGAAGAACTTGGACTTCACCACATCCCTGCACTTCCTACGAAACATCCGGTTCCAACGCCTCCACTGACGGCTGGAGAGAGGGCAAAGGATCAGCAGAGCTGCCCAGTGGGCCAGAGCCAGGTCCCTGGGCTGGGCTTGCAGGGCAAAGCCACCCCTGCTCCCTCCCCAAAAAGGATGAGGACCATAACCTGCCTCCGAGACACAGTGCATTCACTCAGGCACTGCAGCTCATTCACCCTCCTGGCTCAGTTTTGGCCTCCAGCACCTCTCACAGGGGGCTTGTCTGTAATTTAGGCACATCTAAATTACACACCGTGCTGCACAGGCCATGGGAGGGTGCTTGGAGCCTGGTCCCACAGCAAAGACATGGCTCACCTTGAAGAGCCTTTTGCCAGTACCATAGCCACATTCCCTGCTCTGCTGCAATGCTTGAATCTCCCCCAGGCACTAGTCCCTGTCTCTGCCAGAAACTGGGGGCTGACCAGGAAAGCCTGGCCCAGTTGGGCCAGCAAGTGAGAGACAGTGGAAGCCCACGTGCAAGCAGAAGGTTCAGGCAGAGCATACTTACAAGAAGAGAATCCACTTGTTCATGCCCTCAATTTCATACAAGCTCTCTGTCTCTGACCCTCCTTCATCCGATGGCATCATACCTAGAGGGAACGACATCACAGGCTTTTCTTGGAGCCCTTGGGAAGAATATGTGGGAGGGAACCTCTTCCAGAAGTACACCAGGAAGAGCTTCCCCCTTATTCCCACTTACTCAGAAGTGATAATCCCCACCAAGCAATGCCATCCCAGGGAGTCAGCAACCAAAGCCTGGGCAGAAGGCTTTGAGGGGTAGCTGCAAACTGAGCATGAGGAATCCTGCCCTGCAGGAAGAGCAGCAGCAGCCCAGAGAGGGACAGCAGAAGCATGGAGAAAACTGGGGCCAGGTGGGATCTGAGCAAAGGCTGAACAGAACACGGGCCACAGCTCTGGATGAGGCGTTTTGTCTGTCCCACTGTTTCCCAAGGCTCTTTGCACACATGCATCGCTCAGCTTGAGGCATCAAAAGTGCTTTCAGCAGGCAAGGTGGCACAGCAAACACTGTGGCTCTGTGGTAGAGCCTCCCAGGCTTTGCTGAGCTTTTGGCTAGATGCCTGTACATCCACCTCCTTCCCTGAGCCACTTCTAATCCCTTGAAATTGCCAAGTGAGGGTAAGAAATTCATGCATCTGCTAGCATGAGAGCTTGTAGCCCTGCACACCAAGGGCACATCCTCCTCATGGCCATTTTAAGTGCCTCTTGCCAAAGGAGACTCGGGCCATGCTTGTGGTCTGCAAATATTAAACACTGTGGATGAAGTGGAGACTTAGCATCAGGGATAAATTATTGGTAGTTTGGGTCCGATTCAACCAAGTTATCCAGGAAATGTAAAAATAAAAAGAAGGAAACTGTCCTGCAGAATTCAAAGCATTTTGTTTCATGAGCTTTCAAGCAAAACGAGTCTTGGTGACCTCTTCAAAGATTCCCACCCTGCCTCTCTAGGTGGTCAGCAATAGGAATTCAGCCCTCACGCTAAGGGTGTGTGACCAAGCAGAGCTGGTACCTTGTCCCCTGGCCCGATCACTGTCCATGACCTCTGCGTGGGTGATCCAGTCCATGTAGCCCTTCAGATCCTCCTCCAGCTGCTGCTTCTCCCGCAGCTTCTGGAAGGTGCCCCGTGACTTGGCCTTCTCCCGCTCCTTGGTGAACTCGCTGGGCCAAGGCAAGCAGCAGACACTCAGGGGTGGCTCTGTGCACTCGTAGGAGTGTCCTGAAACACCCTGCCACCAGCACTGCCACGCCACCACTCCAGTGCCTTTCCTTCTCCTCAGCCCACGATGCAAGGTCATGCCCATCACCCGGTGCCCGATGGCAGGCAGGGCTCCTTCCCCACCACTGCTGCTCTTTGGGAGCTTCTCACCACAGCTGGACAGGCCAACTGACACCTGGCCAGGCCAGCTCCCCAGTCCTGATAAGCATCAGAGGGGGGGATCTCACCCAGCTGGAGGCAAAAACCTGCCCCAAGTCCTATGGAGAAGGTGAGCTCATCACATGGCAGGAAAGCAGGACACTCTTTTCATGGTAGCATGAAAGGACAGGTCTGCCAATGCCCACTCTTGCCCACTCTTCCTGCTCTCTTTTAATTAATTTCCTTTTTCCTCTGGTGTCTGGCAGGACTGTAGACCCACAGCCCAGCCATGCTGGTGTTGACACGTGTTAGTAATAGGTCTCAGACAGTTGAACAGTAATTGTCCTGATCTCAAACATAATTTGGCTGTATTTGCAAACATATTTCAGAACTTGTGCAGTGAAAGACAGTACTGTCTTTAGCAGAAACACACTTTCTGCTAAGCACAGAACTGCAGCTTGTCCTGCAGTTACAGTCAACTCTATGCAAGCATCAGGTTCCTGGAGGTTATCTTGTGCTTTTAAACTTGTTTTAGTTATAGTAACACCCAACTTGTTTTAATATTGTAGTTGGCATAGTTCATGTCATAAAAAAGTCATAAAACAAATCCAAGTAATTAGGGTATAACTAGCCCTGTGAACTAACAGAGGTGATAAATGTGTGATCCACTTGCACAAACAAGGATTGAAACACATCAAAAAGACTCTGGCACTACACAGACCTGAGGAGAAAAGCCCCCCTTACTTCCCAGAACAACAAATATTTCTCCCAGTAACAAATTTGGGATGGTAGCAGTCCCACAGCAATGCACTGAGGCTGAGTATAACATCTCAGGTTTTAACTCTACTACTGGGGCAATTAACACTAATTGAATTTGTGTTGATTTGATTTGTCTTGATTGTCATAACAGACTGATGACAGCTCATTGGTGTACTTGGACGAGACTGCTGAAGCAGTAATTAGACTAACAATCCTTCCCTTGGACCCCTTGCACTCATCAAAGATGATCTCCTTAGGCTGGCCATGAGAAAACTGTGTGTGCCCACAGCAGGAGGGCAGCTGGAGGTTCCAGTGAGGAGTGTGCAGAGCCACAGCCCTGGAGTGACTGCTCCCTGCTCAGCTCCATTTGCTGTGTGTGCTGGCAGAGCACAGCACAACCCACGTGCCCCAGGGCTGGCCCTGCTGATGCCACAGGGAAAAAAGATTTCTGTCTTGAGAGTTGGGCTAAAACCTCAGAAAGCCATGGACACTAACACAAAAAGTAACTCAGAGAGCAGTGTTTCTAAGTGTTTAAAACAAACAAAAAAAACACCAAAATAAAAAAAAAATGGGGTGAGGAATGAGAGAGGGAAAAGAACAGAAAATTTCAAATTTCCAGGCTTTTTTCATGTATAGTTCAAACCACTTAAAACTCCTCTGCTGGCAGAAAGGATGGAGTGGCACTTACCCACTGAGCACCCCCAGCACCAGGTTGAGCACAAAGAAGGAGCCAAGTAAGATAAGGCTGACAAAGTAGATCCAGGGCCATTCATTCCCCATGGCATCATTTACCTGGCAAGGAGAGATGCAGGTGAAGCATCCTGAAGGCACTGTCCTCCAGGAGAGCCCCTCATCAGCCTGTGGGATCTTTGCCCCCTGCAAAAGGAGTGCTTGGGGTGGTGGGACATAAACCTGGCTCCAAGCCCTGGCTGCCCAGAACTCTGTGCCTGGTTTACACCCAGACCCAAACATTTTGGGAGCAGATTTAAACATCAGCCCCAAGCCTAAGCTTCAGCACGAGTGTCTCCTAAGGTCTGCAAAACATGGGCTTTGCTGGAGGAGCTTTGCTGTGCCTGGCCCATACCCCAGGTGGGAGCTGGAGCAATCTCTTGTCTACCTGGAGAGCAAGGACAGCTGAGGCAGTGCTTACAGGGATGCAGAGACATGGCTGGTGTGTTTTGGGATGTGCATCCCAATAGGAAGGTTGGGGGGGGCAGGATGTCTTTCATGGCAAAGCCTGAGCCCTACCATGGGGTCCTCTCTCTAGGAGGGCATTCCTTGCCCTAAGCATCACCTGCACCAAGCTGGGCACGAAGCACTGCAGCCTACCTGATGCCTTAGGATTGCAGCTTTTATCTTCATATATTGGTTATCCTGCAATTCTTTAGTGTATAACTCTAAACACTCTAATATGGAGTGTTAGCTGCTGTCTTCACATTTTAGCCAGACAAAACAATTCCTCTCTAGGCCTGGGAATCAAGGACATCTCACTGCCTCAGACCCTGAGAGATGTCAACAAAAGTGAGTTGGGAGAGAGAAAACTGGGGGTAAATTACTTCATTACCTGAAACTGTAACTAGAAGATTAACCCCAATATGCAAATAGCCCAAACTTATAAAAGTGTGAAAACCTGTGACCCGTGGTCCATTTTTGGGTGCAGCCCATGGGGGGCTTTGTGTGCCCAAAACGTGCCTTCAATAAAACAGAACCGTTTCTTATTCCCTTAATTTTGTCTGGCCTCTGTTTTTTTAGGCAGCCCTCGAGGCCTCATACCCAGTAGAGCACTTCAGTCCAGCCCTCCATGGTGATGCACTGGTAGACGGTGAGCATGGCGAAGCCGAAGTTGTCGAAGTGGGTGATGCCGTTGTTGGGCCCGGGCCAGCCGCCGCGGCACTCGGTGCCGTTCAGGCTGCACTGCCGCCCGTGGCCCGAGCTGGTGCACGGGGCTGGCTTCTCGGAGCCCACCGTGGCAATCACGTCTGAGGGGCAAAGGTGTGAGCAGCAAGTCAGGCCCAACACGGCAGCCTACGCTTCCTCCCCCTTTCACCACCCCTCACAGCCAGCCGGGTGCTGTTCCGAGCATCCCTCGCTCCTGCCACCCTCCCAGATGCTGCCAAGACCACTCTGCTAGGCACAGAGTCCCTCACAGCAGCCACACAGAGACAACTCTGCTGCACCTGTCCCAAGGTAGTAGCAGGTCTTGTGCATCCTGCCCTTGAAGAGCTCCTGCCCAACGATGGCGTAGATGATGATCATGAAGAGGACCAGCAGGGCGATGTGGAGCAGGGGCACCATGGCCTTGATGATGGAGTTCAGGACGACCTGAAGGCCTGCACAAAGATGAAGGGAGAGGAGGTCAACCACCTCCTAAACAGCTTTGGGTGCACCTTGTATCCCTGCCAGCCCACCAACAAGCAGCCTTTGAAATACCCCTTGCTAAGGGAAGAGGGGCACGGCAGGGCTGAAATTCCTGAAGCAGGAAATCCTTTCTTCTACCCACCATGAAAGCATGTTGAAGAGCACAACAGAGCCAGGCAGTGCTGAAGGCTGCTTCATGCCCCTCCCTTTGCTCTGGCGCTTTCCTCCTGGCTGTATTCACATGAGTTATGGAAGAAGATCCCTGCTCTGAGAAACCAGAGCAGGATCTTGGCCCCCTGCACACTGGCCTCCCAAAGGTACTGCCATAGAGCCGTGGAGGCAGCCAGGTGTGTGCCAACCCGCAGATCCCCAGGGCTGACAACCACCAGCTGGAGGAACAAGCAAGAACCCGTGCCTCCTCTACACCTACTCTGTGGCTGGGCTTGATCCAGCCACAAGAAGAAACCTGTCCCGTGGCTCCCCACCCTGTCCAGGCCCAGAGGTTCCGTCCACCCACCAGCCCTTCCTGCCAGCAGGGCACCCAGCACCCACTCGGCACTCCGGACACCAGGCGCAGGGGTCTCAGCACTCGGAACGCTCGCAGGGCCTTCACGTCAAAGCCGCCTTTTCCCCCCGAAGGCCCTGCCTGCTTCAAATTGACCTGCTCCAGGGTCATGGTGATGAGCCTGAGAGAGCCAGGGCACGGGGAAGGAAGGAGAAGAAGCAGAAAGAACAACAAGGAAAAAGAGAAGGGTGTGAGAATGGAGACAGAGAAATCTGAGCTAAGGATTCGGAGCTGTGCAGGCAGAAAAGCAAGGTCAGGACTGCCAGCCATGCTCAGCCTCACCCAGGGGCAGCTCTTGGCAAGTCCAGCTCCTGGGCTCAGCTCCACTGCTGACAGACAGAGACCTCCCACCCCGTGTGCAAACCCTGGAGGACCCCATGCCACCCCCTTTCCCGGGGCAAGGAGACCTGCGAGGCAGGAAGGAGTCAAGACAGGAAGAATAAGAGAGAGGATCCCAGTGGAAGTCACAGCAGGAACAGGGGGCCCATGGGAGAAGGCCGGGAACTTAGTCAAGGAGTTGTCCCTAAACTCATTGCAACCACCAGAAAAACCAGTCCCTGACTGGCTGTGGAAGAGGCCTGGCACAAGCTGAGCAGCAGCAGCCTTTCCCCTTTTCCTTACCCCAGGGTCACAATGGAAAAGTCGAGCACATTCCAGCCGTTTCGGAGATAGGCATCCGTGTGGAACAGAAAGCCGTAGGCAATTATCTTGAGCATGGCCTCGATGGCAAAGAAGATGAGGAAGGCATATTCGATCTTCTCCTGGGGATTGCAAAGGCGGGCAGGAGAGAATGCTTCATTAGAACAGACTGTCACCTCCCCTGCCATCCCCACCAGCGACTCTGGGTCAGCCCCTGCTGCCACCCCATCTGTACCCCCCCACACCAAGCAGCACCCTGGGGACAAGGGGTGGCATGCTGAGCCTCCACATGCCCCCCTCCACATCCCCCCAGCCCTTTAATGGCCCTTGCCCCCACACACTGCTCCAGCAGAGCCACCCAAAGGTGCCTGGCCCAGGCACTGCTCCTCCCTGGCTCTCCTCCCTGCTGCTCACTCTCTGTCCCCCCACAGCCTTCCTCCTACAGGTAGCACAGCATCTTTTCACATCTTCTCATCCTCTCCAGCTGAGGGCTTGCTGGGTCTGTCCCAGAGCCCCCACACTGTCACTGTGGGACAAGCCAGCTGTACCATGGCTTCCCTTTTGCCTGGGATGGAAAGGAAGCGCCCAGGGAATGGAGGCCTTGGACTCAAGGCCTCCTGCTTAATACCAGACATTTGGCTGGCAAAGTGACCAGCTAGAAATGGGCCTGGGACTCACTGGGCAGAGGTGCTGCACCCCCTCTCAGTCAGGACCTGGCACAGCCCTGCAGCTGCTGGGCCAGGGTAGCTCATCTGTCCCTGGAGCACAGCCAGGAGCTGCCTGTGCCCAGCTGGCTCTGCCTGTCACTGCCATCACTGCCCTTGCTGCCAATGTCCCTTCCAGACTGGGATTAAAAGCCTTCTGAAGCAGCCAGGTGGATGGGGCTATTTATATTCCTGTGCTCCCTGGTCCCTCTCCTCAGCCCATATCCCCAGAAGGACAAGGAGCATCACTGCTCAGGATCTCCAGGGAATGGCCTCAGAAAGGCAGAAACCTCTCTCTGAGACCAAACTGGGAGTGGATCTTCACCAAGGAATGCTGTAGTGCTGTGAGCACACCTCCCCCCAGGGTGGCCATGCCCTGCCAAAGGGAAAATCCTCTCCTTTTACCAAGCCAAGAGCTCAAGAGAGAAGCATTGCTCGCTCAATTAACATGCTCACAAGCAGTGACTGTGCTGAGTGCCCCCAAACGACTGTCACTCACACAGTGCCATTTCTTATTGGACCTGAAGGCAGCTAGGATAAGAGCAGAGATCCTGCCATTGCCTCTGTCTTCAAGGTTTTAGCTACAGCAACTCAAGTCTGCTCACCTCCCACCCTTAGGTGATAAATGTCCCCTAGACTGTCCCCCAAAGCCTGTCCTTGCAATCCTATGCAAATGCATCTGCCATGAGGATCATTTCAGGAATGGAAGGGCTGCAGAGCCATGCCAGCAGCTACTGCTGTAGTGGGGTGTCTCCCCAGCTGCAGGGGAACATCAGGAAAGCCCAGTGCAGGCTACAGCAGCCCTGCAGCTGGGGCTGCTGAGTGTCAGGATCCAGCCTCGAGTGGGATGCAGCTGCTGAGGCTGATGTCAGCACTGCAGAAGTCAATTCCATGCCCTGATTTTCCAGCAGAACAGATTCAGGCTCCAGGGTCTCTCACTAGAAGGGATTTTCCTCTGAAAACCCCTTGCCCAGAACCAAAAGGTGACTTGCTGTTCCTCAGAGGTCCCTTTGAGAAGCCCACAGCAGATGAATGGTGCTTTGGACAGCTTCAAGGGTATGTGCACACCAGGTCCAGCCAGTGAGCAGCAAGGTTCAAACCTGAGCCAAGGAAGAGGCTGCAGGCAGCCCCCTGCCCCCAGCCACGCTCCCCCAGCCTGGGAGGGACATAACAGCAAATTCTCAGCTCCTCTGGACAACTGGTGCCACGGCCTCAACACCACAAATGTATCAAAAGATTTTCTTATAACTAATCTAAATCTACTCTCCTTTGGTTCAAAATCATCACCCTCTGTCCTGCTGCAACAGACCCTGTTGAAAAGTTTGTCTCAGTCTTTCTTGTAAGCCCCTTCTTAGAGTACTGGATGGCTGCAATGAGATCTCAGAGCCTTCTCTGCTCCAGGAGAACAGCCCCAGCTCTGCCAGCCTGGCTCAGAGCAGGGGGGCTCCAGCCCTCGGAGTATCTTTGTGGCCTCCTCTGGACCCTCTGCAGCAGCTCCACATCTTTCCTGTGCTGGCACCCCAGAGCAGGAGGCAGCTCTGCAGAGGAACAGAACCCACAGCACTTCCTGCCTCCCTTACCTGCTGTGGGGCGGGCCCAGCACATGGGTGGATTTTTGGGCTGTGATCCAGCACAGCACTGGCAACTAAACTCACGTGGCTACGATGCAATGGCCCGAGCCAGGGCCAACTCAGTGCGGTCTCCTAAGACCAGCAGGCAGCTGCTGGAGGACATTTCATACTGGCAGACTTCACACCAGGTCAAGGACCACACGTCCCACCCTGCAGCCCCCACTCCCTGTGGCCAGGCTGATCTGAGAAGAAATCAGGCACGTGTTTCCTCCAGTCCTGGTGCTGCCCAGGCTGCAGGGAGCACAGGGACTGCACCCAGGGGCACCCTGTGCCCATGCCATGAGGGCCAGCCCCAGCACCCTGCACTCTGGCACGTGCCACGGACAGACACAGCTCTGCAGGAGTCACTGCAGCCCTGGCCAGCTTCTAGCACCTGGGGACCCACTCTGTGCCACCTCACCCACTGTCCCTCCTCAGCCCAGCATCAGAGCTGGCTCCCCACTGTGGGACGCTCAGGGCAGGGCACAGGGCTGTGCACGAAGAGCCAAAAAGCCACGAGGAAAAGATCCAGCTCTGTGTAACACAGGGGCTCCACACGTGCTCTACCCATGTCTGGGCACACAGGAACCCAACCCGTGGTGCCGGATGAGCCAAGGGGCAGCAGGGTGACAGTGTACACCACGCTGCTGAGAGCAGCACAGCCCCAGCCTGCTCAGCATCCTCAGCTCCCAGCCCCAACAGCCCCACGGAACTCTCTGGAATGAGCCCCACCTTTACGGCCCTGCTGCCCTCAGGGGCAAGCAGGGTTTGAATGAAGTCTGCCAGCTGGGCAAAGGGGGGATAGGGAGTGACAGCACAGCATGGCCACAACACAGACGAGAGTTACTCTGCTACATCCACCTGCAACGAGACCTCACACTCCCCACACTCCCCCACTCCAAACTGTCCTCAGCCTCCTGCCCTTCTCCATGCCTTTTGCTCCTGTACCATCAGCCCTGCACCTCCTCCTGAGCCTCCAGGCCCAGCTGGGCCCTGCTCCCCTTTTCCCCTGCAGCTCCAGCCCACCCTAATAAAAACTTTTTTTGTAGGAGCACCGTTGTCTTGACTAGGACACACATGGACTGCCAGCACCAGGACATGCAGGACAGGGAGCTGCACTGCTGAAGTCTTTCTAAGCCCTTTGTAAACATAAAACATCCATAGAGGCATTCCCCAGAGGTTTGCAGCAACCTTCTTCTGCAAAACAGAGCAGCTGAGTGCCCTTCTCCTGTTGCCCTGAATGGAGGTGAATGAAATCCTACAGATGTGAGGCAGAGAAAAGGACAGGACAGGTAACGTATGGGAATACATTTACAGCTATCTCATAGGATCCCCTTCCTTTGGAAAACAAGATGAAAGTGAGGGCTGGAGCCAAGGAAGTTTCCCCTGAGTGGTGGGAATCCCTGGCACTCGGTTTGGGAAGGGCTCAGTGGGAGGCAGGCAGGGTTTGGGACTGCTGCAGACCACAGCCAGGAAGAGATATCAAGAGAAACACATCTGCTCTCCACAGTGGCCTCTGTCATAGCACAGGAAGCACTTGGGATGGGAAGACATGCAGGAAAGAATTTGGGGGAATTTTTTAATTGTTTGCAGGGATTTTTTAGAGAAGGCAGTTGGAGTAGATCATCTCCAGAGGTCACTCCACCCCTAACTGATCTGCAATGCTGTGATTTTCCTGCCACAGCTCCTCCTTTCCCACGAATGAGAGCCAGCCCAGAGCTGCAGAGACAGGAACCAGAAAAGCCAAATCCCCTCCTACAGCCATGAGAGCATAGAGTGGCCAGGTCCTACAAGTTGTTCTCCTTTGCATCTCCCTCGCTGGCTCTCCAGAGCTCTTCACTGCTCCACGCCAGCTGTCCCACACCTGTTCCAATGTCTGTGAGACACCTTGGTGGCAGTCCTGAAAGTTCTCCCTGGACTAGACGTCTCAGGTCTGCTTGGTTTGAAAAGGCTTTGGTGGGTGCTGCCAGCTCAGCCACCAAAAGCAGAAGGATCTGAGCTCAGCAGGAACAAGGGCTCGGTGATGCCTGTCCGACCTGGGGTATGGAGAGCCCAGCTGGAAGAACACAGACCTCAAGAAGCTGCAGCCAACCTGGCCTTGTCCAGGGCTGGGAGCAGAGGGGCAGCAAGCTCCCCCTTCCAAGGAAGCCTTGCTATGGAGCTGGGGCCTACAGGGCACGAGGAGCACCCTGCATGATGGAGCGGGGTAAGGAGCTGCTAGTGGCACTCAGGGTGAGGCAGGGGTGAGCTCTGCTGGCCCACCTGGAGGGGAGATGAGAGGGGCCTGGCTCATCTCACCAACCAAAACCCCAGGGTGACCACAGAGGTGGCCAAGTCACAAGCTGGGCAGGGTGCCAGCCCTCGCCAGTGGCCCCCGGCCAGGGTGAGGGGAAGGAGGGAGGCAGGGGTAGCTCACACAGCTGCATGTGCACCCCTCCAGTGCCAGAGCAGCAGCAACTCCTGCAGCTTGATTGAGTCTGTGCATGCAGAAATGCAGGAGTGCTGCCCATTGTCACAGCTGTTGGAAGACTCCAGGAGATTTCCTCGAGCTGTCCCAAGCTCTAGGAAAGCCACATGCAATCACGACTCTCCTGCAGCAAGGAAGCCATTCCAACCTCCAGGCACAGGGCCCAGTAGCTCCTGAAAGCCAGCACTGGACAGAAAACTCTGCTCAGGGACTGTGGGACACAAATCAGCTGCCCAAAACCAGCTGTTCCAGTGCTCCTGGGATGCCCATGACAGCCCTGGGGTGACAGACATTGTGCAGGACTCAGGAGTAATTGCAGCTTCCCAGGGCAGATGAAAAGCTGGGCCTCCTGCAACTGCATCAGACACCCATATTCCTGTCACTGAATTGTACCTGAGGCTTTGGTCAGGCTTTGAAAACACAAGAATTCCCTAACCCCAGGGCTGAGATGCAAACCAAAATGGAGGGATTTTCAGAAGCATACTCCTTGACATCAAACACTCCTGCTAGCTCAAATACCTGAAGCCATTATCTGTGACACCAACAGCAGGCTATTATTACCTGTGCTATTTAAATTGCTTTCTTGACAGTTTGAGCTCCAGCTCTGTCCCCCACTCCTACCCTGCCCCATGTCCTGCCTGACACTCCTACAAAGCCCATGGGACTCGGGACAGCTGCTTTTTGGTGGTCTGAAAGGGGGGCCTCCCTCCAAGCCTTGAGTGCCACTGATGGGGAAAAACTTTCAACTGAAAAGAGAGTTGGCTTTAAATTGACAGACAGTACATTTAAATATTAGGAAAAAAATGTTCCCTGGGAGGGTGGGCAGGCCCTGGCACAGTGCCCAGAGCAGCTGGGGCTGCCCCTGGATCTCTGGCAGTGCCCAAGGCCAGGCTGGACAGGGCTGGGAGCTCCCGGGACAGTGGAAGGTGTCCCTGCCCATGGCAGGGGGTAGAATGAGCCTCCTGTCCCAAACCACCCTACAATTCTTTGGTTCTAGGAAAACCAGGTACTTCCATATGTGCAGCATGTCAAACACCACCCACTGGAGCTGCAGAAATGGCTCAACTGCCCTGGGAGATGAACTGTACTCTAAATTTGACTCCATTTCTTCACTGCTCATAAACAGAGGTCACATACAGCCATCTGTACTTTCTTGGGTGAATCCCTGTGAATAATTTGCCTTGCTAAACACACTCTGAAGCTGCTTGCTCCTGGAATAAGGTTTCTAGTGAAAACCAGTGGGATTTGAAACTCTGGAAACTCAAGTAAAAGTGAAAATAATTGCTGTGAATTATTGAAGAAGTTGAAACGTTAAAATTATTTCATTGGGGTTAAAGAAAATATTCTGATTCCATTAGAAAAAGACAAAATCAGATACAAACAGGATTTTAAAAACCCTTCTGGATCCAAAGAAATCTAATATAGAAATAATAATAATAATAATGAAATGTGTTGAAATTTAACACCTGTATTTCTTCCAGGATAAAGCAAAATGGATTCTTAGAAAATTTATGGTTATGGTTATTTAATGTAATTATTTTAATTTTTTATGGTGTTTTATTTTTTCACAATCCACCCCCCCACACACAAAAAAAAAGGAAAAAAAAAGACTTCTTCTTAACCAAGAGACAAATTCTGAACCTAATGTAAACTCTGCAACTCTTCCCTGGCTGGTCCTGGAAACACAGAGTGGCTGCTCTGCAGGATTCCCAACCTTGCAGGAAGGCAGTGGCAGCAGAGAGCTCCTAGGAATCCTCTCTTCCTGAGACTCTCCTTATGATGCCTTAGGATTTCAGCTTTTATATTTCTCATCTATTTGTAACCCTGCAATTCTTTAGTGTATAACTCTAAACTCCATGCACAGTGTGAGCTGTGCAGACACAACAATTCCTCCTCCTGGCAATCAAGGACCCACTCCCTGAGAGAGGTAAACGAAAGTGAGGTGGGAGAGAGAAAACTGGGGGTAAATCACTTCATTACCTGAAACTGTAACTGGAAGATTAACCCCCAATATGCAAATGGCCCAAACTTACACAAGTGTGAAACCCATGACCCATGAAATTTTTGGGTGTAGCCCATGGGGGGCTTTGTGTGCCTGAAATGTACCTGAAGGCCCTTCAATAAACAGAACCCCTTCTTATTCCCTTAATTTTGTCTGGCCTCTGGTTTCAGCTCGCCCATCAGGGCATCACTTGCTGGAGCCTCTCAGCCTCAAAGCTGTCGCTGCTCTGAGGGCCTGGCTGCAGGAATCCCCCCTCAGCAGGGAGCTGTGATGAGAGGGACCCTCAATCCTGCCTCCACAAACAGCCTGGGGCAACCTCCTCACTGCCCTGACTCAGTTTTCCCTCACACATTTTGCCTTCTCGATAATTTCAACGTCTTGTTATAAACTCAACCTTCTCCAGAGAGGATTGGGCAATGAAGAGACAGGAAAGGGGCAGGGAGAGATGAAACCCATCACAGCACCTCTCTGCTGCAGGAGAATGCCTCAAAAAGCCTTTCTCTTCTTCAAGCCCACCCGCAGGGCTGTGCTAGGCATAGTCTGATGCCCCAGCTGACAGGTGCCTGGCTAAATTCCCAGCTGCGTTTGCTCCTACAAAGCCACCAGAACCTGGTGACAAAGGGACAGCAAGCAGGAATGAAAGAACAGCAGCCCGAGGCTGCCTGGCTCTTGATACCTATTGGTGTGGCAAGAGGCTGAGACATCCCCCAGTAGGGTACAGCACAAGCAATCTCATAGACAAGAAATAAAAATAGATGGAATTTCATTTATGCAATGAATTATCATCACTTGGTCCTTGCCCGTGGAGAAGCTCCTGGGGCAGCATCAGCCCCTCTGGGAGCTCTGTGGGGCCCCTGTCCCCACACACACCCAGGATCCACACCCAGCTCTGCCCCCCAGCTCTCAGCCACATCCCCACTGTCCCCACGGCCAACCTACCCCAGCTTTGCCTCTTTAACCTCTCCCCTGAGAGAACTGCACTGGCCAAAGCCTGCAGGGAGAAACCAAACCCAGCCCGAGGGGCTGGGGGGCTGGTCAGAGCCAGGAGAGGAAGGAACACCCCAGGAACTGACCCTCCGTGGGCATCTACCCTGAGGAGTCTGAAACCAGCAGGAGAGGACGCTTCATTCAAAGGGGGATTTAGATGTTTTGATCCAGTCTCTCAATGGAAATCAATGTGGATTGAACCACAGTGGGGATCTGAAGAGTAAGAAGGTGTGGCAAACTAAAAATAGTGCACATTGTTGATCTGGGTCACATCAAAACATCATATTCCAGGAAAACTGGAGCGACTGTGGAGGAATATGGAATAATAATTGGTAAGGAGTAACACTTCTGCCTAACAGAAACAGGGTTTTTTTCCCCTCTTAAATAAGAAATAACGGAATTAAAACACAGTTTTGAAAGGAAAGGTCAGAAAAATTAATTCCAAAATCCTGAAACAAACCATTTGAGCCTTTCTGGAACAGGATGCTTCCTTTTGAAAATGTGACTTTAAAAAATCAGAAGAAATTCTTTCTTTTATTGGCATCAACTCTTCCTTCATGTGTACTCCACAAACAACCTGCTGCCTTTGATCTCAACCCAGAGGTGGTTTCAGCTCCTCTGAAAACCCATTTTGCAGCCACTTCTTCCCTCCCCTGGCTCCCATTGACTGCAGCAGCTTTGGCTGGACCAACACTGCCTGACTCCAGCCCAGGGGCAGCAGATGGCCCCAGGACAGCTCTTGCCCCCTTGCAGCCGTGTCACACCAAGGCTCCAGCTCCACAGAGCCCTCGGGGCTGCGGGGAGGGCTCCACGTTTCCTTACCAGGCTGGAGTTGGCGATGTTGGTGTCGTCCTCAGGCATGGGCAGGTAGATGGCCAGAGCAACACAGTTGGCAAAGATGGTGAGGAGGATGATGATCTCAAAGGGTCTAAGGGGAAGTGTTAAGGAAGGATGACAGGAAAGAAAAAGCAGGAATAACCCTACCCCTGCCCCGGTGGGTGTGGAAAATCTACATCCCCCAGGAGGAGAGCACAGAGAGAGCAGCCAGAGCTCACCTTGGCACCTCCTCAGGTGCTGCAGGGCCAACACTCAGCACACGACCACTGCAGAGGGTCAGCTTGGACAAAGGAAGGGACAGCTGGCAGTTTCCCCCTCCTTGCCCTTCAGTGAATCACCCTGAAGGTCACTTTGCAGATGTAAGCACTGAATGTAAGCATCCCCCTCCAGAGCAGGCAGGCCTGGCTCCCTCTGCACTGAGCACCCATGAGGGAGACTCCTGATGCTCAGGAGAGCTCTATGGCCCCAGCTGAAGGTATCCAGGGGAAAGGCAGCTCCTCCAGGGGCTCCTCTGGCAGAACATTCCCAGGTGTCCACGGCCTTGGTGTCCCAGCACAGGCAGTGCTGCTGTGGCTGTCCCCAGGAGTGCCAGGGGCTGGGAGTGACCACTGCGCTCAGCCTGAGGACTGTCCCACCCCCTTCACGGTACAAACTGTGCTCTTTGGGCCCTATGACACCTCAGAACACAAGGGGTGACTTGACTATTTCCCCATTAAGACCCTCGGTCACTCCCAGGCTCCTGCTGCTGTCACTGCTTTGCTTGGGCCTTGAAACCTCTTGGACAAGCTTCAGCTCTCAGCTTCCTGAAGCCTCCAAAGAGCTCAAACTCTGTCTCCAGGGCCTCATTTGGAGCCAGGCTCTCCTCCAGGGAGCCCCACTCTGTGCTTCCCCCAGCATTCTCCCTTGGGCTCTGGTGGCCACACCACTGTCCAGTCCAGTATGACAGAGCGAGGGTCACTTGGGGAGCATGCTATCCACACCAGCCTGAGTGCTGGCAGGTGTGTCCTGGGCTCAACACAGGCTTTTTTCCCTTTTCTCAACCTTTCTATCCATCAACCTGATGTCAGTTTAAAAACTGAAGTCAGCTGGAAAAGCTGCTTCCCTTTGTGTGCAGGGGCAGAGCCCAGGGGTTGGAGGCTTCCCTGCCTGCTTGGACAGGGTAAGACAAGCCCTCCTTGAAGGGTGACCCCGACTGGAGCTCCTGTAACTGGAGCTGGAACCCGCTTGGTGACTCTGTGAGCCTGGCACAGTTACAAGGTAGAAATGCAGTGGGACAGATTGAAGCAAAACCCAGACACGCAGGTAACTGGGTACAGTGTCTGTGCCTCCTGCCACTGGCACAGAGCCTCAGCATCCTCCTCAGCTCCTTGTCTTGCAATCTAACTTCTTTCTGTCCAGCGTGCGCCCACCACACAGCTCCCAAGGGCCCCACATCTGCCTTGCAGCAGGAATTAGGCCTCTGGGTGTTGCAGTTCTGTGATCCTCCAGGGTCCTCAGAATTCTCACCCATCTGCCTTGAGGTTCTCCTGGCTACAAAATGACCTGAAATAGCAGGGTGGTGTCACAAAGCAAGCTATCCCAAAACTCTGAGGCTGTTGGACTGACTGTCTTGCACACAACACCCAGTAAGCTGCAGAACATTCAGATTTCCTTGTTCTCATGAACTTATTTTTTGAGATGTGAGCAGATTTCAGCACAGAACACATCCCCTGCCTCAAGCCAGCCTTTCACCCGCTGTGGGCTGAGTGATGCTCCCCACCCTTCAACTGCTTGAAAAAGACCCTGGCCCACTCCTGTGGCTCAGCTCTGTGCTCTGACAGCAGCAGCTACAGAGCAGCGATGGGCCCAAGGAACAGCAATACATCCTGCCCCACAGAACCTCCAGCCCAGGTACCCACACAGAAGAGGCTCACAGCTAATCTCCCCTTGGCAGCCTGCATGTCCCTGCAGACCATAATAACCCACAGGAACTGGAACGACCCGAGCTTGTCACGCCTGGCATACCCTGCTCCCTGAGTGAGGGCAGCCAGGTGCAGCTGGGTATAAATACAGCCAGGAGAAACCTGACTCCCTGGATCACTTGTCCTGCACAGGTCAGAACCACCTGCACACGCCACCTTTCCTGGTGGGGCATGTCCCACTTGTCCCCTTCCCGAGCTCTGATGTAGGGAAGTGAGATGATAAGGAACTGGGCACTCACGGTTCAGTGTGACTCAAGAAAATGCCAAGACTTTATTATCACAACTTATTATTATAGAGTTTTTGCAGACCTCGTGTCTGACTGCAATCAGTCAATAGTTTCTCTTGCCAATTACTCCATTGATTATTAAGAGGCATTTTACTTGTCTATCAAACCTTTCTATTCTGGGTTAGTTTACATATTTTGTCCACTGACTCTCATGAAACAGATTTCTTGTTTAATGCAGGTGCAATTGGTTTTCACCCAGGAACAACTAGTTGTTAATTAATGCAGGTGCATTCCTGGGTTTTCACCCAGGAATAACTTGTTGTGTTAACAAACTTCTCATTCTCAGGATGGTTTTCACATGGGAACTCACAAACCACTCAGCTGTACACAGAAGTGACAAGCCAGCTATTAATTTAACAGAGCAATGCCTGATTTTATACAGCCTTTCTTTTAATGTCCATTTTCCCCTAAAAACATTCTCACAGGGAAGACCCTCCCCGTGCCCACTTGCTCTGGCACGTGCTGGCCCAGCAGGAAGAATGTGTTTGAGCACTCTGCAAGATGTAAGTCCTATTTCCAGCTCTTCCCCTGCCACTTGGGCATACACACAAGTTTCTCCCTTACTCAGTGCCCATTTAAGAAACAGGCACAGTTCCTTTCTGTGTGCCTGTAAAAACCATCGTTTCTCTTGCCAGAGACACAGAAAATGAGAACTCTCCAACTTTGGCTCTGCTTCCACTCCCTGGAGGACAGAAAGTCCCCTTTGCAGTAAAGGAATGAGGACTCAAACTCCAGCAGCACCAGAGCTGAGCATGCCCTCGTGCCTGCCAACAGCTTCCTGGGCTTCGGACAAAGCAGCATCTCTGGGCATGGTTTTGGTATCCCCACAGCAACACAGCCAGCCTAAGAGGACCAAGCCACCTCCTACAGTAAGGCCTGGGATCATCCTGCCAAGGCCAGGAACACACAGATAAGATTTGGCAACTGAAATGAGAAAAGTTGTGGTGGAAGAACTCGACTCTGTTCCCCAGCCCATCGTTTTTGCTACAACCCAAACGTTTTGCTCAAATCAAAGTGAAATATTTCATCTCCCACTCTCTTCCACTTTATAGGTGAACAAAATTATACTTTCTGCATGGCAGAACCGTGACATTTTTGAACTTTCGAGCTACAGTGCCCCAGTGAAAAGGTCAAAAAGCAACAGCCAAACTACAACACTAAGACAAAGGCACAAAGAAATCCCTCTGAGCAGTATCACCACAGAAAGCTTTCACCTGTGACAGCAGTACCAGGGAGGGATGGGAAAGGGAGCTGAGAGGACAATGGTGTCAGCAAAGATGTGGGGGAGGCCCCTCACCAGGGCAGAGCACAGAAAATGCTCAAAGGGATCAGGCAAATGGTGGTACACACAAAGAGCCATCCCAAGCAGCTCTCCATGGTCTTGCTACCTACCCCCAAACCTCTGTCTCCAGAGTGTCACACTGTCCCCAGGCTGGCCCCATCCCCACCCCGGATGGCCACTGTGCCTCCTCCTGACACACCAAACCCCCTCCCAACAGTCTGTCCCCCATTTCTCCCCAGCACACAACACACAAAACACATTCACTCCCCCAAGTCCCTTGTCCCTAGGCTGTCCCTGCCTGTCCCAAAGGCCCCATGGCCCGACCCACCCCACAGCCCCAGCCTTCCTCACCAGCCTATTCACAGCCACTGCCTTTGTCATTGCATCCCACCAGGGCTCCTGGAGAGCCTCACTGCCTTTTACAGACCTGATGAGACAGCATAAGCCCGGAACAGGCTGACAGCTTTCGTGCCCCCAGCACCCCTGCCATGCTCACAGGCACACACACGCTGCTCCCCAGCCCCTGCAGCCAGAGGATACTTCCACTCCACGATGCTGATGCACGCCTTCCGCAGAGGGTTTTCCAGGGTTAAGCAGAACAGAGCCCTGGGTGGACGAGGAGCTATTGGTGGTACCGGCTTCTTGGACTTCTCCTTCTGCTGTCTCTTCTTCACGTCACCCTGGGGAGAAGCGGGCTCCATGGTGTTGCTCCCCTAGCTGTCTCTTCCCCTCCTGCCCTGCAGTGGAGCCCCCCTTCCCCAGGTCCCAGCCAGCTGGAGCTCCTCCGGGTCTCTGTCTCCTCCGTGCAGCAGGGGAGGTGGTGGGGGAGTGGGGGCTGGAGCCTGCACTCGCATGTACAAACACACAAAGCATGAGTTTAAATTTAGATCCCAGCCTGACTCTGGGTGCTGTCCCAGCTCCTGAGGCAGCAGAAGGGCCCCTGCAGCTGTTCCCTCTTTACCCTGCACATGGGGAGCTGGGCGAGTGCTTGGCGTGCCACTGGCTGGGCTGGGGGTGGGACAGGCTGCCCAGGCAGTCTCGGCAGAGAAGCGCCTGTGTCCCAGGTCAGCTCTGTCCCCAGCTTCCCCACCTGCACTGGGAAGCAGCTGGGCTGCCCAGGACAATGTGCATTTGCTGAATCCCATCATGCAGGGTGGGATGGAGAAGCCAGCTCTGGCCAGGTCGCAAGGACAGATTCCCCCCTCCACCCCATCAGCCCCTCCTGTGCAGGATTTCACCTGCAGCTGGTGCACACTGTTCACCTGTGCCCTGGACCATGTGGTGCTGAGGCTGGGTCCATTTCACGGGCTGGAGAGCCCCATCTCAGAGCTCCAGGGAATCAGGGTGAGTCCTAAAAGTGCTCAGGCTTGCTTTTCTGGAGGCACAGAGGAAACCCTTGGCTAGCCCCGGTCAACCACTTGCTCAGCCTGAGGGAGGTGAGTCCTGCATGCAGGGTATGGAGGATGTCTGGGGATGCAGGAACCCAACAAGCCTAGGCTGGACTGTGTCCTGCCAATCCAGGGAAAGCCTGACTGGATGAACGGTATGGTAACCCCTGAGCTGAGCTAAGGAGAGAGGCAGGTTATCAGCACCTCCCACAGCAGGGGACTGAGGCACCACTAATGTTACTCATGGGGGTGTTCCTGGCATTTTCTAGAATGTCAGAGATCTAATTCCTTGCAGTAATGTCCCACAGCAAGCGGTATCCCTGTTGTACAGCTGTTAGAGCTGGTGTGACTGCCCAGCTGTGCCCCAGCACCTCGGGCACCCTGGGCTGCTGCTGCACGCACGGCACTGCGCTGCCCTGCTCACAGCTTCCTCTCCTTGCCTTTGTGAGTCATTCTAGCAGGGAGGGAAACGCTTGCCAGGTGTGCACAGCCAGCTGTGCTGGGGCCAGAAAGGAGTGATGGGGGAGCCCACGGCAGGGACAGCAACTCCTGCAGTTGCTCCAGCCACTTTTGATGTCATTTGGAGGAGGATGCCCTCGGTTGTAAAGGGGTTCATAGAATCACAGAATGGCTTGGGTTGGGAGGGACCTTATAAATGATCTCGTCCCAACCCCCCTGCCGAGACCAAGGGCACCTTCCACTAGGGCTAAATTAGCAATCTGCCCCCTTTTACTCCACTCTGCTGTGCAAATCAAGAGTCAAATCGCTTCTGCTGCGGGGTCCGGCCCCGTTTCCTTGTGAAGCAGATCCCTCTTCTCACTCAGCCATCATTTTCCCCCTAAACCCTAAATGCAAGCCAGGAGCCACAATCCCGCTGCTGCCGGCGCGGAGGAGCCCGAGCAGGGCCCGCAAGGCCGCGGGGCCCATCTAGCGGGGATCTCCAGGACGAGCATCCGCCCGGGGAGCCCGGAGGGGAGGAAGGAGGGGAGGAAGGAGGGCGGAGC
>VWZN01005887.1:0-23775 GCA_013396955.1 Regulus satrapa | reverse complement strand
AAAGAGTCTCACATTTCCAACAATAGCTTTCCTACATTATTTGAAGGAACAGTGGGAATTCTTTGGGGAAATGTAACACCTGAATAGCTTTTAGTTGCAGCTGAGTTCACTTCTCAGCTGCTCATTCTGTGCCATAGTTTGAAGTTGGCTTCCTTACTAGTTGCTGGTAGGATCCATGTAGGATTGCTTTACTTGTCTGATTCATAAGGAATGACAGTTTCACTTCTTAGAGCTTTTGCTGCCAGGAGCTTCCCAGCATCTCAGACTTGAAGCTCAACTGAGTAGAGTAAGGTACTTCCATACATTGGTCATGTGGAAGAATATTCGTTCTCTGAGTTTGTTTTGGTTTGTTTTGTTTTTCTCTTTTTTGCGTGGGAGTACTAAAAATGTTATTACCTCACTTAAAAGTTCTGCCTTTTTAAATTTGAGACTTAGGGTTAAGGGGAAGAAGGAAGATAATGCCATAAATAAAATAGTTACCAGATGATAAATGGCTTCCACCTGGTGAGCTAACACAAAGCTTGTTCTCCAGAATGACTGGCCTGAGGAAACTGCACAATGCCCATTGTCTAAGAAGGAGAACTGGAAATTCACCAGCCTCAGTGTCCTGCCAACTCAGCCAGGTCACCTGGAACATTGGGGTCTGCAGCACCAGAGACCACCAGAGAGACCCCAGGACAGAAGAATGCGTGGGTAAAGGGGAGGGGAAATGTGTTAATGATTTAGGAGAAATTATTATCATGTGTATGTTTAGTCCAGGACAATCAATTAAAATGGTTGTCCATGTAAAATACAGTATATAAACTGAAAATTCCTGTACTCAGCATGCACGGCTTTGGGAGGAGCTGTCCCCCCTTGCATTGGTGTGAATAAAGAATGCCTGCTTCTTAATGCTACATTGGTGTTAAGGAGGTTTTTTTATTATTTGACTGAATTTTTCATAACAAAATAATTAAATCCCTGTCCTGGATTATCTTAAATGACAATAAACCAGCACAAGGTTGCTACAAAGGGGTTTGCAGAGAGTTCCTAGCTTAAAGTCATATGCCATAAATCTGATGAAGAGTAGCTGAGGGAGCTGGGAAGGGGCTGAGCCTGGAGCAGAGGAGGCTCAGGGGGGCCCTGGTGGCTCTGCACAACTCCTGAGAGGAGGGGACAGCCGGGGGGGCGGGCTGTGCTCCAGGGAACAGGGACAGGAGAGGGAACGGGCTCAGGCTGGGCCGGAGTAGCTTCAGGTTGGACATCAGGAGGAATTTGTTCACTGAAAGGGTGGAGAGGCTTTGGAAGGGGATGCCGAGGGAGGTGGTGGAGTCCCCATCCTATACTTCCTTATTTACTGCTTACAGTTCTACTGATCAAAGGTTAAAGTACAACTCCTACAAGCCTATGGCTTTATTTATTTTAGCCAATAGTGTTAGGCTCTGGCACAAATTAGTGTCTCACTACACATCCAGTCAAAGAGTAGAGGTTTCCATGCGTTCTGCCATTGTCTTAAACCCTGGACTTGTAGATCCCACCCTGTTTCTGAGATAGGACACACATACCCTGTGTCAGGGCTTTGGAAGAGATGGGTTGGAAACAGCTGCTTGTAGAATCATAGAACCATGGAACCCCTGACATGGAAGGGACCCCTCTACACCTCCTCTGTCCTGCCTACCCCTCCAGAAGAGCCTGCAACTGTCCAGAAGAAACAGATGAGGAACCTTGGGGTAAAGAACCTTCTCCTTTTGGGTGAAGAACCTTCTGAGTGAAGAACCTGAAGCCAGAACGTGGTCAGGTACTGGAACAGGTTCCCCAGCAATTTGGCTACAGCACCAAGCCAGCTGTCAGACACATGGTGTGGTTCTTGGGTGGTCCTGTGCAGGGCCAGGAGTTGCAGGATTTGGACTCAATGATCCTTGTGGGTCCCTTCCAACTCAGCAGGTTCTGTGATTCACCCAGAAGGTTCTTTACCCACGTGGTTCTTCACTCAGAGGGTGGCTGGGCACTGGAACAGGCTTCCCAGAGAACTGGCACTGAGTTCAGCTGTCAGACACATGGTATGGTTGTTGGGGATGTCCTGTGCAGGGCCAGAAGTTGGACTTGATGATCTTTGTGGGTCCCTTTCAACAGAGGGGATTACATGATTCTATAATTCCTAATATCTTAATTAAAACTCACCTGACACAGTCCCACATGCATCCTCTAAAATCAACACTCGGCTGCCACATCATTCCCCCCCATTTCCCTTCTTCCCCCTGCCCCTTCCTCTTCTTTTGCATTTTCTTCTTTATTTATCTTGGCCCTCAATTGAGGCTTTCCAGTTTTCCATCTTTCCATGAACCTTCACTCGGTAAATGCAGGTGTACCATGGGTTTCCCCAGTTGCTCTTCACAAGAAGTTTGACGTGTGAAAAGGCTCTGGGGAGCAGCATGTTCTGTGAAGAGGGAAAAGGGGGGAGTTATAGAAGCAACAGTGAAATTAACACGTTTTCCCCTGCCAGCCCTGTTTCTGCTCAGGAACAAGCTCCTAAAAATAGCTGGGAGAAGCAGTAGAGATCTGAAGCTCATTGCTGGTGCTAGGGCTGCTGGGGAGGCTGGGGGCAAGGGAAGGCCCAGCTGGGGCTGCTCCTCCTTTCCCTCTGAGCTTACAGAGGGGCTGGGACATGCTCCTGTGCATGGGGCTGCTGTGTCACCCCACTGGGTGTCACCCCACTGAGCCCCCGCCATCCCCTCTGCCCGCCTTCCTCCTGGCACACTGAGAGCAACAGGAGAGAAGGGGCTGTGCTGGGGCAACACCGCCCAGCTTGTCCACAGGGCACAGAGTGCAACAACAGTGATGCCTGATGGCTTCTGCCACCACTTGTCCCTATTTCTCTGTGGCACAAGGGTTGTTTATGGTTTGGGTGCTGTGGCTGCGCGTGCATCTGGCTTTCCTGAAGGCAGTGGCTGCAGCCAGGGACCTCTCAGGAGCTGGGTTGCCACGGGCCTGACCCTGTCCTTTGGCTACCACAACCACGTGCTATTCTGCCCTCCAAGCCCCACCAGGGTACTTCCAGCAGCAGTCCAGAGCATTCCTCCTCTGCCCAGGAGGAAACATTCACACCTTCCCAGCAAAGCTGGTTTGCTCCCTGGCATCTGGCCCCCATGTGTGGAGCGTACCTTCAGAGGGAAAGTCTGTAGGGGGTCTTTTTCCACATTGTATCTGAACATCCCCAGGAGAGTTTCCTCGTCTCTGTCTGCATCCACTCCCTTGGGAGCAAAGCACAAGGAGAGGAAGTCAGGCTCACCCCGATCACCAGAGGATGTACAGACTAGATCAGCCCTCTTATGTACCCTGCGTGTCCCAGGGCTCTGGCAGTAGTCTGGCGTTGGTTAGGGTAGAGCTCAGTCTCTGCCTTGCGTTTTGGTCAAGAGCCCTTAGGTGCTTGGCCAGAACGAGTCTTAAGAAGGATGGACCTCTCGAGCCCTTGAAGTGGCGCGCTGAGCATGGCAGTGCTCAGCAGAGTGGGGGACACAAAGCTCAGAGGATGCACAAAAGCAAGCAAGACCTTGTCCTGACATCTCCCTGGGACCAGATCCCCACCAGAAGCGCCCAGCAGACTTACAAAGACAGCAATGTCTTTGGGGGCACTGACGATGGTCCCACTTGGAGAGGCATCTTTGGTGATGTGCTGCATTGTGATGGCAGTCAGGTAGACTCGTGCTGGCAATTTGATGACAACCTGGCCCTGATGCCCTTTGAAAGCCCAGCACCTTCCTGGGAAAACATTAGGCTGCAACAGAACACAAGAGCAGTGATGTGTGGGCCAACATAACTGCCCCTGAAGCTTGAAGTGTTGGTGCTGACGTGTCTGTTTGCTCTACTTCAGCTTGAAATAAGGGGCAGGTGAGGAAATGGACAGAAGCAGAAGGACTTCCCTGCCTGCCAAAGTGGGCTCAGCAGGGCAGAACAGAGAACACTGGTTACAGAACCATCCTAGTCAGGGACAAGCAGAAACACCTCTGCCTGGGAACTCTGTAGGGCATCACCCCTCCTCTCGCCTCCCACCCTGGAAAGCAGTTCTTAGGGTTAACAGTGGAGACAGGGTCACCAGGTAGGAAGAAATCCTTTCATCCAGCTGTGGCTGAGGACTGTGGGCAGAATGCAGCAGTACAGCTCAGTTTGGCTCCACTCTCCTCCAGAGAGGAACCACTGATTCTCAGCAAGCCCAGCCCTGTGTTCTACCTTTGGTTTCAGGAATCCAATTCACACGGTGAGCTTGATCAGTACCCCTGGGCTGAGGGTTTACCCCCAAAGAATGGTTCCCAAATTCACAGGAAGGAAGAAAAGTGATGATTTCTGCTAAGATACCTGCAGAATAGTATCAGGAGGGCTGGCAGTCCAGAAGAAGCGTAAAATCCTGCAAAGAGAACTCTCTTTGCAGTCATAGGTCTGGGAAGTTCTTTGAATGTCAATGGTGGCTCCTGTAAGGAAGGGAGAACAAATGGCTGCAAGCAGCTCCAGACTGGAGGCAGGGCTTGGTACCATTTCTGATGCCACTGGCCAGCTCCATGTCCACCTGTCCTGTCTCCATCACCCTGCCCTGGGAGGTGCCCAGCTGCAAAGGGCAATAGCAGCAGCCACAGGCCTGGTGACTGCTTCTCCCACGGGGCTAAGAGTTCTGGGAGGCAGCAAAGGACAAGCCAGGCATTCCTCCTCCAGATGCAGCGGAGAGGAGGAGAGCTCCTCCATCTGCACAGGAACGGGTGTGGGGCAGCCCCAGCCACCCTTGTGGAGGCTGTGGACAGGACACAGACAAGTGCAAGGCAAGGAGATCAGGTTGCTTGTGTGCTTACCAGAGCTCTTAAGGGCCCAGTCCATCTTGACACAGGATTCCACAGCCACCTGGGTGACTTCCTGGGAAAGCCACGAGCAAACAGGAGAGGACCACATCAGCGGACAGTTCAGCACGCTGCCATCCCTCAGAGAGGCAGAGCTCGGTGTCAGCCGTGCCTACAGAGCTGGGAAACTGTGCTGCTGATGGGAGCCACGAGGACTGAGGAACAGCATCTGTGGCCACAACGTTCTGACCCCACTAACTGTGCCAAGCAGAGAGAGCTTCCTTGGGAGCTCTTCCCAGCCAAGCCTCTTCCCCCAAAATGGCAGGGTCACCTTCAAACTACTGATCTCTGCCCTCAGCTGAGTGACCTCTTCCAGCAGATCCTGCAGCTTTTGGGTTTCGATCAAAGTGTATGAATTCCTGCAGGAACAGAAAAGCAGATCTTTTCAAAGCAGCCCATTCCTTCTGTGAAGCAGCAGAGCTCAGTGAAGAGACTCAGGTGCTTTCCTTGCTTTGCCAGTGCTTCTTTCCAGCCCAAGCTGAGCAAAAGGCAAAGACAGGACTGAAGTACAGGAGCCTGTTCTGTTTAGAAGCTGAGCACAGGTAGCCCAGGGTCAGCTGACACTTCTGCACAGACACAGTTCCAGTTCAGAAAATCTCTCCTACCAAAGGGTTTTCAGTCCTGCTGGAAATACGGTTGGCAGCTCCTGAAAGAGAAAATTCTCGATAAGACCATCTACTGCCAGAGCCTCTGTGGCTTCCAGGGGAGACTACACAATCTGCTTCTTCTTCGGGTCATGCTGTGTAGAAGCAAAAGAGCCTCAGATTTATCCAGCCACCATCAGCAACACTCCCTTGCAGGAGGTGCCTGTCCCACAGGAATCACTAACCTCCATCAGTGCCTTTGTCCATGGTGACCATCCTGACAAGGCAGTCGCGCAGAAAACACCTGCAATTCCCATCCCCGAGACAGTCACTGGCCTGGGGCTTGCAGCAAACCCTGAGGGCCCATTGTCTGCTCCCTGCTGCCTACGAGGTCGGGCAGCAGGTTAGCTGAGGGCTGTGGAATGTGGGGTGCAGGGAGAGGAGCAGCCCGGGCTTAGGGGGACATGGCAGCACAGCCCTACTCCCTGTTTCCCTTCCCTTCAGTCAGTACCAAGGCTGGGTTAGGAGAGGAACCTCCCCATCCCTCCCCTTGCACAGGCCCTCCCCTCTGGGCATCCCCAGCTCGGCTCTGGAAATACCCGTGCCCCTCTCTCTCAGCCTTGCACAGGCCATTCACCCCCGTGGCAGAGCAGTAGCGTGAGATGAGCCATGAGGAGCCTTACTGGCGACCCCAAAGCCAGTCCCAGCCAAGGGCATACTCAGGAAGCCCTTGGGCCACAGATGTTTCCACACATGATGGCCCCAAAGGAAAGCTGGGGCTGTCACTCTCAGTTGTTTGCTCATGAAAACTCACCAAGAGCCACTGAGAGCAACAAGATGAAGACTTTAAAGCTCTTCTTCAGGACCATCTTTTTCCTGAAAGAGAGGGAGTCCTGGGGCTGTCAATTACCCAAGGCTTAGGCAAACCCCTTCACAGCAAAGAAGCACAGGAGCTTTGCCTGACTTTGGCACCAGAGCTCTCCCACACCTGCACGGTCTCCTGCCAGAGCTGGGGAAAACCTTTCCCCTGCAGATGTTTGGCTCTCCCCTGTGGGCTTGGCCACCCAGCAGTTTGTCCTTCTGAGCCAAAGCTGGAGGCTCTGACCAGCGACACTGCCAAGGCTCTGCCTGAGATTGGCCACAAGCAGTGCTCAAGCTTCAGTGTCCAAGTTAGGGAACACCCTCTGCTCTCCCCTCTGTTTGCACCAGCCCTCAGACATTCCCATCATGTCCCCTATCCACAGTAGAAACATGTAGTGTGTGCTCTGTGAGGATGCATGGACTCAGAAAATTTCTCCCCAAATTTTCTGGGGAGACAAAGGCACCTGCCAGTTGCCAAATAAGCCTGAAGAACATCCCTTGAAAAAAGAAACCAGAGAAAAGTTATGCCTGTCTCTTGAGTCTCTTCTTCAGCTGGGACCCATCTCCACAGAAAGGGAACTTCACACACCACGGGGCTGCTCTTCAGAAAACACCTGTCAGCTTCCCCATGCTGCTGCAACCCCACTGACAACCACATCCATCCTACTGTTCCAACCTGACACCCTGGGCAGGAGCAGCCCACTCCATACCAGCTCATTGGGCAGGTGCTGAGCTCCACAGTCACCTCCTCCAGTGGTTTGGAAGACTCGCAATGGCACGCCTGGTGAGACTTTCTCTTCCCCATCCCTGTACCTCCTCAGCTGCAGCAGGAGGTGATGTCTGCCCAGTGCAGCAGCCACACAGCCACTCTGGGCTCTGTCCCCGTGCCACAGGGCCGTGCAGGCAGTTGCTGTGACCTCACAGCCGTGGTGGCTCTGCTTTCACAATTGGTGACAGCCACGTGGCAGCTGTGCGTGCCCGTTTTGGTTTGCAAAAGGCAGTGCTGGGAGGTCTGCCCTAAGATGGGTTCACCCCACGCCCTAACTCGTATATAAACAAGCAAAGGATGCTTGCAGAGGGCCGGGAATCACAGAATCACCGTGCAGTTACAGCATGGTTTGGATTGGAAGGATGCTGCAGGGGCAGACGTCTGAACTCTGGGGCTCATTACGACTCAGCCTCAGTGGCACCAGTGTTGCTGGGAACTTGTTTCCTGGGCTGGCACACCAAGGGAGGCTGCCCCTGAGGCCATGAGCTGGGCCTACCCACCTGACAGTACTGAAACCACACGCTCTGGAATGTGTGAAGCCCAGTTTGTCACAGCTTTGTGTGTGAAAGACAGATTTTGGTGCCTAACTTGGAGGTGATTTTCTGGTTAGAACAACCATACCTTTCCTCACAGTTTCTGTTTTGTATAAGTTTATCACTGTTGCCTTTGCTGGACAGAAGTGTTAACTCAAGCTTGTTTCTTCTATCCAATTGTTCCTGCTATACTCCCTGGTTGTGGGAAATTTATTATCTCCAGGACTTCTGCCAAACTGGGTCTGATCACAGTGCTGAAATAATTACCAGAGAGAGTGGATGCACAAGGAGTGCCATTGCATTCATCTTGTTTCCTGGCACAATAAAGCATCCTTAACATCTCGTTTCTTCTCCTCTTCCTCCTCCCAGCTTACCCTCAGTTGCATTGAGTGTTTTTTCTGGTTTATAGCCTGGGCACTACCACCCTGCTCAGACCTGGCGTTACATGCATGATCCCATTTGTTCTCCAAGAAAAGGGAACCACAAAGACATGGCCTCTGTTGCCTCCCTTTCCCTTCCACGTTACAGTAACCTGCTCTAAAAGAGATTGTGTTGATGGAGGGCAAAGACCCTCAGCACCAACTGATGGCTCACATAGTGCTGCTATAAGGGAAGCCAAAAATGTACGTGTTAGAAGGGATTACAGGCCCCTGATAAATCACAGTTGTACTAATTACCAGAAAAGAGGTCATTAATTGTGTTCCTTAATGGGTTACCGCTGTGACTAATAAAGATAAGTGTGATTAAAGGGTGGGTTGGCTGGTCAGGGGGAACCCTGAGGAAGAGAGCCTTGTGGAAGCAGAGGAACCCTGAGGAAGAAGGAATGACCCTGAGGGACACAAAGAAGAATCATCCAAGAAAGAGTTGCTGCTGTAAAAATCTGCTGTGAGCTCAGTCTGGGTCTGATGGAGTTGGAGCTGGCAGACAGAGTTGATCTGGCTCTGCAAATCTGTGCTCAGGCTCTGCAAATCAATCCTTGCAGTCACAGCTCAGCACAGGCTGCAGCTGGGCCCTACAGCAGGAGCTTGCTGTAGTCAGAGTCGGGATGGCCAAGCTGGGATGAAGAATAAAATGGGCCCCTTTTCATGTTGTTGAGTGAGAGTCTGTGTCTTCTTGGCTCACTTCTACCCCTAACAAGACATCTGCTGCAACGCAGAAAAGGCTGATGTGCAAGTGCTGGAACCCTGGGCACAGAGAATTTCAGGCTTTCTGTGCTGCCAGGCACTGACCCCCAGGAGAACACTGCACTGAGCTGAGGCTGTGGAGAAGGCTCCAAAATTGAGTGATGGAACTGGGATTATGGGAGTGTACTTAGGATAGAATGTGTCATATCATATGGTGGGAAACTTGAGAGGTTAAGGTTTGGGATATAGTAATATATATATATATATATATATAAAGCAAGATGGAGGTTTTAGGGCATTGGCTTGTCATCCTTTTCACCTTCTTCTTGGATTTGGGTGATATTGTGGGATTGGATGGAAAAGTCTACAATGTGGGCCACCAATTCAGCTGACACTGAATTTTGTAATTAGAAGAAAACTCTTTTCTCTATTGGAAAAAAAAAAAGTTGCAAATATAGGAACATAGCCAGTGAACAGAGCGAAATGGCAACTGAGGTCCCAAGGCAGTTTTATAAATATTTCTCTGGTGCCTCTTACGGGTACACTTGACTCTCAGCTGTACTTTGGATCAGGCTGACTATGGAGCAACAGGCCCCACGCCCTGGTGGATCTGAGAGCTGCAAAGTTCCTGGCTCAGGTACAGGGAAGTGATTATGCTCACACCATGTGGTGGACCTGTGAGCTGGGAAACTCCTGGCTTATGTACAAGGAAGTGAAGGTGCCTTGGAAAAATATTTTAAACGTGGTTTCAAGGCCCAAAAGGGAAAATATAACTAAAGCACAAAAGAAAATAACAGAGCTAAAGCAAAGACATCTATCTTCTCTAAACTATTGACTGGCAGCCAACTACTTCACTCTATAAATATTGCCGTCAGGATAAGCCAAATTTGAGCTGTCCTTGAGTGGCAGCTGGACTGCATTCCAGTGACTCTCCCCTTGAACTGGGCACCACTCAAGGTTTCAGACCCCTTACCTGAAATTAAGAGGTCCTTCCATGCACAAGGTGAGATTCCTTAGTTGCAACAGATCCTCATTAAGTGACTGATGGCATGCTGAATTGATTTTAAAAACCCATGCAGCTGTTCAATATCAACTATTATAAACTTTGTATAGATAATTCCATTAAACATAAACCATTATCAAAGGTGAGGCTGAGATTAGACCTAGCTGAATCTAGGCTTTGTGGGGAGGTTAGAAAGCCACAGGGTCTGAACCTCACTGCAGGGGCCTTCCTTACCCTCACAAACCCTCCCTAGGGAGCTGGTCTCTTGTGCTTCCCTTTCTTCTTCTCCCTCCTCAGCTTTGGCCAGCTGAAGAACATAAACTAGAACTCCAGAATGGTTTGAGTTGCAAGAGACCTGGGAGCCCATCCTGTTCCACCTCCCACCATCCCAGGCTGCTCCCAGCCCTGTCCAGCCTGGCCTCGGGCACTGCCAGGGATCCAGGGGCAGCTCCAGCTGCTCTGGGCACTGTGCCAGGGCCTGCCAACCTCACAGGGAGGAATTTCTTACTGATTTCCATCCTAAATCTACCATCTTTCAGCTTAAAGTTGTCCCCCCTTGTCCAGTCACTCCAGGTCCTTGTCCAGAGTCCCTCTCCAGCTCTCTTGTCTCTCTCCTGCCTCTCCTGACAGTATTTTTGGTCATGGCACTGTTTTACCACAGGTAAGCAAATACTTAAACTGTCATTTTAAAGATAAGAATTAAGAGGGAGGAGGGAAATGACAGCTAAATGGAAAGAAAAACTTTAATTTCATGCTTAAACAACTTGACTCCTTATGCTGCACCTGTAGCAGAGGGCTGACACTTGTATAGCAGATCATGATAAACTCAGAAATTATTGTGCTAAGCTTTGAAATGAGGAGATAACTTCATCTGAAGGAAGATAAAATCTATATATGCAAACATTGCCATGTGTTTATCGTGCCTTCTCAGCACAAAGTTTCTCTTAGGGCACCAAGAATTTGCTGGTGTAGAAAGTTACACACTTTAAGTGCTATTTTAAAGTAATTTACAGTTGAATAAACAGTAGTGAGAAAAGAGTCAAGAATTTGACTTGCAGAATGGGATATGATTCATGACTTTCTCAACAGCGTTTACTCTGGTTGCAGTTTACACCAATTTGGGAACAACACACTCGGTTAGTGCTGGACTGGTCAGACACCCAGCTGGCTGGCTTGGTCAGCCTTGCAGCCAGAGGAGAGAAAGAGCTGAGGAAGAAATAAGCAGAAGAAAGAAGGCCAGCAGGTTGAAGTTCCAGCTGATTTTCACCTCAGTGCAGAATTAAGCTTGTACCCAAAAAAAAAATTAAAAAAAAAAAAAAAAAAAAAAAAAGGCATTTCTATCAAGATATTGGCTTTTCTAAGAGATAGAATTTGTTCCACCCTTTGCTTCACCAAAAAACTGTTCAGCCCGGATGGCTTTCCCCTGCTGCAGAAACAGGACAGTACTGGGAATCTTGCAGGATGGCAAAGGAAAGCTGCTGCCCCTCAGCTCTGCAGCTGCTGCAATGCCACGTTCACCTGCCTCACCCCCCAGCAGATCACAGTGAGCTGTTGCAGGCAGGTAGAAGGAATATAAAAGAAAGGCCTTGTGGAATCTGAACTCTCTCTGCTAAAATTGCCAAAGCTGCTCTGGCATTTCTTTTAAGTGCAGCTAACAAGGAATTTGCATGTTCCCATGTGAAGCTGTTTTTGAGAATGAGGAGTTCATTTAACACAGCAATCTATTCTGAGGGTGGAAAACAAATGCACCTGTGTAAACAATAGGATTTGCCCCATGGGAACCCACAAAAAAGAAATGTAAATGTATCTAGAGAGAGAAAATTTGATAGCCATATACAATAGCCCTTGCTGACCAATGAACTGAGTTTCACTGTATTGCTGACCAGTTAGGTTTAACACAGTGCCTTCTGATATTTCCTATAAATACGAGCCTTGTGAATAAAGAGTTGGCTTTCTGCATGAAGAAAATGGAGTCTCAGCTCCATTTTATACCGATTTATCCCAACAGTGAGCCGTGTCAGGGGAAAAACATTTCGCAGTAAGGCTTCTCCTCTATGTCGCAACTCTACAGCCTGAGTACCCAAATAAAGGATCATATTTCACTGCTCCCTCGGAGCCAGGAGGGATGTCATTGCGGGAATTTTCATAGCACTAAACAGGCTAAAGAGAACATAATCCCTTTTTATTCTTTCACACTTGTTCCATGAAACCTTTTTTCCACTCCAGCTCAACATCTCTTTAAGTGGAAAAGTCCTTTCTGCCACTCACTTGTCATAAACTAGGAAGGATATGACTTTAGTTTCAAATACATCTGTATTTATTAAATTATACACTTTAAAATGCAAAAACAAAAGAAAAAAAAGTGTGTTAGTGAAGAAAATTATTCTCCATCTTGACTGCTAGGTTTAATATTGCCTGTGTTGCCTGTGTTTAATATTAATGTCTCTGTATTTCTAGATCTTGATTGCAACAGCTCTGCTAATTGTGGATATCAGTGAGAGATAATCTGACTTTCACTAGCTCAGGTGCTCCACCTCCACTTAGTCACAGTCAAAGATTTGTTTTGCTTTTGTAAAAAATGTTTAAAAGGTTAGAATCCACCCCTCCAAGCTATAATGGGCAAAAGAGCACATTTTAAGTGAAATGAAATCATGCTTCTCTTGATTTAAATAGAAAACTTTGCTGGTGCATTCCTCCACAAGAATGCTAGCACCTGCAACTTCATAGACACCCATAAAATATTATTGTAAACATCACATTTCTAAACATAGTACAACACCCTATGCAATCAATCAACGCTTTCCTTTTTTATTGCAAAATTTATAAATTTTGCGCGAAATGAAATTCATAAACCTGAACTAATAATCAATCAAATCTGGACCCCAGGTTGTGGTCCCAGAGAATGGTCAGAGCCCTGAGGCTGCCAGGACTCAAGGAGCATCTTGGAGAAAGCTCTCAGGTGGGATTGTTGGGGTGTCTGTGCAGGGCCAGGGGTTCTCGATGGCTCTTCTGGGCCCCCTCCAGCTCAGGAGATTCTATGATTTTGTGATTGCCTTCTCAAGCTGTCAACTGGCACTTGCTAACTAACAAGAATAAAAGCAATTCCATTTACAAGAAGCACAGCACTGTGTGAATCTTCTCTGTGAAGTTCTGTATTCATAGAAACAGCTGTAGGTAATAAAAATCTGCAGGGCCTGCTGCCCTACAGGCATGCTGTGTTCTCTGCACAGGGCTTATGGGTGAACTCTGCCAACTCAGCACTGCAAAAACCTCCCTTGTCCCTGTTCCCTTTCCCTCTGTTTGGTGTGACAGCTCATTTCACCAGAAGAGAGGGAACTTTAAAAGTGGCCTCACGCAGGAAAAGGCAGAGGAGAGGATAAGGGAAGAGCTGGAAGCAAACACACAGAGCAGCAGCTTTGCCTTCAGCTGTGAAAGGTGCAACCCACTTGAAAAACCACATTGTGCAAAACCACTCACTTGAGAGTGCAAAGCACAGAGAATCACCAGCAGCAAGTCCAAAATCACAGACTGGTTTGGGTTGGAAGGCACCACAAACACCGTGTCATTCCACCCTGCCTGGACCCCACCATTCCAGGCTGCTCCAAGCACTTGCCCAGCAANTCCAAGCCCTGTCCAACCCACCCTTGGACACTCCCAGGGACGGAGCAGCCACAGCTCTGGACAATCTGTGCCAGGACATCCCCACTCTCATGGGGAAGAATTTCCTCCCAATATCTGATTTAACCCTGTCCTCTCTCAGTGTGAAGCCATTCTCCCCTTATCCTGTCACTCCAAGCCTTTTTCCAAAGTCCCTCTACAATTTTCTTTTCCTTTGTAAGCCCCTTTAGACACTGGAACGGCCTCTAAGGTGTCTCCAGAGCTTTCTCTTTTCCAGGTTGAACAGCCCCATCTCTCTCAGTCTGTCTCCAGAGCAGAGGGGTTCCAGCCCTGTGATCTTTCCAACATCTTTCGTGTGTTAGGGGGCCCAGAGCTGGACAGAGAACCCCAGGTGGGAAGAATGCTCAGCACTGCTTTGGGTAACTTTGTGCTCTGGAGAGGGATTTGACAAACCCACAGGCTGCCCATGCAAGGAAAATCATGGGCACCACAAGGTCAGGCCGCAGGAAGGTTTTCAGTGGTTTCCAACAAGAGCAGGGCAAGTCTGGTGGTGAGAAATTCAATGGAATTTCTCCTCTGCAAAGCCAAGAAACAAACATTACCCACACCCCACGAAGGAGGGAGCAAACTGAGGAAGGCCAACCCATCAGACCTCTCAGAGTTTCAACACTCAAGATAAATAGGGAAAAAGTAAATTTAAACAGAGGCCAGAGGCAGTTTTATAAAATGCATATAGGGGCCTGAGCCAAACCTCAGAAAGACCTGCAGTATTGATATTCATGGCTATTAGACCAAAGCCCAGACTTAAGTGAGAGATTCTGCTTGCCAAATTGTGAGAATTTAACTTAAATGGGATAGACAGGAATGATAAAACACCAAAGGAAATAGAGGAGGTTGCTGTTTTCCTCCAGCCAGCCTTAAGGTAGCTCCAAGGTCACGTAAAAAAATAACAAAATCCTTATCCTGGAATGTAAAGACACCACCTTGGTTCCCACACAAAGCAGCAGAGATGGCCCAGCAGGATCCTGTACTGTCACTCCAGGTCAAATAAAGGTGTAGGAAACATTTATGGATCTGGTTTGATGTATCACTTCTGTTATGTGACAGCCTGGGAAAGGAAATGGTGGGACCTGGAGTCAAAACAGGTGCTGGACAGTGTTACTCTTGAGTTGCTTTCATCACTAAATAAAATTTTTTAAAATTGCTTTCTCCACTGTGGAGGGAGCAGGAACTCACAAGTGGATTCCAGCCACACCTCAGGAGGACAGCTGGGGAATGCTTGACTTTAAATGTGTGCTTAAATCCTGCCAATGGGCTGTTAAAGGCCATGGGAATCCCTGAGATCTAACACAGAAGGAAAATCCCCAGGAAACACTGCACTCCCTTTTTCAGGGTGACATTCACATTTCACATCAGGGTTCACACCCGTTCCTGTGAGCTTGCTGGAACTTTGTCCAGGAAACAATCATCCCCTGACAGACCTGCATTTTGAAAAAACATCCTCGATTCTATAACTTGGAAGAACACACGTGCAAACATTGAGTCCTGCAACAGCTTAACGGCAAACTGGCATCAAAGGAGCTACGACAATAACTGAGCCAGGACAATGCTGGAAAGATCCTCTCCACTTTCAGCAGTCCAGCTTTTCATTTGGTAATATAACCCAAGTCTCCAGGCTGAAAGTTGTGTAGTGACATGTCCAGGAACAAATGTCTTCACTGACTACATATCAAAAGAGGATAAAACAAAAAAAAAGATAATGCAAATAATCTTTTATCATGCCTTTCCTTTAGCATCATCTGGTCACTTCAGCTGTCCACACTATTAGTTAGATGTGGTTTCCCATATAATACTTCCAAAGGACTCACTCCTTTTATTTTATATGTAAGATCTCGTGTACTGGGTTGAGTTGGCATGCATCCATGGATGGAGGGGGAAAAGGAGCAAGCTGGAGCTGAGGAAGAGGGAGAAGATCACACATGACTGAAAGGAAGAAAGAAGAACAGACCCTCTGCCTGAAGCTGCCGTCAGGATCTCTGTCCTACAGGACTCTGTGCCAGGAGATGCTGTCAGAGCTTTTGCTCCACGGGACCAGATTCCAGAGACTTTTTAGCATGGACTGTAACAATTTAGAGCTCCACCTTCAGATATCTTTTCTGCAAATAAACCCTTTTAGCAAACAAAGACTGTTCCCGTCTCTTTGAAGGATCAAATAATAATAATTTCAAATCTCGACACATCCACTCCATCTGTCTTGTTAGCCCAGAAAAGTTTTCAGTTCCATCCCCCACAGACGAATGCAGCAAGGCAAGAAGCTTGCTCAGACCATGCCCCTGACACGCTGCATTCATACCACAAGTGGAGACCTCTTTCCCTATTGCATCGTGTGAACTGCATGCTCACTGTGCTGCTCTCTGATTTTCTGCTCCATTTCAGGTAAGAGCCTGCACTTTTCAGCTTGCAGAGGCCAACGTGTCAATGTGGTTTTGTACACAAAACTCTGCCAGAACAGAANAATATAACCCAAGTCTCCAGGCTGAAAGTTGTGTAGTGACATGTCCAGGAACAAATGTCTTCACTGACTACATATCAAAAGAGGATAAAACAAAAAAAAAGATAATGCAAATAATCTTTTATCATGCCTTTCCTTTAGCATCATCTGGTCACTTCAGCTGTCCACACTATTAGTTAGATGTGGTTTCCCATATAATACTTCCAAAGGACTCACTCCTTTTATTTTATATGTAAGATCTCGTGTACTGGGTTGAGTTGGCATGCATCCATGGATGGAGGGGGAAAAGGAGCAAGCTGGAGCTGAGGAAGAGGGAGAAGATCACACATGACTGAAAGGAAGAAAGAAGAACAGACCCTCTGCCTGAAGCTGCCGTCAGGATCTCTGTCCTACAGGACTCTGTGCCAGGAGATGCTGTCAGAGCTTTTGCTCCACGGGACCAGATTCCAGAGACTTTTTAGCATGGACTGTAACAATTTAGAACTCCACCTTCAGATATCTTTTCTGCAAATAAACCCTTTTAGCAAACAAAGACTGTTCCCGTCTCTTTGAAGGATCAAATAATAATAATTTCAAATCTCGACACATCCACTCCATCTGTCTTGTTAGCCCAGAAAAGTTTTCAGTTCCATCCCCCACAGACGAATGCAGCAAGGCAAGAAGCTTGCTCAGACCATGCCCCTGACACGCTGCATTCATACCACAAGTGGAGACCTCTTTCCCTATTGCATCGTGTGAACTGCATGCTCACTGTGCTGCTCTCTGATTTTCTGCTCCATTTCAGGTAAGAGCCTGCACTTTTCAGCTTGCAGAGGCCAACGTGTCAATGTGGTTTTGTACACAAAACTGTGCCAGAACAGAAGCACTTGCTAGGAACGTCTTTGTTTCGGCAGCATTTCAACAACAGGTGCCAGGAGAGAAGCAGTTCCTGAAATTAGTTCGTTAATCTCTAAGCCCTTCAAGAAACCTCTACAATCTGGGCGACGAGAAGATGATGTTTTTGTTCTGGCACATTTTTTCTGTGTGAGAGGCACATCCGGGTGTTTGGTCATTACGAGGCCACGATGACACTTAGAGCTGAGAAGGAATGTGCAGCAATCTGATGGCACCTTGTGTGTTGGAAAGAAAGGAGAACTTCCACTTGACTGTGGTGCAAATACAAGTTTCCACATATGAGGGGCAAGCTCCGAGCAAGCTTCTTGTCCTGGCACAGTTATCTGTGCGAGATGCAGTCGGAAAACTTTTCCTTTTAGACTCGGACTCAAGGCTGATGGAATGTGATGGTGCTTAGAGGTGAGAAGGGAAGTGCATGGCACCAGCCCGTGTCAACAGAGGCCCTAGTGCTGGCATAGTGTTCTGTGCAAGGAGCAGATGAACATTCCACACCCAGGGAGAGTGAAACCTCCCACAGGGCTGAGAATGAGCCCGCAGATCACTGGGGCGGAGTGTGCAGGGTACAGGCTGCAAGGGGAGCGTGACTGCCTCCCACCTGCCTTCCAAATCCAGGCTGTCAGTGGTGATGGAGAAAAGTCAGCAAAAGCTGCCTGGTCCAGAACATTTTCCTGTCCGAGCCCTGTGTGGAAACAATTCCATTCAGCTTTAGATTCTGAGATCTAGAGGACATTAGGGTAAGATGTAGCAGACAAGGAAAGTTGCAGAGCGCACTGGGGTTCGATGTGGCTTTCATGCAGCAAGGGGAAGGTGCAGCCCAGCACTGCCTTCTTCTTTTAGAGCCTTTTTTATGGCAGCAGCTGCTGGATGTTTGAAAGGGAACTGTGAGAGCTGAAAAATGCAGTGGCACATAGGTGTGAGAAGGAAGGTGCATAGCCCCAGCACACTGGGAGCAGTTTAAATGCTGCTAGAGGAAGGGGCTAATTTAGGAAGAGTTTCTGTCCTGACACTTTTCTGTAAGATATAGCTGCAACACTGAAGGTGTGTGAATGTGATTGCATTGAGAGTATCACAGGAAAGAGGGAAGGTCATTGAATGCTTTCTATCTCAGCACATCTCTGAGTCTGAACTGCAGCTGGAAATGCTTCCCTTCAGCGATGGACTCGGCCACCTTGAGAGAGTGTGATGCTCTATATAACTATATAACTATAAATATATATAACTACATATATAATTATATAGATAACTATATAAGTATATATAACTATAACTATATCTCTCTCTCTCTCTCTTTTTCTCTCTCTCTATAAAGGAAAGAGAGTGTGAATCACTAGAGTGTCCAGTCTAGTTAACAGACTGCAGAGGCAAGAGAACATAAACACTGGCTTTTTGTTCTAGGACTGTTCTATATGAGAGCAGATGTGGGAGGCTTTGAAGGGGTTTGGGATCTACAGGAGTGACACAGTCGATGGTACCGTAGAGCTTGAAGGAAAGCTGCATATCTCCAGGGTCACAGCTCAGAGGATGTGAATTACATGTTGAGCATGTCCCATAGAAAAGGTTCTAGAAGAAAGAGGTTGTGCTGGGATTCCCTTTTCTTTTGCAGCCAATAAACCACACAGCCAACAATGAAACAATTTGTCATCAAGCACCATCACACGCTGTCAGTGTCCAAGAGCCAGGGCGCACAGCGGAGCTTTTCCCCGCACTGCTCCCACACGGATGGAGCAGAGCAAGAAGAGCCCTTTCCCTTGTCCTGGGCACTGTCAGCGCCCATCAGAACAGCCACACGATGCCGCTGCCGACTCGCAGAAGAAGGAAAACGCACCCAGCCCGGCTGGAAACCACCCTGAGGGCACAGAGCCAAGCTGAAATCTCTAATCAGCTCCGTCAGGAGAAAATTATTTTGCTGATCTTCCCCTTCCAGGTACAAATGCTTATTTGCACCACACTCAAACGGCAACAAGAACGCCTTGGTGCTAGTAAATGTTTTCAACTCTCACAGAATCCAGCTTCAAACTTGAAAACATTGGGCAAAAACAGAGCTCCCAAAAATGCTGGTTGGGAAAGCTGTTGCTGCTGACAGCTTTAACTGCAGCCATTGAACTGCACCCAGTGAAGAGAGGAGCGGTGAGGCCATCTCAAAAGAAAAAGGCTTTACTCCTTCAAAATAGAAAATCCAGGAATTGATCCCATTCAAAGCTGCCAGAGCTCTGTTCCTGGGAATTACCTGGGTACTGCATCAGCTGCACACCAAGACTGAGTATAAGTGGTTTTGCTTTGTCCAGAGTAAGTATATTGCCAGAATTTCAGGAGACCACCTCTGAGAAGTGGAAACCTCATGCCAAATTGACGCTTTGTCCAGACCACCTTCAAAAGGTGGATACCTAACTCCATAGCTGTACAGATGGAGGGAGTGCTTCCACACCAAATATCCCAGGACAGAAAGCTGCCACCACACTTGACCTCCACCAGGCAGCTTCTTATTTGCACCTGAAACCCTCGGGCTACCTGCTTCCCTTTCCATGGAAAAGTATTGCCATTGTCATTCAGGAATTTACCAAGTGGAAGTTGGTACCAGCCGGAAGTTGGATACCCTATGGAATGTCCGTGCTCCATCCTTGAGCAGTTTTCCTCCAGGGCCTTGCCTTGCCAGGCCTACACCTCCTTTGCTTTTCCTTGCCATTCCTACACAATTTGCATTTCCCATTCCTTCCTGACTATGGCTTCCTTTGCCTTCCTGACCCATCCCTGTCTTTCCTGGTCTTTCCACCCACTGCATTACCTTGCTCACCCGTCCTCCAGCATGAATTCTTGCTGTGCATCTGGCCCAGGGAAAGTAATGTAAAAGTGCAAGAGTGTTCCTGCACCTTTGAAAGGGATCAGTTCGTGAATGTTTTCTGTTTTGGATCCCATTTCTCCTGAGATGGGCTCATAGTTCTGTTCTTTGGCAAAGAAAACTATTTTGGATCTGCACATTTGGTGCTCTTGATGATATTAATTGATTTTCCTAGGATGGAGTTCTACTGGTTGGAGCAGTTGAACTGTTACAGGGAGAATGCAAAAACCAAACTCTCGAGCTTTTCCTCCTGCTACCTTTAGTGTCTGAGCAGTTTTGGATCCTGAGCAGATGGAAGGGTTATGATGGCAAAGCTGAGAGGGCGAGTGCTGCAGTTGAAACTGTAGGCAGCAAGAGCTTTCTCAGCTGGCACCTTTGTGAGCCAGGTTTTTGACAAATGTTTTCAAGTTTGTAGCACCGCTCTGCAAGAATGAAAAAATACATTTGTGTTGCCATTTGAATACGGTGCAAAGAAAAGGTTCTGGAGGGGGGAATTCAGCAAAATCTTCCTGTTCTGGCAGGATAGGTTTGAGAGCGGGGACGTTTGGCCTTGGCTCTGCCCTCGGGGGTTTCCAGCTGGGCTCGGTGCGTTTCCTTTTCCCAGTCGGCAGCGGCATCGCGTGGTTCTTCTGACGAGCGCTGGCAGTGCCAGGACAAAGGCAAGAAGAGCATTCCTGGCCCGGCCCCATCCGAGCCCGCTGGATGCTGACAGCATGTGCTCCTGCAGGGAGCGGGGAGGGAAGAGGGATTATTGCTGGCTGGGCAGTTTATCAGCTGTGAAAGAAAAGGGAATTTCAGCACGGCCTCCTTCTTCCAGAACCTTTTCTGTGGGACCAGCAGCTGGATGTTCTTAGGTTTGTAGCTGGATTCTGTGAGACTGAAAGTTCAGAGGGTACCTCGAGCTGAGCACACAGAGCTGCGTGTGCCACGGTTTGTAAAGTGCAAGGGGAAACTGAAGGCCAATGTTTGCTTTTTTTTCTAGGACTTTCCATATGAGAATTGCTGGATAAGTTTTGAAGCTGGGCTCTGCCACAGTGAAAGGCTGTGATGGTAGTTTAGTTTAGTTTGAATTCATTTTAGAATTTCTTCAGTTTAGATTTCGTTTGAAAGGAAAGCTCCAGTTTGGGTGGTGTTGTTGATATCCTTGAAAGTGAAGGTGAAACCCACAGCTGAAATAAGAAGTGACCAATGTGAGTCATGCAGTTCAAGACTGCAGAGGAAAAGTGATGCCCAGCACAATCTCCTTTGTTCCAGGGACTCTTCTTTTAAGCAGTGGATCTTGAAGGTCTCTATGCAAGACTGGAAGGAGAGGATTCAACATGCAGCTTAGAATAGACTTCAGCTTCTTTCGAAACCCCTAATTCTCCAAAACCACTCAAGGGCCAATACAAATTCCCATGCCAGGAAAGAAACAGTTGCTGGATTACCCCTTGTAGCTTCTCAGCTACACAAAACAGTTTGGTCCATGCACCTCAGCTATTTGTACAGACACAGAGCCCAGGGACAGAACTGCAACGCCCAGCACAAAGCTCCTTCACAAACAGTGCCAGCTGAGAACTCTCTTGGTTCAACACCTGTTCAACTGCCTCCTACTCACTGGAGAGGTTCCCTTGCCCTAAAGATCTGTGTACCATCCAGTCTTTCATTCTCACAGACACCAAACACCTCCAAAACATCCAGCAACTGCTCCCTTGCAAGAAGTCCCAGAACAGAGAGCCAGTACTGGTCCTCCCCTTCCCCTTGCAGCATATAAACCAGACACTGGGGATTCACATTTTCTTTCTCAACTCAATAAAGCTTCACATTTTTCAATGTCACCGAGTCCACCACTAAACAAAAAAGCATTTCCAGCTGCAGTTTGGACTCAGAGATGTGCCAGGACAAAAAGCATTCGATGATTTTCCCTGTTCCCCCTGAAAACTGGGCAGTCACTTTCACACACAATGCTGCAGAGTTCTGTATCTCACAGAGAAGTGTCAGGACAGAGGGAATTCCTGGATTATCCCCTTCTCCTAGGAGCCCTTAAACTGCCTACAACACACTTTGGCTTTGCACCTTCCTTCTCACATATAGGTACCATCGAATCTTTCCACTCTCCCAGGTCTCTTTCAAACATCCAGCAGCTGTTCCCATTAAAAAGGCTCTAGAAGAGAAAGGCAGGGCTGCTCTGCACCTTCCCCTGCCCCAGGTAAAACTCCCCAGTGCACTCTGCACTTTCCCTGTCTGCTACAGGGAAGCTGAACCTCGGAGTCTAAAGCTGAACAGAATTGTTTCTACACAGGGTTTGTACAGGAAAAAGAGCCAGCACAGGTAACTTCCACTGGCTTCCCTGTTGCCACTGCTAACTTGGATTCAGGAGGCAGTCGAGAGGCAGCCCCACTCCTCTTGCAGCCCGGACCCTGCACACCCAGCTCTGCAGGTTCACTCTCCACCATCAGGCCCGTTCACTCTCTCAGATCCAAAATGTTCCTGCATTTCTCACACCGTGCAGCCCCTGAAGCCCTCCTGCTTCAGCTGAAACTCACCAGTGCCAGGCACCTTCCATCCCAGCTCTAAGAACCATCACATTCTGTCCCTTTTGTAATCTCAAAAAGTTCCCTCTTGTAGTCTAAAAAAGCAGCCTCTCCCACAGATAACTGTGCCAGGACAAGAAGCTTGCTTGGACCTTCCCCTTACATGTGGAAACTTGCATTTGCACCACAATCAAGTAGCAACTTCTTCCTTTTGCAACCCGTAAATTACTTTCCCATAACCTGTACATTATTTTCCCATTGCACACCCCTCACATTATGAGCATCATCAGGCACCCCACAGCCTTGCAGCGACCGAAGATCCTGATACAGCTTCACACAGAAAATGTGCCAGGACCGTCGGGTGGGTGCAGGTTCCAGACTTCAAGGAGGCAGTGAATGCCACTTGTGAAAAAAAAAAATAATACTCACGGGCGGACGGTAATTAATACGACCGAGATCTTTATAAGCTGGGTTAGAAAGCTGGCAGTTTATTCCAGGGTGTGGGTTAGGAGAGCCAGCTCAGGGCCAGCAGAGTAGACTCAGAGCAGGTATAAGGGGGACAATAGGATCAGTTAGTAAGAGTAGATACAATCCTAATCAGTAAGAGAAATAGAGGGCAGATATAAAAGAATATGAGAGAGTCTGAGACCGAGTAAGTAAAGGAGATGGGTCAGAGAGATAAGTAGTAAGCAGAGCAAGGAGGGGTAAGAAGAAGAAGAAAAGGTAGAAAAGGAAGTAGAAGGAAGAAGAAGTAGAAGTGAGTCAGCTCACTTGTACATTCGTTTATATAGTCAACACACAGAATATTCTATTTCTTTAACTAACCAATCTTTCTGTGTATACTAATACAACAACATTTGCTTACCACCTATAGAATCTGTTAGTTTTGTTTCAATTAGGTTATCTCAGGGTCCTCTGAACTTTTCCTTAAAAGGAAAGGGAAGAGGGTCTCTTGCAAGAGTTTTATGAGGGAAAAGAATGTGCTTTGTCATACCAAACCGTTTCCTATTCTAACCATACTTTAAGCTGAATTTCTTCTTTTTCAGCTTCTTTGGCCACACAATTATATTTATAATTCCTTTCTAATTCGCCATTCCCAACAGCCACTTGGGATACAGTCCGAGTGCAAGCTGTCAGCTCTGAAGGGGAGAGCCAGAGAAGGCTTTCTGTGCTGGCACGTTCTCCTCTGCGAGCTGTAACTGGAAATGTTGGTTTACCTTCGGTGGGAGACTTGAAAGTGAAGCAATTGCTGAGGAGAAAACTACCGAGCAGCAGCACGTGGTGGGGTTTCTGAGCTGCGAGGGAAATGTGCAGGCCAGCCCTGGGATTTTGCTCTCAGCGCATTCCAACACATCCAGGAGCTGCTGCAGCTGGGCTGAGTGAGAGTGGAGATGTGGGAGCGCATGGCTGAGCAGGAAGGCGCACAGCTCTGTGTGCTGTCCTTGAAATGCTGCTACGAGGAAGCCACAGGGGCCACCTGCTTCTGTTCTGGCCCCCCTTTGTGCACAGAGCGCCCTTTGGTCTCTGCACCATGGGAAGGGCCTGACGTGAGGCTGGAGCAGAGCAGGAGAGCGCAGAGCTCCGTGGTGTGGCCGTGCTGCCGCTCGACTGCTGGGGCTGCACCCCTCACCTCACCAGGGCGCAGCTGCTGTTTGTTAACCAGGGA